>CAKOGP040001869.1:266386-521608 GCA_933822405.4 Cylindrotheca closterium | reverse complement strand
GGTAGCACTTGTCCAGCCTGTTTACTTTGTGCTTCATGACTTTCAGGTTTGCTCGATTCGCAAATTGCCGCTGCTTCCTTGACTTGATAGTCCGAAGCGATCGTCGCTTCCGCGAAATTTGTTGTAGATACACAATGTATCAGGTTTTCAAACATTCCAGTCTAAAGAGAGATGTGAATGAATCAATCTAGAATGAGTTTGAAAAACAGTGATCCCGCTCCAGAGTCGGCCACAAGATTGATTTTCAAGTATGGTCTCTCATTTGCAGCGTACAATAGGATCACTGAAGGGGGTGAAACAGAGGATCACATTGAAAGATTCCAAAGTTCATCCTTCCGCAACATCATGCAAAAACGTGGACGCCCACCAAACCTTGTTGCTTCTATGGATCGATTGAAGCCAAGGAGCGATACCGGCTCAAAGAAGCATTTTTGAGTGGCAAATCATGTCGGTATCTTTTTATTGCTATCCACGAGCCTCTTGCTGATGTTGCTGAATGGAATGTATGTACGAGTAGCTTATATTGAAAGTTCGACTACAGGTAGTATATGTCCAGGTACTGATAGTGCTGATCTGCCGATAATCGCCTTTTTTCAGAAAGTCTGCGTGCAGGCTCGTGTGACATTTCACAATAATACCAAACAAGAGGTGACGTGCAAGATGGCACGTTTGGGGGGTTCACTCCCCTCCCTGTATTGTTTGCCAGCAATGCGATTTGGGAACATGAGCATGCATGTACTTTCAACTTTGTCGTTGTAATATTTTTCACTTTGTTTTAACAGACAAGACTGCGTTGTTGACACGCCAAAATTTTAGAATCTCACAACTTGGTTTGTGAAGTGCCATGGGGGGGACCAAGAAGTCAAATGATGTTTCAACGGGGAGTATCGAAAAGGAGGAGTCAGTAGAAGAAGGATTGTTCTTCAATGGAACGATCCTAACACTTGCTTCCATACTCGTAATTCTCATTGGGATGCTTGCTAGTCAACTGGGGGATATTGTTACGACAATTAGTGTCTTAAATAGTGCGGGGAAAGGGCAACATGAGAGCCGGCTGTCAAGACATGCGGATGAACGTGGTGTTGCTGGAGTCACATTGCAACAAGACACGGATGTGGCTGCTACGATAACTCCATTTGTGGATCGAAACGAACCCTTTGTTTGCCGGACCTGCATTCCTCAGAGCCGGCTCGAGTACTGGTCGAACGATGCTGCGATGCTCGAAACAGTGGGTCCAGATGCAGAAATCCCCGTTCGCTTTGCCAAACGCGCCTTGTCGTCAACGGCGGCATCATCTAGTGGCACCTTGTTTCGTCGACTCGTCACTCCTGGAACCTCCAAATCGGCATATGACGAACGGACCATGCGGTTCTCCGAGTTTCTGGCAGCATACGACAATAAAACTTCTGAAGATCACCTGTATGGTGCCCAGATACCAATCGTTACGCATTTACCGCAACTGATCGATCCTATTCGAGCCTCAGCGCCTCTTGGGACACTCATCGAGGCCCTTGGTCCAACGCCCCCTATGAATCACAAGCCATTGAGCATGTACATCGGATACGGCCCGCTGAAGACACAAACGCATTACGATTCCTTGGAGAACTTTGTATGTGTAATGAGCGGGGGAATGAAGACCTTTGAGCTCTATGATCCTGCAACAGCAAGTCTCTACATGTATATAAATCGAAAGGACGAAGGAAACGGAGCTTCTGTTTTTGACAACACCGGATCAAAAGATAGCCATCACAGCTTTCCACTTTCCAAATATGCCATTTCAACACGAGTATCACTGTCACCAGGCGATTGCTTGTATCTTCCAGTATATTGGTATCATTCTGTCGAATCATCTCAAGATCGAACGATTTCCATCAATTGGTGGCGCATGCCAGAGCGATCTAAGATGATGGATCTAGAACACATATTTTGTAGCCACAGCGAAGCATCCACAACAGCTGCGCGAGCCACATGCCATTAGAGGGTCGTGCGGAATATTCGTTCATGTACAATCAAAATACAACTATTTAAATACAAGTACTGATTGGGAAGACATACTCGTAGGCACTCGTCTTCGCTCAATTATGACGCGAAGTTGCAGCCTCGAGTCATCGTGTTGTTTTAGAAATGATATTCGCACTAGATGTACCGGACGTCGGAAGACTGTCTCCACACTTTTGCACCAAAATTTGCTCAATTGTTCCAAAATATTTCGTGGCTTCTTTCTCTTCCTTCACAATGTTTGGGCTTAGTGTCTTAAAAAAGGAAATATAGTCTTGGGGCGATAGCTTCGTTATGGTATCAGATCGAATTGTCTTTGATAGTTCGAACAGACCACCACTAAATAGAGGTGTGAATACTCTCTCATCCATGCTCTTCTCGTGGCCTTCTGCACTATCGCCACCGAAGTAGAATGGCTTGGATGCACCCAATGCATCGGCAACTGTATTTCGAATGTCTTCAGGGGCTTCGCGAGGATAATTCCACAGCAAAATTAGCTTTCCGTCATCTTTGAGAAGCGAATGGAGTTTCTTTACCGTCTCAGCTTCTTCTTTACCTGAAATCGCCCAATGTAAGGATGTTCCAGCAAAAATAGTGTCGAACTGTACGTCGCTATGAAAGTCGTGGAATGGAACTTGATGGAATTCCACGTTCTGGTATCCACTACACACTTCCTTGCACTTATTCAGCATTCCAACGCCTGGGTCAAGGGTAGTGACAGCATAACCTCGTTTTGCAAGAGGAACGGTTAGTGTACCTGGACCGCATCCAATTTCCAAAACCTTGTACTTGGGTGCATCTGCTGACTGCAGCAAAGGAGATTCTTTGATTGCGTCATCGATCAGAGTCTCTGGATACCTCGGGCGAAAGTCATGATAAAGAGTCGCCACATCAGTGTACATCTGATTTCTCTGTTCCTTTGCAGCAGCAGAGTCACCATCGCTGGTGCTTTCCTTTATGATTTGGTTGCCATGTTTCTATCGAGGATTGTGGTTGTATATTGTGCTGTTTTATCTGAAAAGATCCATGATCGAAATCCACGTTTGGAAACTTGCGAAGCACAGACACTTGTAATTGAACAGAGGTGGTTATTTAAAATATGAGTTACTGATGACTGTACCTGCTACCTCTTTCTCATCCATTGACTCATTGCAGCGGCTGCAGACAGGGAACATTGTAATAAAATAGTAACAGTTTATGTTTATACATACAACAGTTCTCGCGCAAATGCTAAGCGAGGAGCTTTGACCGTGACTAGTAGCTAGTACACCTATGCCTCGCCATGGACGCTTCCATCTTCTCCTACCACAACAGCTCCAATGCTTTCCAAAAGACCTTGACCTGCTTTGAAAATGGCTTTAGCCTTCTTCGAATCGTCCCAAGCTTTCTTCGAATCATTCCAAAAGAAATCCCCGAAAACTCCTTTGCAACCATAAGTTTGGTTTGCATGTGGACTTTCAGTTGTCAGCCGTGGCAAAGAATTGTATCGAATGCTGTCACCACTGTGGCCGCTGTCGCGGCTGTATCCCGTGGCACTAGTGTTATCTGAAAACTCAGACTTGGCCATCATGAGGGATCTTGAGGTCGACGAATATGTAGAGCACGGAGAAATATCACTGTAAGTGCTCGCTTCTTCGACGGTAGCAATACCAGCTGACTGATCAAGGAACCTATCCACCAACACCTTATTCAAGCCAACTTTCCTTGCACCATCGTATATCTCTTTGCGCTCCCCGAAAGATAGATTGCGTCCGGTAAAGTCTGGTCCTACAACTGATAGGAATCGATTGAGGGCATCAATTTCTTGTGGCGTGGCTCCGAGCGGGTTCGTCATATCCGGCTTGGGTTTCCATTCCGATCGCTGTGAATCTTCGTCTGATCTAGACGGTTTCAAACTTGATGCCGTGGATTCACAAGTAATGTCACTTTTTTGTATCCGCTGCAGCGAAACATACGCAGACATTGATGGATCGGAGTCATCTAGTTCTTCAACTCCCTCGTTGGGATCTTCGTTGACTTCTTCTTCTTCTTGAAGAAATTCGGGCTTATCGTCCTTTTTCGCTTTATCTTTTGCTGTTTGCTGGACCAATTCGCCGACGACTTCTGATGATGTCGACTGGGATTCATCGACGACTTCTGATGATGTCGACTGGGAATAGGTCAACTCGTAGGTGAAGTCATCTCCACTGCTTTCGTCTACACCGTCGCTGTCGACATCCTTAGAAGATCTTGATGCATGTTTGTATTCCTGATCTGAGAAGAACGTTTGCACTGTCATGATTCTTTCAACATACTCGTCTGTATCAATTGGTCCCATTGGTTCGTTATCTGGCTCAACTGTCATGCGATTCTGTTGCGCAGAGCTCAATTCTTCGCCTTCTTGGATTGCTTCCATTGTTGAAAAAGCTATATTTTCTTCATCGCCATGTATCACGAGTTGAGCGTTCTTCTCGAAGGCATCCCAATTTTTGTCTTGTTTCTTGTGTTTGATTTGGCCATCCACGATGATGCCTAGTGTTTTCTTTTTGTCGTTTGTTCCGGTCAATGTAGTTTTGGCAGTTCCTGTCGTCGATGGTTGCATCCCTGTGAAGTCGGTTTCGATTTCAATTTTGTTCCATCTCGGTTGGGGTTGGGTCGATGAAGCTCTGCTTGCATCTTCGTAGTTGATCAAGGGTGGCTTTTTCTTTCTCAAGAATAGTCCGCCCTTCTTCTTCTTCGAATCCTTTTGATTCTTTGTCTTTGCTCCTGCTGCCTTTTCAGCAGATGCCCGAGATGCCTTCCGAAAAAAGGGCATGATTTGTGTTTTGTTTTATTGAGAGATACTTGCTGCGAGGTGCGTCTGCTGCTCCTCACTGTTGGTCAACGAGACTTTTCCGGCCAGTGGTACGGGTACTCATTGTTCAGAGAGAGCCGTTTGCTCGGTCGGCGTTTTTCGTCGCCAAAATACTCTAAATTGAATCTCGTGATTAACTGGCGTGACTGAAAGGGTATTGTTTAGCGCTTTCATTTCAAAGCAGCTCGTCCTTCTGTCCCACATTTCGCACAACCAACCGACAAACGAAAATCGTCAACTCTTTTTGCTCAAAACAAATCCAATCTTTTGTTGAAACAACGCTGTAGGGAATACAAACAAAGAAATGGCTAAATCAATCCGTGCCAAGTGCAAGCGAAAAAATCGTTCTGAGTTCCGAAGGACTCTCGGCGAGGTCAGTTTGTTTCCGCGAATATTTGCACTTTGAAGACAAACTTCACTTTTTACTCACCACCTGATTCCGTTTTCTTCAACTCCCTCTGCAGGCCGCCTACCAAAAGCAACAAGCTAAAGTTCAAGAGAAAATGAAGGATTGTATTGAGAAGAACTCGATGCAGTCCTATGAGCGTCTTTCCAATCTATTGCAGCCAAATGCGGATGAGGAGGTACAAGTGATGGAAACCAATTTGGGAATTGACGCCGAGCCGGCGACCGTTGATTTGAAGGGAGAAAACAAAGCACCAGTGAAGACAAGAGGAAAGAGAAGAAAGCATACCCTAAGGACCAAAAAGCGCTCTGTCGATAAGGAACAAAAGCCAGCAGAAAAGAGACGACCAAAGTTCTTTGTTCAATTCTAGGTCATTCACTTTGTCAATTGATGGTGTTGAAAATGAATGATGAATGAGTGGCAAGCGATCCTATTGTCAACAGCTGTAAAACTAGAATGCACATCTACTGAATCTTCCAGCTGGGCGGCTGTGCTCCCCTCCCTATGCTCGTCCGACACCAAGATGCATCTGAGTCTCAAAGTGTTCCAAAATCAGAACAAGAGTAATTACTTCTTGGCAGTTTTGCGATTGGCGGGGGGTAGGGGGAAACTTTCGTAGAAAGCATCCAAAGCTCCTTTGGCTCCCTCCAAGACTTTTTCCGGTGTAGCAATTTCGTCCTCCTTTTCATTCCGTGCCATGACGAGCTCATGTTCCGGATCCTTGACACGAGCCACCACCGTCTTCCAGTAGGATCGAATCATGGGATTTGCAATTCTAGTATAATCCAGTTGATCGCCCTCCAATGTGAGTGCATCAATGAGGTCGTCACAAACTTTTTCCTTGGATTTGTCGTGTTCTTCCAACGGAATCCGGCCGGGCACTACAACATCTCCCATGTATGGAAGCTTGAATATGATCAAGTCCACCGGGTTTTCGTATTTGGCTTTCTCTGCCAGTTTCTCTTCTTCAGTCATTTCCTCTAGAGACTTTCCCTCTCGCAATTGAGAGACATTTGGAAAAATGCCAACCAGGGAAGGATCTCTATTCTTCATTTGGACAAAGCTGGCAATGGCCACTTTCTTGGTACGTTCCAAACCTCGTGCCAGAGCTGAAACAGCAGCGCACGCCTTTCGAGAGTCGGCTCCCGATAGAATATAGGGTGGCCCCACGCAAAATGCCTTGGGGACTCTGGAATTGGGTATATATCCAATGATTTTCAGCTTGACGTCCGAGATGGCTGTCAACCCACCCATATCGTAGGCACTCATTGGGACCAAATCGCTTCCGTACTTGTAGGCTTGTCCGCGGTTGGTAATTTCAACTTCTTCGTTTTCCGCGTCAAAGTGAGATTCGATTCTCTTCATATTTAGCATGTCTTCGGGGCTGACATCGTCTGACTTTTTGGCGTCATCCTCGTCTTCGTTCTTGGGCTTTTGAGAATAGGCAGTGTCATCTGGAACGACCCTCTTTTTCAACGAAGGGAGAGTCGCTTTACTTAGCAATAAGGAAAAGCGACATTCCATGGATACTCCAGGAGCGATCTGAAAGTCCACTTTGCGTCGTGTCGATTTGGACTTTCGCTTTCCGAGCAGTGTGGCAAAGATGGCCTTTAGCTCCTTCGCGGCCATGACATATCCTCCGGTCTTCTCGGTCATACTAATCAATAGCGACTCGTTTTGTGACTTGATCAATGCTGTACCTACCTCACCGCCATCTTCGTCGTCGTCGTTGTCTTCCCCAGCGTCAGTCTCGCTCCCAGCATCTGTGGCACTATCATCGTCTTCCTTCTCGTCCTGCTTAGGTTCTACTTTTACTGCAGTTTCTTCTCCAGCTGATGGCTTGCTAAACTTGGCTTCTTTTCCAAAGTCCAAACCAATTACTTCCAACGTACATTCCAAGTCACAAAGTCCATTCAAAACTTCTGAAAGTTGTTCACCGTCCACTTCTACCCGATGTTCGGCATCCGTGATGAGGACAATTCGTCTTTGATATTTTTTCTTGTTTGTACGCTTGTACAAGGAGTCAGCAGCGACAATGATACCATCACAAAAGTCACCTCGCAGAGATTCCGACTCTTTACTGACTTGCAAGCTATCAATTTTGCGCAGCAAACTGGGGGTCGGCCGAGCCACCATGACGGCGTCTCCGCTTCCACCAAACTCCAAAATGTTTTGATAGGGAATTTCTTCGTCATCGTCCATGCTGGTGTCTTCATTGTCACTGTCAGGTTCGTAAAAGTGATGTCTTGTTGTGTTGCTTTTCAAGACAATCACGCCGACTTCGTTGGTCTTGCTTTGAATCATCAAATCGCAAATCAAATCTTGTGCCACCTGTTTGGCGCAATCAAACCGAGAACTCCCATTCTCGTATTCTTTTGCCATTGTTACATTGGAATCTAGGACGAATACTACAGCTTGTTTCATATTTGAAAGAGCCACTATTGGCTGCGAGTGGAGCCACAGGGAGGACAGGTAGGCAACAAAGATGCATCCAAGCTGCAAGACTTGCCATGATGATTGTATTGCGTTGTAAAAATATTAATAGGACTAATATAGTTCCAGACTCATGTCTGTCCGCCCAGCATGCATATTGTACCGGTAATGTACGATGACGTCTGACATGACGCATACAGTACCTGGTACACGTGTACAGTACCTGGTGATACTGTAGTGTGCAACAAAACTTCAGACCGCTTTCAATTTAAACCAAGTGAACTTTGTGCAATCAATCCTGCATCGTGGGAAAGCTCTTCAGGATTTAGTGGGTACCTTAGCTTTTTGAAAAAGAAGCCTACGCTGCTGACAATGATCTGTTTCTTCTCCGTGTATACAAGTCGTGAAATTCGCCCATGGGCAACAAAACGATGTCGTTAGCAACAACAATTGCCACATTTATCTGCTCGTTGCTCGCATGCCACCCGAAATCAACATTGAGAAAAAAGGAGCTTCTAATCAAGCTTCGTGATTTAGCCCAAACCCCAAAAGGGAAAGAAGAAGTCAATAAGCTTCTTGGAAGAGATCAAGAGTTGCGCTGCTGCACAACTACATTTCTGTCCCTCAAAGTCGTCGACCAGGAATCTAGCCTTGTGCAGCACTATCTTTCCGATGAGCAATTAAAGAATGAGACCCATCGAAGGCAATTAGACGATTTGATTCTGAATCGTACGAGTTACAACGATTTCCTTCAAGGAAATAGTGGTAAAGAATTTCGCATGGAATGGTTTGGAAAGAGGAAAGAACAGCAGCTTTCAAAAGATGAACTTTTAGTCCTGTCAATTAATCTTTGTTTGGCAGCAAGAGATAGTGTGTTACTAGGTGATTCTATTAAGCTATGGAAAAAGAGTGAGACCCTGCTAAGAAACCACAAAAGGAGGCTAATGGGGCGTTTCGAAGCATTTAAGGAGGGCAGCGATTCAAGACTATCAAATGCGGAGAAACCGTATCAAAGTACGCTGGATCAAGTGGTGGTCCCAATGGCTGTCAAAAGGAAGCACCGCTTTGTTTCCTTGCCTTGCTCAAAAGTGTCCCGGTACAATGGTCAAACGTCTGCAGAAGAAAATGACAATCGATCGTCTGACATTTGCATAGAACAACCTGTGGAGGGTCTCTCATCATCAGAAGGAGGCCAGGCTTCTGCAAAGGAAGATCATAACAATCGATTGTCTATCATTTGCATAGAACAGCCTGTGGAGGCTGCCACATCAGAAGAAGAAGTCACCGTGAGTGCGCCATCAAATCCATATCGCCCAACAATTGAAGAACGTGAAAGGATATTTCGCCAAGAGATTGCACGCCGAGGCTTACAAGCTGCCTTTGCCGCAATGACGGAAACTCATTCCACAGCTTCGGCATTCTACGTTAATCGGAAGCATTTTGTTCAAGTCCCAGTGAGTAGCTCAATGCAATTGTATGCCAGAAATGCCAGAAACAGAAAATGGGTTGAGAAAGCTATTCAGATTTCTAGCAACAACCTCTCAGCGAATGAAAAATCTGCAGCTCTCCTCACTTATATTTCAAAAACGTATCCCGGCGGATTTGACCTCTTTATGAAACAATACAACGTAAAAGGTGCCTATGCTCATCCTACCTAGCTAAATACAAAGTAATATTGAAACTGAACCTATTTTTATATCGTCTACTAATCGCTTCCAAACTAGGAGACAAAAGTAAGGTCCATATATCCTAGCCCCTAAAATTGAAGATCGTTTTCAGTAATACTGTATTCCTCTTCGTCAAAACTGCCACCCCCTTGGCAGTTGGCCCAGTAGAGTAGATTGTCCTTTATGTTCCCAAGGATACTACATGCGCCATTGCAGGCGTTTCGATTGTATTCTTCGCTTTGTCTTCGGCGGCTTGACCAGCGTTCGTCCCGTGCCACGGTATATCCGGGAGATTCTGGATAGACAGGCCTGACAGGAGAAGCACCTCCGAACTTGTGGCGAGTGGAATAACCATCTTCAAAGTGCACATGCGTATTGGAGTGATCAGAATAATATTGATGGTGAGCATTGTTGTTGTTGTTGATGTTGTTGTCGTCGTCGTAGTACTCCTGCGTTTGATGAAGTGTATTGTTGTTGTTTTCGTAGTTCTCCTGCTGTTGATGTAGAGTGTCCTCCTCCTGTAGGTGCAGAGTGTTTTCCTCTATCGCATTCTGTGCCCGCTTCCAGCGTGCTTGTTTCAGCATTTGGTCAATGACATCCTCGGCAAGACCAACATTAATTGCCGCAGCTCGAACACGAGCTTCCGAATCAGCAGAAAGTTGCTTTCCTTCACGCTTGGATGTCGAGACTTGAATGAATCTTTCGAGTAGCTTAACATCTTCCCGCGGAACTCCTTCGGGAATGTCGTCTGGAATCAGAGATACATCCAACTTGACTGGCTTGGTCTTCTTCTGTTTTGGCAAACTGTAGAGTGCCTCGGATTTCACAGAATAGCCAATTGGAGATACATCTTCAGTCGCAATTGGCTTCTTGTTGGTCTTCTTTTCAATAGCTAGCCACGATATCCGGTCGGCTTCAGGCGCCGCTTCTTCGAGTTCTCTTTCGTGCTCGGCAGCTTGTTTTAGAATGATATCGATGATTTGCTGCGGCACTCCGCTTGCTTGGGCTGCAGATTTCACGTCTTCGTTGGCTTCGCTGTATGATCGGTACGCAGACGGGGAAGCACCTCGTCCTCCATGCGCCTTGTCCCAATTGCTGACAGCGTCTTGTCGGAGACTCTGCTGACCGCTTGCGGGGGCACCATTTAGTCCAACGTCATCCTCATCGCTGCGACTAGTATCAATGCGAAGAAATCTCGAAAGAGAGGAAGACGACCGTTGCATTTGAATGGAATTCAATTGATTCGTTGTAGACTTTGAGTTGCCATGACTTGTACGAGGGGTTTTAGCCTGATGAAAGGCGGTATCTTCCACAGTTTCTGTGTCTACCAAATTAAAGGCCTCCTCGAGCGAAGGGGGTGGTGGAAGAGTGTGATAGTCAAATGAAGGTTGTGTAGGAATCTTTGCGTTCTCACCCCAGGAAAACGCGGAGTCATCTTGGCTTGATACCTGAGAAATGGGTCCATTATCACTGGCTTTTGCCTTCCGTGCTTGCAATGCCTTGTCGAAGGCGGGGGAGCGAGGATACCTTGGTGAAGATTCCTTTTCCTTTCGTTGGTCGTGGGCCAACTCATGGCTCTCTTTCGCAGCGTGTTTTCTAGCTTTCTGCATTGCTTTGTCAAACACAGGTGATCGAGGATACTTTGGTGAAAATTTTCCATTCATGTCTTCTGTTGTCTTGGATAGGGTATTATCCATTTCGGCTCGGTCACTAGCCATTTCCATTGCTCTCTCTTGGGCTTCAGAAAAGCTAGATCCTTTCAATTTCGCCGCATTACACTGGTATGGGTTCACCATTTCAAAGTTGCTCTCATCCGACGAGGCCGTGAGAGTGGATGTCGCCATGGCCACGCCATTGCTTCGGTAGGCAACTTGTGCAACTGGATCCATTGAGTCAACTTCCGACGGGTCAGCCTCTGAAATACTGCTAAATCGCTGCTTGTGTGCTGACTCCTGTTCGTTCCTGTCAAGGCCACTGCGATCTTTAGGTTTCGGTGTGTCTCGGGGATCTGTAATATCTGAAAAGTGCTCCTCGACATCTTCCTCATGGTACAGGTCCTCTCGCTCTTGATAAGAAGCATCGGAATGAAAATGCGAGTTTTGAAAATATGCCCATTCTTCAGGATCAGTCTGGGGCACATTTAGTACTTGAGTATTCGAATTGGCACTCGGTCTCTCTTCATGTTCATAGCCATATGGCCTGGTTTTGTCATTGGTATCAAACCCCGCACTCTCGCTGCCATGGGTGACTTGAAATGTTGCTTTCGAACCGGTAAGCCTGATGTCTTCAAAGAATTCGTTGTCATACACCTTGGGAGCTCGAGGGGTTATCGGATGGTAAGTTTCCATTGGTTTCTGGGTCTCTTTTGCCTCTCGCTCGGGTTTTCGTCGTTCCATACTTATTGCTTCTTGTTTCACTTGATGGAGCGTATCAAACATGTTCTCGATGCTCTTTCTTGAAGAAGTCAGTCCACTCTCAACAAGGGTAACTTCTGACTTGGCGCCATGTATGCTTTCAAAAACTTGATGAAACTCGACCCAAGAACGATTCCCATCATCAGTCATTGTTGATTGGCTTCCAGGGGCTTGAATCAATTCGCCTGATGACATTGACGAAATCATAGAATCAATAGGTATCTGGTCACTTGCTGCTCTTGAAGAAGCCATGTCACTGATATATGCTTGGTCTTCGGACAGATCATCTTCGCTAGCTGGCAATTCCGAAAATTGATCCTGGTCTTCTCCGTTGCAGTCATAGCTGTTTCCTGGGCTCGAAGAGAGTGTTCCGCTAACCAAAACATTCGAATGATGGGCGTCTTCATTCATCGCTTGTTCCATCAATGAATCTTCCTCCATCATATTCGTTGCTACATCTTGATACTCTTGATCTCGATGCATTACTTGTTCGACAAGTGCATCTTCCTCCATCATATTCCTTGCTATATCATGATACTCTTGATCTCGATTCATTGCTTGTTCGACGAGTGAATCTTCCTCCATCATATTCCTTGCTATATCTTGATACCCTTCGTCCCCATTCATTGCTTGTTCGATAAGTGAATCTTCCTCCATCATATTCCTTGCTATATCTTGATACTCTTGATCCTGATTCAATGCATGTTCCACTGGGGACTCTTCTTCCATCATATTATTTGGCCCACCTTCAATACTGTCAAAATAAAACATTTCATTTCGTAGGTGTTCTGGTGGTTCTACGCGTACTCTTTCGTCCTCCAAGAAATTTTCTTCCCGAATATTCCTTCGTCTTGGTCTTGGTGTTCTCGTGACTTCTCTCTGAGGCCCGTAGTCTTGTACACTGGTAGGATCCAACGATTCATCCATTGAATGATAAGAATTGATCGAAATGGTATCTGAAGCCACTGGTTGATCGGAAATGACTCGATGATGCCCATCCTTGCTCGTCATATTCATATTTGCCATCAACTGTTGTCTTATTTTCAAAGATCGTTGCGCCTGCTTGCTCGGCGTTGGTGGCTTTGGGGGTGTTCTAGCCTTCTTGAGTATTCTGTCCATCGCGCTCTTCTGAGGGTTGCTAAAGGACCCCTGTTGGCCTATTGGGATGGCCTGTGGAGGTTCTTCACTGGTAGAATCCAATGATTTATCCATTGAATGATATAAATTGACCGAAATGTTATCTGAAGGCACTGACTGAGCCAAAATGACTTGATGATGTTCATCCTTTCTCGTCGCATTCATATTTGCCAACAATAGCTGTCGTATTTTCAAAGATCGTTGCGCCTGCTTGCTCGGAGTTGGTGGCTTTGGGGGTGTTCTAGCCTTCTTGAGTATTTTGTCCATCGCGCTTTTCTGAGGGTCGCTAAAGGATCCCTGTTGACGTATCGGGTTGGCTGGGGACTCTCCGAAAGAGACCTGTTTCTTTGGGTTCCCTCTGTTTCTGGATTCAAATTCAGGTGGATTTTGATTTTCATCTTGATGATCATGAAATCTCGAATTAGAAGCGAAGCTTACTGAGGGACTTGTTGGGTTGCTGACTCTTCGGTTCCTTGTTGGGGGAGTAGAATGAATCTTCCATCCGTGTTTCAAGCCGCCTATGTTATCAGCTGGCTCGACACCACCGTTTGGTGAATCCATGTATCCTTCACCTGAATCTGAATCTGAGCTGTGTTGTGGATGCATGCCTCGCTGGTAACCTGCATGGTACACCTCAGCTTCTGGCTGCTGAGAATCATTTTCGATTCTACCAAATGCTGTTCGTTCCGTAGCACTGGAGTTATTTCCGTGCTTGTCGACACTTATAGGAATATCATGTTCTTGAACTAAACGTAAAGTTCTTGAGGGCTCATCAAATAATCTTCTCCGCGACGGGTCTAGTTTCTTTACTTCACTTCGTATCACCCTTTCGCTCGCTTCAGATTTCTTTTCAAACCCTCGATTCTCAAAGGCTGCAATCTGAGCACGCTTCACCTTCGATATTTTTGAAGTACTTGCTGCCCTTGCATGCTCCTGTTCGACATTGTGCTGCTTCTGCGGCGTTGAGAAAACGTCAAAGAGCGATGTTGCTTGGATTGCTTGATGTTCTGACGACTTCACTCTCTCAAGTTGTTGGTAGGCCGTAGTGTCGGTTTGGTATTGTACCCCCTTTTCCCACAAAGCCAGTCGATCTGCTATCTTGGATGAAGAACCCTTCCTGGCCTTCGGTGTCAAGCTGGAAGTCTTTTGCGAATGATCCTTGTCAAATTTCCCTGGACCTTCAAACATAGCAAGTGCCTGTTTGACAGCTGATAGGGGCGCTTGACGACTCGGAACACTATCACGAGGGGGGCAGTTCTCGTTCGCAATGTCGTCATAGTCATTTTCATCGAAATCGTTCTCATCTATTGCTGGATCTCCACTCCTGTGGTGAGTCCTGCCCGGAGGAGGTGTTCGTTCGTTCGTTCGCTGCTGCAGATTTAGGGATCTTGGAGTTAGTGGAGACGACTGCAGCCGCTGTGCTGGATGTGGCATTTCTCGGTGCTGAGAGCCATGGGCGTCCAAAAGACTCATATCATCGTCTCTGTATTCGACTTCAGGACCGGCCCCAATCATCAGCGGTATATCATCCCTATTTTGCATAGAATCCATTATTGGCCCTTTGGATTGTTGAAATTCCATTTGAGCAATAGCTCTGTGACGTGCATTTGTTATTTCATCTATTGGCAAGCTTAATCGCTTTCTCTCTTCTGTGTAATCTCGTCCATAGCGCTCTCTTTCAGCGGAGTTCATGGCGTATTCGTCGTTGTGTGATAATTCTGTATGCATGTGTGATGCCGACGACGACTTGTCCAGGACGTCTCCAATATCCATACCATAATCTCGAAGAGTTTGCTGCACTATTTTGTGCATAAGAATTCTCCATATAGAACTTTTCAAATTGAAGCTGCCCTCAGGTTCTGATGCGTCTTGTTTCAACAATTGTGATAGCCGACGATCTTTCCGAATCTTCTTCGCGAAGGAATCCTCTGATTCCATACAGTACTGGACTACAGCGTTTGAATCTGATGTATGCTCCAGCAGTGCATCGGCAATATCTAACGAAAGTCCGACCTGATGAGCTGATTCTCGTAATATGTTTTCTTCGTCGCGATTTAGTTGTTTTCCACGGTACAGGTTGCCAGCTTGAAAGATGAATCGATTCAATGAAAGTATAGCAACTCGCGCATCCTCTTGCTTTCTTCGCAGTAACGCAGCGGTGGTGGGTGACATTTGATGTCTTGGACTTTCCGTTCGATTTGGTTTGCTATTCGTTCGATTATTTGATTCCAGAAGAAAGCTTGCCATTGTACATTCTGATATCGTCCCTGACGTCGAGAAAATTCCAGAGGCATTATCGAAAGAATCATCAACGGCCACAGGCGCTCGTCTCGGCCGTGGTGGTCTGTGATCTCGTGGTGGTGTATTGATCATGAAAATAGTTGAACTGGTTTAGGCACGTGGATTGATTGCCATTCCCTAAAGATAGACGATGCTCTCCTGACTTTCACGAGGTATTTTCCATAAGTTTGCAAATCGTGACTCGACTTGATCTACGTATTTCTTGTACTGAAGAAACCGTATGACAACGATTGCAACGGCTATACGGTTGCACGGCCGGCGGTGGCTGAGCGCGCTTTCAACTGGAAACAATTTCACTTCTAAAATCACTTCTAAAACTTGAACAACCAACTATGGTACCATGAACAAAAAACTTGAACAACCAAATAGGAAAAATTGGACGATGCACACTCTCTTCTCTAAATCTTATGACGTGAAACACTTTATTAATAAGGGAATGAGCCCTTGGGGAAGTACTTTTTCCTCCAACGGCTTCGTCTCAGGGAACTAGTGTATGCAGGGTGAACACGAGTAATATGTTCTCCAATCTTTAATCTCATGTTGACAATGCGGCCACATTCTGGAGCATCTTCCCAAGAAGGAGCTGTGCTGTTGCCATCAATGATGGGAGCTGAACCAGCTCCAGATATTTCTGAACCGGAGAAGCTGCCGTCGTCATAACCGTAACTCCCTTCAGAGTCTGTGTAGCTACCATCGGAATAGCTTCCGTCAGAATAACTTTCTTCGCCATCGCTTTCGCTTGCTTGGCTCTGTTCGTCATTCTTTGCCCTGCTCTTTTGCACAAGATGACTTTCTCGCTGAGCTTCGTGTGTCTTCTTCGGATTTTCGCCGCTGCTGCTTTTGTCTTCGTCATCTTCCGATTTGTTGAGTTTTAAACGTTGGTGTTCTACTTTTTGATACGGCGACGTCCACGTGGTGTAGACGTCCTTGTTCCATTCAACTGCATCTTCCGCTATGCCAAGGGGCATCTCCATCGATCTTGGTCTGCAAATTGGAAGTTTGCACTTAAAATTGACTTTGTGCATGCGGTTTTCGCCATACCAGTTTCTGGAGAATTCAACGCTTCGCTCGTGCAAGAAAAGCTGCTTGACATCACGATGTTCCCATGGAATGTAGTCATCATGTGGTTGCTCCGAAACTGTGACCTGAGTTGACTCGAGAACTGAGTAGATATCTATTCTCTTGAATCCAGGGTGGTTTCTTGTTCTCTGCTTCTGCAAAACCTTCCAGGGACGAGGCTCAGGCTCTTTGTTCAGAATGATTGTGAAGCGATGAATGTTCTCTGCAGCTTCAACACCATTGAGAGGCATCGATGAACTATTATACTGCCACTCCGATGCCATTTCATTCTTTTCTTGCCAATCACCTTCGCTGATCGCTTTGGCAAACTTGAAGATATGGATTGGTTCTTCAGGAAGCTCTTCCATTGCCTCCTCCTCTTCTTGGTTATCCTTCATACTTTCGTTTTCTGCAGAAGCATTTGATACGCTAGTGTCATCCATAAGCGAAGTTTTCATTACTTCCTCTTCAGCCCCACCTTCAGCAATTGACACTTTCTCCGTTTTAACGTCGTCCTGGTCTATACTGTCTTCGGTGGAATGGACAGTTTCAACTTTAGGTTGTGCAGGTGATTCATTGATTTCTTCTTCACTAGTAGTTTGGTCATCTTTGATGGTAGTACTAATGCTGTCCTTGGCTCCACCCTGTTCGCTTTTTTGAACGATATCTTTTACCATACTTCCAGCGCCTTCTTCTACCGAACAATCTTCATCTAGCGAAGTTGCATTCTCTGGCTTTGCATCCCTCGTGTTTGAGTCTATGATTGTTTCAGTAGCTATTTCAGGCTCACTTCTCCATTCCATGATGCCGTCAGGGCTCTTGTTCTCCTCAGTAACGAAACGTTTTTCTTGTGGGCTTTCCTCTTCAATTCCAAGGGCTTCAAATTGTTCAATAAAAGCATTCTGGCTTTCGCTCTTCTCGATTTCATCTACAATCAAACTATCGTTTTCGTCTTCGCCAGCAACTCCCTCCGCCGGCGATTCCCCGTTCGTCTCTGCCACATTGTCGATGGGGTGTGAAGCATCATCACCGGAGCCCGATTGCAAAAAGTCTCCAACAAAGTCTTCATATTCCTCGGAGTCTTCATCCTCTCCACTTTTCATGGTGGGTTTCGAATTAGTACCATCTTTTCCAGCAATCTCTGCAGTCTTCTCACTAGATGTTTGCTCCTCCTTCTGCGCTTTCTTGGCTTTGATTGAGGCCACAAGCTTCTCAACATGTCCTAAAGAAGTTCCCTTCTTGTCCCAAGGAACTGCGACCTCCTCTGTCGCTGAGTCTTCGTCGGTCTCGCCTTCCTCTTTCGGGGGTTCGGCAATATCCTTTGGTCCCCCAACATCATTCTCCATGACCTCATCCTGTGATGAGTCTGGTGGATCAACTTTACGAGGCTCCTCCACCGAAATTTCTTCATCGAAGTCATCGTCCTCGTCATCATCGTAAAAACAAGACTCCTGGTCGAATAGAGCATCAACTGGAGCGACGGATGAATCGACTGAAAACAAACTTCTAATGACTTTGCCATCGTCTTCGTCGTAAGACTTCTTTTTCTTTCCTTTGCGAACAAATATGCCCTTGTGAGGACGAGTGCGTCTGGCATTTCCTGTTGCTTTCATTGTCTCTTCGCTGGCCATCCCCTGAAGTTCCCAGTTATCTTCTTTATCATCTTCAGTGTCGCTCTTCATGCTCGGTGAAGTCGGAAGGTTTCTCATTTCCAAGCCAAACTCACATTCTTTGGTTTCGGCTACAGGCTCAAGTTCGAATTTCTCTGCCTGAAATGTTTCCAACGTTTCCTCCTTTCCTCCTGCACGTCTTAGAGCAGCGCCGACAGTGTCACCATCTTCTCGTTCCTCATCTTGCGAAGTAGCAGCAAGAACTGGCGCAGGCGCATCAACTGATGGAGCGTCCGAAGAAGTTGGTGGATCTGCCATTCTAGAATTATGTAAAGGTTCACGCCCTCTCGAGCCGTGGATGGGTGAAGTTGTTGATCGTGACGCGAACACGTTCTGGAAAAATTGCTGCGTTGGACTCGTTGGCTTTTTCGGAGAAGCAGCAGCAGGCTCTGGTTTCCAGTCTTTTGATCTCGTACATGGATCTGGGTCCAGCGTCGATAGGTTCCTTTTCATAGGGATAGGTTGTGCGAATTTTTTTCGAGGTGACGCCTTGGGTCTCTTGGATGCTTGTCTAGCCCTTGCTCTCGCGATAGCGTTTTCCACTGTCGCTCGAGATGGAGTAACGTTTTTCATTTCATCCAAGCAGGCAGCATTACGCTCGGAACGAGTCATGTCTGTGCGCATAGGAGCTGACGCTGAACTTCCGTGTAATCTATCCTTACGCCAAGGAATATTTCTAAACGCTTGAATTGCAAGGATTCGATGGTTGATCGTGACGACACGAGAGAGGTGTTTGTTGTCTTGTTTTCCTGGGATCGCAGACGTTGAAATAGCTTCGCTAAATGGCTCGGCCGACGCAAAAACGCATCGCCAGTGCACAGTGCATGCATCTCCGACTGTTACTGTCCGTTGTGAGACTTTTCTGTTCGTTTGTTCGCTTCAAGTTTTCGGCAAAGTTACTCGTGATCAGAAAGTCTTTCCCAGCTCACACGACTCCTCGTGTCACACGTGGAATATTGACTTCAACTTTCCGCTGTCTTGTCAATTGTAATGAGATTGCAGCCTTCGTGTTTGTGATTGACTGACGATTCCATTGGCATCTAGAAATATCGATGCCGCCTTGGCATTACAAATTGAAATACAGAGAAAATGAACAAGCTGTTATTGTTCCTAGTGCTATCAGCAGTCCCAAATACACATCTTCTCGTGGAAGCCGGTCCAAATTTATCGGGTCTTACAAAGAACGTAGCTCGTCGTGGCGCATATTCGTTATCGAGGTCTATTCCAGCACTAAGCGTGTGGGAATCCCATCAAGGCCAATGTTCTAGCAGAAAATCGATGGAGGTAGCCGTGAAGCGGAAACTGCCGGTTGATGTAACGCAAAAAATTGTGGATAAAGGAGGTTTCTATTATGGAATTTCCGGGGACACCTTGTCCAAAGCATCAAAACCCTCCACCGAAAAACGACGACTAAGTCTATCGGATTCAATGTACGAAGCCCTAGAGGAATTAAAGACCATGAGAGAGGAAATGGAAAAGATGAGAGCAGACATGCAAAAGCTACGTTGGAAGATGCTGATGGATGGTGATCTAGACGGAGATAGTGAAGAGAACAAAGAAAAACAAATGATACTCCAGAGAAAACGCGCAAAAGAAGCCGAGAGTCTTTCCAAAGAAATTGAAAAGTGGGCGAAACACATCATGCTGGAAACAGAAGAAGATGGCTGGAAGAACGTCGAATGTAGCAAGATGATGCGCAAATCGTTGAACCCTGATGGCCTGACTACAGCCTCGATCAAGGTAAGGAAGACCGTCACTGTTCCGTTTAGATACATGTCGTTGATCTAAGCATATTGCTTTGATTTTAGTGGATGAAGGACTCCAGAGGAAACAAAGCCGATAAGAACGATGGGAATGATTACCCATGCATCCGATGTTCGTCAACGATTGATGCGCCGATGGAAGATGTTTGCACCTATCTAGCTCAAGAGAGTGCCCTATCGGATTATAACGACTTGGTCGTGGAATACAAGGACGTCGAGGAAATCAGTCCCAGCGCTAAGATTTGTGCCAGTTGGACACCGCAAATTCTGTTTATCAAAAGGCGAGAATTTATTACGTTCTGTCACCACAAGTGGAAAAAAGATGGAACTGAAGTTATTGTTAGTCAAGCCTGGAGTCACGACGACTACCCAGAAACAAGAGAAGAGTCTAGTGGCAAAGCATGCCGAGCCTATGCACTTCGAGGAGCGAACAGTGAGTACACTTTGGACCTTCGAAATAGATTCCTCAGTTGAGTGTGCATCTTACCCCATTGCTTCAATGCTTCCACTTGCTATAGTGATTTCGAGAGACCCAAATGATGCAGGTAAAACGATAATTACAATGATTTCTCACGCAAATCCAGGTGGGAATGTTCCCGCATGGGCTTGTAAGACAGCTGTAAATGCAATGGCTCCGGTGGAACCATTCAAAATATTCCAAAAGATCAACAAGAATGTGAATTTGAATCTCCCTCAATTGCGCGAACGGCTTGAGGAAGCAGAAATGGTATCGTCACCAAGTGGACGAAGCTCGAGGCCAGCAGGGATCGCCCAGTTGGGCTATGCGTGCTTCTGGCCAAAAGGAGGAGGTTCGGTTGAAGGCGGACAAAAACCGCTAGTGGATAGGAATGAAGATGGAGCTTCAGATGGACCATATGATCAAAGTGCACAAGAAGAGACAAACGAAGAAGGAGAAGGGGACTGAAAGTTCTTAGAGGGCAAATAGAATGTATTATAGATTTTTATCACAATGAGAACAGTAGTATGGCACAGTATTTTTTGCTCATGAGCGGCGGGAGCTGCGGCGGCTCTTGCTTCGGCGGCCAGAGCTACTTCGGCTCTTTCTGCTTCTTCGGCCATCGTTCCGGCTTCTAACACTCATGGCTTCTAGTTCTTTTTCAATCAATTCATTTCCCATTCCGCAATCGGTTAGGCGTGCCATGAAGCTAGTTTCCGAAGGATCGCGTTGCACGTCCTCCGAATTCACATTGTCTAGACCATTCATCTGCATTGGATCACAGCAAAATCCTTGGTTACCTGCGAATGAATCATTCATATAAAGAGCGCTTTGCTCGTCATCTGTTTCACCACCCATGGTTCTTCTTCTTCTGCGGGCCGAATACCTTTGGGTGGGGGTGGGCTCTGGTTGACTTCCAATTGCCTCATCTACACGGTTTCCAAGTTGTGTAAAAACAGACGACTCGTATAGTTTCTTGATCACCTTCAAGTCTCGAACAAAGCTGTAGTCTTTGTTTTGGACCATCTCAGCGTCGGTCCCTGGTTGATCATCACCAGTAGACCACGCATATGGTAGATCAAGAACCATACCAGTGTCGCAAGCATCTATGATGACGGTCACGGTTACGCCATATCGCATAGGGGCAAGAAGAGTTTTAAATACCAGTGTGTCTCGAATAGGCCCAGCTTCTTCGAAA
Source organism: Cylindrotheca closterium (assembly GCA_933822405.4). Classification (NCBI taxonomy): domain Eukaryota; phylum Bacillariophyta; class Bacillariophyceae; order Bacillariales; family Bacillariaceae; genus Cylindrotheca; species Cylindrotheca closterium. The sequence continues at coordinate 500,272 of CAKOGP040001869.1, read as the reverse complement.
TCACAAGGTACAATCGCCTCGTCGTAAGTGTCAACTGCGTCAGCACCAGGACTTCCAATGAGGCGACCTCCATGACCCGAAAATTGAATGAACACGGCATCACCAGGTTGGCTGTCTTCGGACAGTTTCTTGAAGTGGTCTATTATGTTGGCATAGGTTGGTGCTTTGTGAACACCGTCGTCGAGAAGCACTGTCATGTCTTCGGCATCTTCCGAAAATCCATGAACTGTAACAATATAATCCTAAAGAGTCGTGCAGAATGTTAGACAGGTCAGAAAGTTGCAGCTGGTACTCTCCCATCATGACCAAAGGCTTACCTTCATGGAGCGAATGTCGTCGTGGCTCGCTTTTAATTGTGCATTACCATTGTAATTGCATCCGATCAATAGAGAGCGGGTTCTTCCCGTGCTTGGATCGAAGCTTTTGGGAACAAGCGTAAAGTCTTCGTTGACATTTAGTTTCCTGCTTGTTGTGAGCGTTGGCACTTGATTGAACTTCATGTCGTCCATCTCAGCCTTCATCTTGCGGAGAAGGTCAGCCCATGAAAGACTGCTTTCCCCACGAAGTCCAACAGTATCAAGTCCACCAGTCTTCGAAACGCTGTCCAAGGAAGCTTCATCATCATCGTCATCAAAAAGATCATTGTCATCTTGTTCAAAGGCAATTTCATCGGCTCCAGACGCACTGACGAAATCATATAATACCTTTAGCATGGCATTACCATTGGCTCCACCGTAGGATTTGCCTGTAAGAAAAGTAGCGTGGAGTGTGAGAATGGTTGTCAAGATCATCACAGAATACAGATTCAATTTTTCAACGTACCAGGCTCAAGTGTGCGTTCAGCAGGGCTGAATTCAGTATTATCAGGTAGGTTCCAGGCTTTTCCATAGAGCATGAATCTTCCACCGACGATTCTTACATCTGCTGGGATAAATGCTGCGGACTTGTTCGCATACACCTCCTCGGGAGTTGCTACCGCACATTCTTTGCCAGCTGGATCGTCACGTCGGGTTTGTGGCAAGTTATTGCTGTGGTTTGCAACCACTTGCAAGTATGCCATCAGATCAGCCATTGCAATATTGACAGAAATCTTGCCATCGGACTGGTCCAATGATTTGGGACCTAGATGATTGCTTTCGATGGTTTCGGATGTCGTGATGACTTCTTTTCCAATCAAAGGAGAAGAGCTTCGGCCAAGTTTCCGCAAAGTGTGTACAACCTCTTCTTCATCATCGTGTTCGGTAAACATTGTTGCTGATTCATGGAAGGACCTGTATGACTTTGCCATGAAGTCTTCGCCCTCGGGTGTGGAGATCTCGGCACCCATTTTTTTTCTTGTTCGGTTGGAAAATATGAATATACTGTGGGGAAAAACCTAGAGCGTTGGATCTCTCGCAAATTGGCTCGACATGCGCGCAGAACGGAAAAATAAAATAGCACATTTAGAAACAAATCTCCACCGTCGGCTAATTTCGTGGATCCCATCGCTGTTTCGTGGTGCTTTTAGAGCTTTTAGATAATCGAACGCTTTTGGATATAATCGAACGCTTCCAGCCAGGTGATTTACCAGGTCCGGTGCAGTGTACCCAGGCAGGGTACCACCAGCTACCCAACAACAAGAGATGAGAACCGTTGCAACGGTTTTGGTTCCGGCACCTCTACGTACCGTACGACGAAGGTATCAAGAGGAGTACCGTATGTCTTCAACCAACTGAGAACCAGCAATGATCATGGGTGAACGCAAAATTTGGTTACATGAGGTACACCTCTTTCTGAAGATGACGCTACATACAACACAGTATCAATTCTCTGCCAATCTAATTTTGTAGTTTATACTTTATTATAGTCGACGACATGGGTCACTTCATATACAGCAGCAGCTAGCAAATGTGGACATTGCACTATCAAACTCCTAGAATAGGTCCACTAGATTGCGAGAATGCTTTACTTCACTTTACTAGAGGCTGTTCTTCAAGAGAATTGTTTCTTAAAAACTAAACCATCATACTATGCTATGTACGCGTAGAGTACGTCTCCAAAGAAACAAATTATGCAGTGCTTCCAACAACCTTCCAAGTCTTCTTAAAGTCTTCAGTTTCAATGACAAGGTACCCCTCGCTAAGACCAGGACCCTGTGGTCGGAATCGTACAATAAAGGGGGTATCCTCTTTTGACATGAGAGATCCTTCTGCTGGTTCAATGGTCCATTCACTGCCAGATTCAGCAGTAAAGGCGGCACGAAAATCGGCAAATCCCATGAATTGGTTCTGCAAAAGACAAGAAAATTACTATAGGTGAGCATAAATGTATGCGTACACCTCGACACAATCCTTAAATAATACCATTGTAGGTACTTACTTTCAATCCAAATTCGTGAACGGCAGGAGCCCCACCCATACGGGCAGTAATTTCAATGGTACCTTCCAAGTCGCTGCTGGCTTCGACTTGTCCAAATTCCTCGTTCAAATCAAAGTCCTGCAGAATAATAGTTAAGAAAAAAAGAAGAGCAAGAAAATGAAGGATGAGATAGATCGACCAAGCAATTCAACAATAAATACTCAATCAATGCATTCACTTACCTGATTACGTTCAACACCAAAAGAAGAAAGTTGTCTCCAATTGTCGTCATCCTTCTCCGCGGTAGGTGTATCATATTGATTGACAGACCACTTTTGGGCATTCTTGGACTTTAGGACTTCTTGCTGGTTGTGCCAATTCTCCAACTGCTGGGCACGGGCAGAATCGACACCCTTTTCGACCAAAGAATCGGCGTATCCCGTGGAAGTACCCCAAGCATTCTTGGCACTCATCATTTTGGATTTGGCCATGGAACTCATGTCAAAGCTTTCCAACTTTTTGTTACCATCACCCGCCACACCCATTTGACCATCACCACCATCGAATTCATCAAACTCAACATAGCTGTCCCAGGAACCGACACCGTAACGATCCTTGTCTTCCTCCTTCATCTGGGAATCTTCACGCTGACTGTTATCGCCTTCATCGACCTCTTTGTGGAGCTCATCGGTCAAGTCGTCAAGGTAACCATTCAACACCATGCGCGAGCTGGATTGGACTTGAGGCATGAGAAAGGCATCCGACAATTGGACGGCGGAGAGTAGGGCAAGTGCAGAGATCTTCATGTTGTTGATAGAGTGAAATAAATAAACCTACAGGGTTGTTTCTTCTGTTCGAAAGATAGTTTTCGTTGATGAGAAGAATACGGACGAGTGCCACCGTCATAAGTTGATGGCTTCGCATACGGTAGAACAAGATTCTTTTGTCATCGACCCTCCGTCGCCCGGATAACAACAAAGGACTTTTGTAGTTCTTTGTCTTTCGCAAGCAATCTAAAGGCTTCGTCTTGATCAAAGGGATCAATCGATCAACCATCGATCGATCGGATTTCACCCTTTGCATTGTCCATTGTATTGTGCCTATCATCACACGCTATAACAAAAACAAAAACAAAAACAAAAACAACAAAACCAACAACAGCCATGCCTGACGATTCCATGGCCGTAGATACACCAGAAACTCCTGCTCCTGCTCCCAAGGACAAGGACAAGAAGAAGGGAGGAGGTCAACCTTCGGCTTCCGAGGAGTCTGCCGCTCCTTACCCCGACATGGAATTTGCCCAAGAGATTCACCGATTGACGGTCAAATCTGCTGGTGTGGATGCGGAATATCAAACCAAGGTCTTCAAGAAGATTATTGAAGAATTGGAGAATCCCAGTTTTTACCGTCTATTGCAAACTACCCTGTCCGTAGATACTGGATTGTGTTCGAAAGAAAAGTTGAAAGAGATGGACGAGAAGAATGCGGCCCATATGAAAGAGTTGGAAGCCAAGGTGGAAGAAGCAAAGGAAAGCGCTGGAGATATGGAAGTCATGGACGCTAGAGTGAAGATTGCTCGATTTGCTGCCAAGTCTTTGACTAAAGACGAAGCTTTGGAGGCCTACAAGAAGCTTTTGGAGCTTCCCAAGGTGTCCAGTGGAAAGAAGATTGATGCCTTGATGGAGTCTTCTCGTGTGGCATCCTTCTATGGTGATACTGATAAGAGTACAGAATTTGTGGAAAGTGTAAGTAAATACTTTGTGATGGGTCTTGTATTGAAAGGATACAACAGCCACGTTGACATGTCGCTCATATGTTCGTTCATTCATTCGCTCATTCATTCATTCGTTCATTCATCACATCATACTGTATCATCATCTGTATCCATCTTTGCAGGCACAAAAATTAGCAACCGACGGCGGAGGTGGTGACTGGGACCGTCGTAATCGACTAAAGGTATACCGAGGTCTTGGACGATTGCTAGAACGGGATATCAAGGAAGGAGCTTCTCTCATGCTGGACTGTATTGCCACCTTTTCGTGCAATGAAATGTGCTCCTACCCTTCCTTTATTGTCTATGCCACCCTTTCCAATCTTTTACACATTCCCCGGCCAATGATCAAAGAAAAGATTTTGGATGGACCTGAAATTTTGTCTGTGGCCAATGAAATTCCTGATGTGATCAAGCTGGTGCGAGCCTTGTACGATTGCGATTACAAGGCATATCTCAACGCCATGGTGGAAGTGGAACCAACACTTGTAGCAGACCGATACTTGCAACCACATGTGGCTTACTGGATGCGGGAACTACACATTATGGCACACAAACAATTTTTGGATTCCTATCAATCTGTCACTCTCCAAGCCATGGCTGATGCCTTTGGGGTTTCTACCGATTTTATTGATTATCACGCCAGCCAATTTATTGCAGCTGGTCGATTGTCTGCCAAGATTGATAAATATGGTGGAGTCATTATCACCAACAGACCAGACTTGAAGAATGCGCAATATCGGGAAATGATTCAAAAGGGAGATTTGTTACTGAATCGAATCCAAAAGCTGGCTCGTGTTGTGGACTTGTAAATTGTATGAATGAGGTCCGAACGTAATATCAATAGCTGCTGGGTGGGAAATGTAAATAACTCTAAGTCTAACCATTACCATATCCAACAGGTACGATACACCATAACCAATACAAAATCATGTAGTAGCAAGGATAGGGGTAGGAGTACGCACTTTATATTAACGTATAGATATATGTGGCAAGAGAGGCGTTGATGATTTTAATTCGACCATTCAATAAAATATATGCGTCAAAACTACAGTACAAAGAACAAGATCATCCAAATGGAATCATCACGCTTAAATTTACAGTTCAAATTATGTATATATAGAAGGAACAGTAGCAAGACCCAATCGCAACTGGGGTCGTCCATTTCCCTGCAAAGTTGATCAACCACAGCGCGCTCGAAATTCCCCTTTCTACGCAGCCATCGTCCATTCATCCATCACAAGAAGAAACCACATGTCAATGTCAATATACCAGTCAACCAATACATGCAATCGACCATCATATCATATATATATATATATATGGATGCTCTCTGATGTATGATTTCGTGGCACACAAACATATCGCATTTGAGATCTTAGTCTTCCTTTCGTCGCTTTGCGAGTCTGGCAGAACGGCGTCCGGCAGGGGTCTGAATACTTCCAGTATTTTTGTCAGTGGGTGTCGAAGTGCTGTCCTTTCTTGGTGGGGTGGAAGGAGCATCATCATTACCAGTGCTACTATCAGTACCGGTAGTAGTATCATTAGACTTGGGAGTGGAAGGAATATTATCAAAGGCAACCTTGACCTTTACATTCTGCTTGTTCTTGGAATGAAGGATAGCTCCAAGGGCAATCAAGAATCCAATCAAACCAATCTACGATTACAAGAGGGAAAAAAAGAAAACTGGTGTGTCAGTCGCGATGGTGTTGCAATCGCCAAAAAAGACAATATTTCAAAACTCACGGCAATGACAGCTGGTGGAACCGGGATCTCTTGCGGCGACGACATGCTTTCAAATGAGGTGAAGATGGTGGTGCTGTTCAACGTAATGGAGGACATGGAAGATAAGTGAAAGACTTTTTCTCGTGTGAATTTTTTTCTCTAGAAGAAAGTGATGTGCACAGTACGGGATCAGCCTGACGTTCCAAAATACCGTTTGTACTTGTAGCTGGCGTGACACTCTGGCTTGCGTGATGGATCCATTCGACCAAGCGATGCACGTGGGGGAATCCCTGATTTTTAGTGGGGATCAAAACAAACTCCCCTACGACGTTTGCTTCCACGACGAACCATGCATCTGGCAAACTTTCAACTTCTCGAAGGAACAGGTTACGTCACGAGGAATCGCTAGTTTCGAATCAAGTCCGAAGCAACTGCGAATCAAGTTTGACAGAAAAGATGATTTGGATTCCAATCTAGACTTCAACTTTATGTACAATAAGTACTATAAATCCCTGTAGACCTTTTACAAAAAGGAATCTTCGCCGCCAATGGAGAGTAATATCATAAAGAAGGGTGTACCGACTCATCCAATACAAACAAAGAAAAAGCTGAATTCAACTCAAGTCTGGGATCGTCGTGGATAGAAAAAAGAAGGGCATCCTTCACACTCGCTATCTGTCTGCAGAAGCCCAGCTTTGCTCTCTCAAGAAAGATTAGATTGTCACCATATTCGAGAACATTGCCATCTATTCTATTTTGCATTTAAAAGTCAGCCCTTTTATAATAGAAAGCTTCAGCATTCTGAGATTTCTAAGATGACAGGAGACAACTCATCAAGCCGTCGTGCAAGTGCACAATCCTTAATATCATGCTGCTTGTTGCTCGTTCTTCTGGAGCCTGCGAATTCGCTGATACGCCCTTCTCATCAGCGACGGATAGTGAGGGGTAGAGAATCCTCAGCTTCCTCCTCATCATCATCCTTGTGCATGGTCGCAGCTCCTCTTCCTCGAGATGGCAGTTGGTCCAACAACAGCAACAACAGCGATAACAATGAAAACGCCAAACGAAAAGTACGTCAAAAGTACAAGCGCAAACGTATCCCCGCGACAGAAAAGGAACGAAGGCGGCTGAGCTATGAACGACAGGCTCAATACGAGGAACTCATATCGAAAAGTGGTGACGAACCACCAAGCATTTGGAGTTTTGAATGTCTCTTTCCCAAGGCGGTCTGGGATGAAGAAGTCATTGAACGTGATTTGAACGAAGTCAAGAAACGGGACGCAGCAACGATTGGCAAAAAGAGTAGCCGGAACCAAAAGCAGCAACAACAACAACAACAACAGCCAAAATCCACCGAGCGACTAAAAACCTCGGCCATTGGAGCGAGTTCCATGATGCGGGTATGGCGAGAACCCAAGTTGAGCTCGTTTATATTACCCTATGTTATGGAGGATGTGGTGGAGAATACCAAGGCTTTCTTGGGCGACAAAACAAGAGACAGCACAAAGGAGGAAACGGCCGAGGCCGAAGCACAAGCCGTGGCCGACATTTTCACTCCCACTGTGGGCCCCAAACCTAGTCCAAATGCTACCCTATCGGAACGTCTTGGGGCCGCGGTTATTGAAACGAACAAGTCCGGCAAGGTCGATTTGGAGTTGACACGGATGGTGGAAGACCGCATGTACGGATACCGACGGGGAACGACATCGCTCATGGGAGCTGATGGAAGCGTTCAATTTCGCGAGGGTGTGCGACTGGGCAATCCTTTGCCAGTGAACGCGGCCCGTCTGAATTATCATGCCAAGATGGAATTGCGTCATCATCGAACGGAGGAAGCCCAAGAATTGTACGAAGAAGCAATTCGAATAGACCCACGCAATGGACGGGCCTATCTGGGCTTGGCGAAATGTGCGGAACGTCGTAGGGACTACAAACTGGCAAAAGAGTGTTTGAAGACCGGAATTGCCAATAGTGTTTCCTTGGCGGAAGATGGGACGCCTGATAGTGGTGCAAATCCCTTCTTGTTGCAAGCACTTGGGTGTTTGGAAGAAAAGGCGGGGCACTTGACCCAAGCAGAAGCCTTGTTTATCGAAGCGGCTCGGTCTCGGCCATCACATGCAGCTTCTTGGGTGGCCCTAGCCCAATTGCGAACGGAAAAGTTTCGTCAATCGGCCATGGCCGGAAGAGTATGTTATCAAACTGCGGCACGGGAATTGGAAAAGGCGGGCAAGAAGCCATCCTCGCACGTCTTTACCGCCTGGGCTGCCATGGAATACAAAAAGGAGGGCGATGTGCGAAAAGCGCGTAAATTGTTTCACATGGCTTTGAAAGCGGATAAGCGATGCTCGGCAGCCTGGTTGCAATTGGGCTGCATGGAGGCCAAACAAGAAAATTGGGCGCAAGCGGAAATTTGTTTTGAAACTTGTCTCAAATTCGACAAACGAAATTCGAGAATCTTGCAAGCCTATGCCATTATGGAATCCAAGCGTCCCGAGAGCAACTCTCGCAAGGTTATTGAACTGTTTGAGCGAGCCTTGAAGGTGAATAAACGAGACGCAGGAGTTCTGCAGCCATATGCACTCTACGTGGCCGAATTGGGAGATGCCGAATCAGCTCGAGATTTGTAAGTAACATGAATATGGGTACATGTGGGATTTTTGCTTTGTTCAGCTCGATTACTAATATTTTGCCTCCTCCCTAATATTTTCCTTTTATTCAGATTCGAGCGCGGTACCAAAGTCAACAAACGACATGCGCCCGTCTGGCAAGCTTGGGGTGTCTTTGAAACTCGTCAAGGCAACCCGGAAGCAGCAAGAAACATCTTCCAACAAGGCATTTGGGCCTGCGCCCCACTGGGCGGTGGTCAATCCGGCGGCTACAAGTGCGCCCGATTGTGGCAAGCCTGGGGCGTTTTGGAAGCCCAAGAAGGAGATTATGCGGCTGCTCGGCGGTGTTTCAATCGGGCTGTGGATGCCGACAAGCGCAACATTGCAGCATATAGAGCATGGACCATGATGGAGGAAGAGCTGGGTAATTGGGAAGATGCACGATCCTTGTTTGAGTGGGCATTGCAACAATTCGAACCTGGAACGACAGAGCGCAAGCAAATGTGGCAGGCCTATGAACTGATGGAACAAAATGCCAACAATCCCTCTGGTGCAACTGCAGTCTACCAACGATCCATGCGAGAAGTCTTCAAACTGCAGGATATCAAAGAAGAAAAGGAAAAGGAAGCCGAAGAGGAAAGCCTTGCCGAATCCTTGAAGACCGTCGCAGAGGTGGAGGAGAAAGTTGACGAGAAGAAAAAGGAATACGATGTCATGCAATGGGACCAAGGTTCTTCTAGCTCCTTGAAGGCTGAATCAATGGAGTCCGAGGTTTGGATGAACAAAGGATCCATTGAAGGAAAGGTACCCAATGCGGAAATGAAGAAACAGAGAACCCAAACGCAAGAAAGATGAAGTTTTATTTCTTCCAACATTGATGAAAATCGATCAAAAGACTGATGACGAAGCTCAGCATCAGCACCATTATATTTTAGAGATACTAGACTGGCAGCCGAGAAATTGTTCATGGTATGGGCATATGGCTCCATGTGCACTGCAACAGCAGCACGCACACTAAAAACACAAAGACAAACGCACAACACCGGTTGGAATACATTACAGTACAAAACAAAGCAACAGCCGATTCATTCTCTTCCGTTTGAATGGGATCATCAGCTGCAGTAGCTATGCTAACCAAATAATCCACTAATATATCAACTGTTGTCGTCTTGCTTGTCGCCTTTATTCGGGGGCCATCTCTAAGAAGCATCCCATTCATGATTCATCGTCCCATTTGCTGATTCATTTTTTGTATATCTTGCAACAATTTTTGAGCCATGGCCACCGATCGTGGATCTTGATTTAGCTCTAGTGCCTTTTCGCAAAACTCTTTGGCACCATCCAAGGCTTTCATGCCCACTTGAGCATCACGACTCTGGGATCCTTCTTGCAAGGTCAACAAAGCCAAATTGACATAGGCAGTTCCCACTTTACGGTATTGGATAGCTTGTAGGAAACAGTCCATGGCCATTTGTCGGTCCTTCAATGGTGTTTCTTTCAAATAAATGGCGCCCATGTTGACATAGACTTCGGCATACATTTTGGGATCTTGGTTGGTGGATTTGGCGGCCTTGATGAATCGTACGTACGATTTCAAGGCCTCTTCCAGATTTTCCGTTCCACCCGTGCGTTGCAAAACAACGGCACGCTCAAAAAGAGCCTTGAGGTTTTCCTCACCATCCAACTCTTGTTGTTGTTGTTGAGCAGGAGACATGGGCAACACGAATGCGAATGGCAATGGGCATTTCGGAGCAGTGCAATGCCTGACAGAAATGGACCAATGGTGGCCTATCGTGAATCCAAACACTGGGTCCACCAGTATTAGTGATAAAAGGAGGACAACTATTTGAATCTTTAATGTAGTGTCAATCATTCTGGTGAGGTGATATTTGCTTCTGTTCATCGGCAGTTCTTCGTTTTGTGGGTTGTGGGGATCATGCATTGCGTCAGTTGATGGGTTGACTGACTCCTTCGAATGAATTTATCTGTACGTCACCCGTATGTGACACTCAAACCACCTCATAACCCATGAACCACTTGCACTATGGAAACTCGCGGCTTGCGAGCAACACCCACGAACTGCAACAAAACTTTTTCTCATCCATCAACAGGGAAGAGAATCATCTTGATCAAGCCAGCAGCAGACTTTATTTGTCTCAAAGTATCAGGATTTTACACTAGAACGAAGCGTCAAGAGTCAGTCATTTAACTTGTGGAAGAAAGGGTCTAATTTACTAGAAAACACTAAGAAAAATGGTAGGTTCCGGTGAATGCACGTTTCGTTGCACGTTTCTGATCTTATCATCATCTGATGGCTATGCCCATCAATGATTCGGGTCTGTTTCCCTGTCTTCTTGTATCTGATTCTGTCTTCTTTTCTCACTGTGAAACTATTAGTCGGGAGCTTGGTCCAGAGGAGCCAATCCCAAGGTGAATTCAGCACCTACCAGAGGTAGTTTTACCGTTGGCGAAGATAATAACAGCGGTCGCGGTGGAGGCGGCGGTGGTCGTCGAAGCAGCGGAGGCGGTGGCGGTCGTCGAAGCAGTAACAACAACAATCGTCGAGGCAGCTACAACAATGATGGTGACAACAATAACAACAATAACAATAATGGACGTGGAGGAAGAGGTGGTCGTGGTGGCCGGGGACGCGGACGTGGAGGCCGAGGCAACAACGACAGGGGAAACTCTCAACGAATTTATCACAAGGATATTCAGTTGCTGACTGCAACCGGACTTGGACAAACCAAGGAGCAACGAAGTGTGAAGCGCATCAACAATAGAGATTTCATGCGCTTTCGCTTGGAATACTTGGAACCCTCGGAAAGCATTCCTTTCACCCCCCACGAACAGTGCCACTGGGTCGATGAAGACCGTGAGGAAATTATCCGACTCTCCTCCTTGAAGGCCATGGAATTGGGAGATGTGTCCAAGAATCGCCCTGATAAGGCACCTGCCCTGGAGGACGTTGCTCCATTGGAAGTTAATGAGGAGACAAGGTGGAAGCCCAAGGCCATGAAAGAAAACAGAGGCCTACTAGATGAGGTGGAAGAAGCACCACCAGAAACGACAGAAGATATAGTTGCCAAGACCAGATTGATCCTGAACAAGGTCTCTTACACTACTTTGGATCGTATGACAGATCATTTTATCGAAACCGCCCAAATTGAAACCAACGAGGAGGTCCGCAAGGTTGTCATTCACTTGCTAATTCAGAAGTCTCAAAGGGAGCATCACTTTGGACCATTGTACGCTAATTTGTGCAGTAACATTGCTAAGAAATTCAAACCCTTCAAGAAGGAACTCTTGACGCAATGCCAACATGAATTCGATCAGGATACTTCTGAAAAGATTGCCGATGCCACAAAGGGAATGACTGATAAGGATGAGATTGAATATCACACTTTGTTGATTCGTAAGGGTTACTTGGGACATATGAAGTTCTTGGGAGAACTATACAAGCGTGATGTCGTCAAGCTCGCCATTATGATGTACTGTTTGGACGAGTTACTCAAGTTGGAAGATAACGAGGATGCCATGGAGTGCTTTGCCGAACTAATGACCACAATGGGAGCCAAGTTGGATGGTCATGCCAAGAAGAACAACAAACCATTCGATTGGGACCGAGTGGTTAACCTCCGAAAATCGACCAAGCTTTCGAATCGTATCAAGTTTTTGTTGCAGGATCTTTTGGATTTGAAGAACAATGGTAAGTTTACATGGACGGTTGCAGGACTGATGGGAAATACTTGCTTTAAAAATTGTGTTCTCACAACGACTTGCTCTCTATCTCCACAGATTGGGTGCCCAGACGCAAAAAGGAAGCTGCTGTCGACTTGAAGGACTTGCACAAGGATATTGCCAAAGAAGAAAAGGGTGGCTCTGGCTCGAACAAGCAGAATAACCGCCGTTCTAGCGCCAGTCAAGCAGCCTCGAGTCTCCGAAGAACGCAGAGTGTCAGCAGTGTTCCTGTTGTAGACGATGATGGATTTGTGGAGATCAATCGTGCATCCATCCGTAAGGTATCCAGCAAGGTTGAAATACTGCAGCCTGAAAAGGACGAGGATACTCCAGCCATGGCCAAAAAGGCTGAAATGCGACGAACGCAGAGTCAGCCAGCCAACATGAAGCAAGTTGAACCCGGCTCCCCTATCAAAGGCAAAAAGCCTCTGTCACCGGATGAGTGCGGCGAGAAGGCCAAGAATCTGCTCAAGGAATTTTTTGTTGGTGGAGATCTCGACGATGCTGTTCTCACTGTGGACGAAATCGTCCAAGTGAAAACCGCTGGAGATGTCGAACGTGGTACCAAGGTAGTCGAAAGCAGCGTCTTTTTGGTTATGGAAATGAAAAAGGAAGAAGCTACCAAGTGCGCCAGTGTCTTGTGCCGTGCTTTCAAGGAAGGCAAGATTCCTGCCGACTCGTTCAGCAAGGGCTTCTCCGATCCTTTGGAATTCTTGAACGATGTGGAGATTGACGCACCTTTGGCGGGCAGTCATTTGGCTCACATTGTATCCGAAGCCATCAAGGTGAATGCTTTGGAATTAGACCCTTTGCTGGACAGTGCTCCTCAAGACTTTAAGGAATTTGGCAAACCAGCTGTCTTTTGCGCCAAGGTACTCAAGGCTCTTGGGAAGAACACGGATGCTGATATTGATAAGATTGGCAATCTCATGACCGACTTTGAGAAGACAAAATACGAGACCGCCAAGAAACTATACGAAACTATTTAAGAAACACTAATGGTCACAGTTCTCAAAGATTAAACTTGCTTCACTATTTTAATAGACAGGTTCAATCTTCCTACAAATGATGAGAATGTCCTGGTTTCATACTCGATCATGTATTATCTGTATAGAATGACGAATTGGTTTATCTTACATTTGTCTATTTATCATAACATTCCCGCCTCTAACATTGCTTCCACTCGTTGGTCAGGTGTCATGTTTTTAAATTTCTTGTTCATTTTGTCCTTGTCTGCCATCTTTTTCCACAACATGTCCTTGTCCAACTGTCGTTTCATTGCCTTGGTCCGTTGTTTGCCAAAGAATCCCGGAATATGTTCTTTAAACTCCTCTTCTAGACTGGGAAAGAAGGAGGGCTCCTTGAAGGAAATGAAAAGGGAGTCCCGCGCCAATCCAATGCCCGCGTAATCACTTGTTCGTGGTTGAATGGTGTCTTTACTCCAACCCTTTGTTTTCCGTTTCTTGAAGGCTGGCGCTTCAAAGGGTCGCGGCAAGTCCTTTTTTGATCGTTGGTTGTAATTATTGCGAACAGTTTCGAGAATGGTCACAAGTTGTCGCATGCGGCGTTTGGTAAAGGCTGCTTGGATTTTCTGTTGCGAAACTGGGGCTGCTGCTGGTTTCGAATTTGCCATGCTGTTTGATGATTGGGATTGTTGTTTCAGTTCCTGTGCTTCTTGTCGTTTGGCTTTTTTGGCGGCACGTTTCCGTATACGATCTTCCTTGGACATTACTTTAGTGCTCTCGGAAGAGGTAGCTTCTTTGGCTAGAGACGAGATCCAATCGTTCATATTGTTGCTGGAAGGCTTGGCTGTACTTGTTTTGTTCTTGGCCACTGGCTTCTTGGAAGCTACTCGTTTTCCAGCCTTTGTTCCTTGTGTTTTCTTCTTGGCCATGGCACGATATATTATATAAAAGCTTCTGCTTTCTATTTGACACTACTAGATTGGCGGTAAGAGACCCAAGTTCTTTGAAGTTGGATGGTGTTTTGTTGTTCTTGTCAAGACAACAATGAATGAGTGGCAGTCTGTGTAGTCGACTTAATCAGTTCAGTTGTGGCAACTGACCTAGTACTTCTGAAGACTTTTGCACTAAAGCACGATACTGTATTGTCCAGACTACGAATGTGGATCAATTCCAGAAGTGAAGTTCGGGTAGTCAATATTATACACGATGCTAGAAATGGTGTTTTGGTTGCGTGTTAGATTCTAGAATTCCTTCTTGGCAAACTTGGCCTCATCAAAAAAGGCAGCCAAAACCTTTCGCCCATCAAAGGTTCTGCCCTCCAAACCGGCAATCGCCTTGGCTGCGTCTTCGTTCGAACCATATTCCAAATAAATTTTGGTAGCCCCAGCTTCTCCCTTCCTGGGGATGTGCAGAGATATCAATTGACCAAATTGTCCGCACTCTTCTCTAGTGTCTTCCAGGATATCATTGTACTCGTCTTCGTTGACCAAATCGTTGTCTGTCAACATGTTTTGCAATTCGACCACTCGGGTGGCCAAGCTAAGCGGTGGCGGGGCGGAAACAGGAGGGGCACCACCTCCAGCCGCCGCAGCTCCCAATTGAAGTTCCCCAGACATGTACTTGGCCAAAATGTCTTCCCAATTGCCATGATGATCCGGTGGTCCAGTCCATTTGGAAGGTCGGCCCACTCGTAGTTGGGCGCCCATGAATGGTATATTGTTCAAGTTCAATGCGTTAGCAGCCTCTTGAGCCGTTCTTAATTCAATAAATGCAAACTTTCCCGAAACACGGCAGGCATTGATGGGATTCCCTGCCATGGCATTCAATCCCACTTGTTCCATCGCATTGCCCAAAAATTCCACCAACATGCTTTCGGACATTTCTGGTGTGGTATTTCCTACAAAGAGTTCTCGACTAATCTTTTCTTGCTCGGCGTCTAGTACGGCTCCAGTGGGCAACGATTGTCCCGTCAATTCTTGCCAAGATTTGGCCGGAGTGTGAGGTCCTACGTATTTGGAAGGCCGACTCACTTTGAGGACGGCGCCCAAGAAGGGAATTCCATTGATATTCAACACTTTGTTAGCCACGTCTGCGCTGGTCAATTCGATAAAGGCGAACTTGGAGTTGACGCGGCAATTTAGAATGGGCGTTTCGTGGGGTTGTACTATTTTGACCCGCCTCACTGCGGCATTGAGAAAGTGCAGCAATAAGAGTTCGGTAGTCCCTGGAGGTGTGTTGCCCACAAAGAGTTCGCGATTGATCTTTTCTTGTGCCGAGTTTCCCTGAGCAAAACAAAATGACGGGAAAGTTAGACACATGCCGAGCGAGTGAACGAGCTTGGATTAAAATACAAACAAGCCAAAAGCTCTCACCATTCCACCCACAGGGGAAAAGGATGTAAGATTGGCCATAGCCATTGGCGACATACCACCACCTGGTATATCTCGTTCTCTGGACCTAGAACGGTCGCGTCCCTGACTTTGATAGTAAGACATTGTCAAGCAAGATGCGGTAAAAGTAAGTACAGTATGCTCTGCCAATATCAGAAAGAGGAGATGTGTTTTTTGTTTTATTTGCGCCGACACGGGACGGACGCATTTCTTGGGAGTTTGGATTGACCCTAAATACAGGAAAATTCCCCCAAGTATTCCTTACCCTCAATATTCAAAATCACACGTTTGCCAGAATTCCGGCTCCGCCATCAAGCAAGTTCCTATTGTCAAAAGCAAGTTCAAACTTGACACATCCGTGTCATTCATTGAATTGCACGCAACAAAGACAGCACTGGCTTCAAGAATGCCCGATGCAAATAGCAATAGCGATGCCAGTAAAACAAAGAGCAGCATTGACGCGTCCCAAGTCCTCGGACATGTGTCAATGCTCGAGAATTACCTTCCCACCCACGCGCTGGACGACTTTGGACACACTACAAACCCTCAATTGTACATGACCAGGATCCCGGATCCTTCGAAAGAAGGCCAAGAATTGCCGTTGCATGTGCTCATGGCAGTTTCCAAGCGGTGTATATCGGCTCAATTGGTACAAGAAGCTCCAGGTCGAACTGGGACACCCGTCGAGGTGTTGGTGATTCCAGGAGACGATCAAATTACCTGTGCGACTCTAATGCCCTTGGAACACTTGCAATTGACGGCCAGGGATACTGGCCTGAAAATGAACGATAGTCGTCCATTGAATAGACGAGCTAGCAACAATAGTGAAGATGGAGATTTGTTTTACAGCCAGTTTTATTCTTCAAGAGACAAGCTAACGCTGAGCGAAAACGACGACGAAAGTGACGGTCAACCATCGCCAAGTCCGTCCCCTACCAATGTAGGAACAGATTCTTCCGTAGTAACATCCACGTTGATGAGCGGTGGCATGTCCCTCAAGGCACCGTCACCACGCTTGGCGATCGTCGTGGGAACCCGAGAAAACCGAGTCATTTCCATTGAATTCTCTGTCAAGCCACACGCGTTGGTTTTGGAGAGGCGCAAATTCTTTGTGGGCCCGGAAGAACGAACCTATTTTGAACCACTACCAACTTCAAGACTGACCAAACTCCAACAACAGCAAACGAAAAAGAAGCCCAAGAAGGCATCATCCACCACAACTACCAGGAGACGAAGCTTGACGCACAGCAGTAGCAGCGGTCTGGACAATACCTCGGAACACAAGGCTGTTGTTCCCTTTGAACCCTCCGGTGGAGTCACGACGCTCGTGGCCTACAATCTGTGGAGGGAGGGACGGCCTCGTACCCATGTGTGGATTTCCTTTGGCGATGGGACGGCCATTCGATTGCACCATGCTGGCTTTTTTCCGTCCGTGTGGCAAAAGCATTTGGAATCTGATTTGCAGCAACAACAACTAGCGCAAGTCTTGGGGGAACCACTAGTCAAGTGGAAGGCCATGTTGCCGCCCATGCCGGACTCGACCGTAACTTACATTCCACTGCCCAAGTACCATCCATCGCCACTGGCACCATTTCCAGCGTGGAAACGACCGGAATTTGATCATCCAACGGCAGAGGACGAGAAGTTGGACGAATATCAAGACGAAGTTTACGAGGCAGCCGTCTATTGCAGTGGTCATATGGCCGACGTATTTCCTACTTTGGCATTTTATACATCGGAAGATCAATTTGAAAGTCGGATTCACAATGATGACATGCTAGAGGATGTGCCAGAAGAGGAGGAATATGGTATTGTTGGGAGTGTGATTGGAGGAATCTTTGGTAGTGTCTTTGGGTCCTCGACCACCAAGAAGAAACCTACCCCTGATCCGGCCGAGGACGTAACCCAGGCAGCAGCAGACTACAAGGAACCGTGGGATCCCAGCGTTCCCTTTCCCGACATGAATCTAGATCCCGTCAAACTCTATGCTGGGTATGAAATTCATGATCCTCCTCGGCAAATCATTTACTGCACCATTGATCCAGAAGGAGATTTGGCAGCGATTGCCGACACATTGGGTCGAGTGTCTCTGGTGGATCTGGCCACCAAACAAATCATTCGAATGTGGAAGGGCTTTCGTGATTCTGTTTGTCATTGGATTCAGTATCCTCGCAGTACCTCGGAAACACCTTGGCTCAAAAACAAAGTCCTGTACTTGGTGATTCATTCACGGCAACGCAAGGTGATCGAAGTGTACCGAACACGTCACGGTCCACGAGTCAAGACCATTCAAGTGGCGCGAGATGCGCAACTCATCTGTAGTCGAGAGCTGACCAGTGAAGGATATGTCTCGAACTGTTACATTGTCCATTCCAATGTCCCTCATTCGCCATTGAACAAGATCCAAAAGATTGAATTTTCCGAATCCGAACAGACTGGCAACCTTACCTCCAGATCGCGGTCCTCGTTGCTTCCTCCTGATTCTCCACATCACAAATCCACACAAGATGCATCCAGAAAGTTAAATCACTTGAAGCAACTCTTGGACGAAACCAATGTAGAATGTGAATCTGGAGATGTCTTTCGAGCATTGGAGAAAATTGATTCGATTGAGGATTTGAGTACAATTTTGGATATTGTGGCCAAGGCGCCAACGTTGGGAGGAAGAATGGGAGTGGAAGGATCTACCTTTCAAAAGTTGGCCGTATCATACTGCGAACAAAAGCTGGACGAAGCCATTAGTGCTGGTGGAAAAGAGGCGGAATCGAACCCACATATTCAAAGGCTTGCTTTTAAGATTGCTTATTACACTCAGGTACGAAGAATGGATAACAATGCTCTGCAGGTCCAAGAATTCATTCTCATTCTTTAAATTTTTCTTTGTTTTCAGATTTCTGCCGCATACGATGCTCTTCACCGATACGAAGTGCAACGTGACGAGAGCGAGGCGACTTTGGAATTGGCCGCTCCCTCCATGTGGAGTGTGGAAGCTGCCGGTTGGACGGCAACCTACGAAAAGATCACCAAGCGATTGGTAGACGATGATTGTCTCGAGAGCCCCAAAGAACCCCTTCACTTTCATGCATTTGCAGCGGCTTGTGTGCCTCCCAAAGATTGGATGGAAGCTCTGTATGATTTGAAGCGTGGGGGGTACAAGGTCTATTTGAGTGATAGCTCCAAGACTCGAAAAGAAATCTTGATTAGAATTTTCAAACCACTGCTTGGTGACGTCTTTTCGTTTAAGGTTGTAAACCAATTGTTTGACGCGCTTGGGATTGGGAAGGACCACGATTATCTGCTCAAGGTACGTTCCGAATACTTACAATTTGATTAAGCCCATCCATTGTCCTCACTCAAATGAAAACAGTGTTTCGGAGAATGGTTCACTTCTCTTTCCATTAAAGATTCTACTACAAAGTCGATATTTGCCAAGGATTCACCGGCGAATCGATGGCTAAAGGAACTTGCAGTGCCTCAAATAACAAAGGCTGCGGAGAAGAATACCCCGCCAATGCAATCGCTTTATGACTATTGCAGCAGTTCAGAGGAGTTGGTGCGGGTATTTTGGCTAGCAACACTTTGCCGAGAAGTTGTATACCAAGCTTCTAGTGAAATGGAGGATGAGACCTATGGAAAGGTTTCGAAGGATGCGAGTGGTGAGTGGATGTCGTTGTCCTGACTCATATGTCACGGCTTAAAATCTAACCATTGTTGACGCTCGATAGTGGGAAGCTGGGATAGCTTGCTTCGGAGACTTCGAGTATGTCTATTTGTGTCTCTCCGCCTGTATGGCCAACAGCTCGGCGCCTGCCCTATCTCCATCAAGGCTGTAGAAAAAGGTGATAACTTCTCTGTTTTTGAGTGGTTAGCTCGCGATGAGCTGTCCATGACACAAAACAACGACGAGATTCTTTCTCTAGAGAATGCTTGCCGCATCAGCAATCATTCATTCGATCCGTCCAAAAAGGAAGGCGATGATCGATTCAAGGTCCTGCAGAAATCTTGTTTCTCGAGCGCCTTGAGCGAAGATGAACGAGCGGAGTATCTTGTTGATTTCGACGATGACGATAGGTTAGGGGCAATGTTACTATTTCTGAAGCCATTCAATATCCCGGATATGCTGGTAGCACATCGTACTCTTCTTTTGGCACACAGATGGGGCAAAAACCCGGCGGACTTGACCGTTCTCCATTCCGCACTAATTGCGTTGAAATCCATCGACCCAGTTGAACACAAGAGAATTGCTTCATCGTTACGCCTTGACATCTGGCAGAGTCGGATCCGTCCCGTGTATCGCGCACTATTGATGGGGTTCGATGATGTACAAGAGGTATCACAAGAGATCGTTGCACCCTTGTTTCATGACCCGGAATGGGTGAAGACATTCAATGAAATTGCTGCCTACGTTTTGGATCTTTTGGCAGAAATCAAATGGCACGAAAGCGAACGGATTGATCTCTGGGATACAGACTATGAGGAAGATTCGTCGACCTGGCCTCCCGTTGGGGACTGTGTTGTTCTGAAGAGGCTCGTTAGAAGAAACCGTGCCATTTTCGAAAGTTCATTGGATGCTCACCGTATGTTGCTCAAGGCTTTGAAGCTTTCGAAGAATATTTCTTCACATTCACAATGTATTCCATCATTCTATGACTTGTTTACACCATCGATGATGTTCAACAACGCAGTTTCTCACCCAGAAGAAGAGCAAAAGCAACACTCTTTCTTGCAAGAAGCAATTGTGACTTACGCGAGAAACTACGAAGGCCAGAGCTTGGAAACACTCAGTCTCGGTGAAGTAGAGAGCTTGGCAGAACTTTGGGAGTTTGACATGGTGAACGTCAGAACGCTCTTTCTTCTATCGATGTACGAATTTGGGAAAGACAACGTTGTTGACGAAGTCCTGACGAAGAGTGCTTCATTAGTCAGCGTCCAACATTTCTGTGACGACGGTGTTGAAATAATATGCCGCCGCTTGGATTACTTGATGAGTGAAGAAAGTCCTTTCGATATGAGCAACGTCATGGGATCCCTGGATGCCGATATGTGTGATTGGGTTCGTGAAAAGGCCGAAGAGTCGGACCCTTTGGTTGATGGAGCCATTTTGGATGTCCCGGTCGGTAGTACACACTTATTTGGACTCCGTTTGTTGAGTCTGGCTGCTAGTGCGGAGATAGCGAAAGATGAAAGAGTGAAGATTCACAGTCTGATCGTCTTGAGCGGTACTATCGTAAAATCGCTGGAAGAAGAACCCACTGAGTCTTCTGGATCGATATAGCAACAGAGCAGAGCAGTTTATAATGATTGTGTTATTATTATGCTACAATCAACGTCTGCGTCTCTTTCCCCCACCAGAACTGCTTGGGCGTCTCTGCCCCCCACCAGAACTGCGTTGGGCTGGCCGACGCTTTCGTGTCGGTGGCTGTACCACTTCCTCTCCTCCAGTTCGGCGCGTTCTCTTATCGTCAGCAGCGGCCTGGACTTCCATTTCGTCCCAGTCCATTCCTTGTTCTTCCAGTTCTTCATCACCATCGAAGTCAGACTCTTCTTCAGACACAGAGTCAAAGTTCTCTTCTTCTGATTCTTCTTCCTCCGCGGATGGAAGACTTTCTTGGCCGAATTCAGAATCTTCATCATCGTCATCGTCGTCCTCTTCATCGTCCCGCCCAAACATTCGAAGAATCTCCCAGCCAGCATCCTTCTCAGTGACTTCGTCGTCTTCAGTACTCATGTAGAATCGGTCGTCGTCCTTGGCTGCGCTAAGGATTTGCTTCCAGTTCAGATTCATTGGACCTTCGGTATAGGTGATTTCCATATCTGTCAGCCAGTCCTGAATACCATCCTTGTCTCCATTTGGAATCATATCGATACGTTGGGGCATCTTGGTGAAATCCTTGTTGATGAGGATGACATCAAAGGCCTTACTCATCGAGTGGACACGCTCAAAGTGTACGTGATCCACATGGTCAAGATCGACGACAAAGAACGGGGTTTCTGTCAAGTTCACCAAACAGTTTAGTGTAGGTAGAAGTTGCACCATCTCCTTGTGTGGGTTTCCAGTGAATCCTAGATCCCGATACGGAATATCAAATTCCAGACGATAGCCATTCTTCTTAGCCACGGCATCGACCTTCTTGCAAAAATCCTTGAAGGCTTGGTTGAGTCTCTTTCGGAGTTGGCGCTCTCTTTGTTCGTCATCCATCTCATCGGGATCGTACATACTGCGACGTCCATTATCGACAGCCTGACTGGATTCGACAACTTCCGTAAAGAATTGGACATTGACGTGTTTCTTGCTACCAACCATGATTGGATTTCTCAAATGGAAATGAATAAGAACCATGATTTCGTTTTCACATGGTTGGAATATGGCGTACTTAATGTTGTTGTACATGATGTCAACGATTTCTCTTCGTGTGGAAATAAATCGCAAACCATTGGTGTGTGCCTCCAAGTTTCCTTGTGTCTTTCTTCCGGCAAATACGGGACGCATGGTGAGGTCAGACAATCTTGGAACTCTTTCATTCTTGGTTCGCACAAGCTTTTCTTGTTCGACAAGGTTGGCTTCTTCAATTTCTTGGATTTCTCTGGCTCTAGATCTCTTTCGCAACTCGGAGATTTGACGGAATGCCTGGAGAGAAAAGGGTCACGAAACAAGTCAGTCAATCAACAAGTTCGTCAATGTGGCCGCCCGGTTGTCCCATCACAAATTTATTTCCAACTCACCTGTACTAGATTGTGACCATCCAAACTTCGGAATGTCAATTCACGAACAAAGGAAGCATATGGGGCATACTTTTGGACTAGCTTGGCAATGTTGGCTGGGGCATCTTTACCAACCGCCATTCCAGCCGTGTAAAAATTTATTCTCAACAGTGTTGCATTGTCTGGATCTGGCAAGACGACATTCTTGATGGTGGTGATATGAAAGGGAATTGGATTTCCAAAGATGGGAAGGATGACACATTGGTTGACCATATCCACCTTGACTTGATTGGGTTGTACATTCCCTGGATAATCTCTTGGACTTTTGTAAGTCTCCAATTCTTCTGCCATTTCTTCTTCCCCCTTTTTGCCTCTATTCTTTGCATTGTCTCGTGCAATCTCTCGGACTCGCTCCTCGTTCCTTCGAATCATGAGTCGAATCTGCCGTCTCTCTCGTTCCGCAGTAGTTTCTGCAGCCTCCGCATTCTGAGTGTTTCCCTGTGCTAGACGGCGAGAACGTCTACCAGACGCCCCATCTTGCTGTTGTGACAGTTTTTTGGCCAGAGCCGCATCCGGGTCAGACTCGTCCCCATCATCATCATCATCATCGTCATTGGATTCGTCGTCATCGCTCCCATCATCTTCATCATTGACGTTGTAGGCAATATCGGTGATGCTTTTTCCCATCTTGGTCAACACTTCGGCCGACTTGCCCTTGGAAATGCTCACCATATCTCCCACCTGGAGCGCATATGTTTTGATTGTCTTGATCTGCACGCATACACATGTACGGGTGAAATGGAAGAAACAAGTTGATAAGGTAAACAAGGTTAGAAATCAATGAACAGATGCAATGCAATGCAAATGCAACGCAACACATGCCAAGTACTTAGTACACTCCTTCCTCATTCATTCATTCACTTACGGGACTAGCAGATGGTGTGTTCTCAACATCCTTTTCCTTGAGTTCCAAGTCTTGAAATCCAACAATCAAACAAAAGACCATTCCTGGCTTGAAGGTGGTATTATTCTTCGCAGTCAACGTCAAGGTAGAATCGCGGAAATCCAAACCTTGACAGAATCCAAGATTCTTTGGCAATTTCTCAATCAATTCCTCGTGATCATTTTCCTTGAGGAACTTGACTGCCGCCTTGTAGACCATCTTTAGTTGATTGCCCGCCTGCATGACCTTGATGCAAGCTTCTTGCATTTCCAACAACGTTTCGTAGTTCGAGGAGACAGCCTTCGGGGGATCCACCAAAAAGGTTCGGCAAATGTTACTGCAATACAGTTTGTATCGGGCACCCATGGATACGGTAATGATATCGTGTGACAATGGCTTGCTGGTCGACTGTGCCGAAACCTTTAGGTCATAGGTTCCTCCAGATTGGACAATGGGAAAGTAGCAGCACCCAACGTCCGATTGCGGAACATTTAGCTTGATCTTGTTGGGATCCTCCAAAATGGCTTCAATTTGGGTGGCAAAGTCTTCGTGTGTAATTTTCTTTTCTTCTTCAATGATTTCTTCGAGTCTCTTGACAAACCCGTGTTTCATGACCTTGTTGGACAAGACGCTCGATTTCTTCATGAGATCCCATTCAAACTCATCCTTGGCGGCCATTACCAAGGTCAAGGCAGGTGCAATGTCCACCAATTCAACATCTTCTTGTTTATCCAAAAACTCTTCGTAGGGTCCCAAGAGGGAACCGTTCGACTTGTTGTATTCTCTTTCCTTTAGCAAGGCTCCAATTTTCTTATTATCGGCGTCACCTCCTTTTTGGGAAATATCGAGCAGCTTTTGATAATTTTCGGCATTTCCATCCTCCTTGTTTCTTAGTAGTAGCTGGACTGTAAACTTGTCATTCTTTCCCACCACGGGCCGAAGAAATTCGCACTTCTTTTTGGTGGCCAAGACCATCAGAGTGGCATCGTTGGTCAAGACGCAAATCGTGTCGGGCAACTCGTACCCAAAGAGCCATTGGTGCAAGACTACCGACTTGGCGTATGGATCATCGTCGTTCAAGTTTCCGCGGTGCAGCGACAAACTCTTGGCACTCCCCCAATAGGTTCTAATGGCATTGATTGGTCGGGTAATTATGAATGAAT
The DNA here is from genome assembly GCA_933822405.4 of Cylindrotheca closterium. Lineage (NCBI taxonomy): Eukaryota > Bacillariophyta > Bacillariophyceae > Bacillariales > Bacillariaceae > Cylindrotheca > Cylindrotheca closterium. Next base: position 475,929 of record CAKOGP040001869.1, on the reverse strand, counting down.
AGTGTTTTGGATGTCATGAATATCCCAATGACAACACCAAATAAACAGGTAAAAAGACAAATAGACAAAAAGACAAATAGGTAAATAGACAAATAAACAAATAAATGACGAGGAAAGAAAAAAGAAAAAAAAGAGCAACATGGAGGGTCAGAAACAATGAAATGAAATTGAAAATTTGCGCCATAGAACCATTTGTGGATCACGTCGTGGACCAATAACTCACTTGTGCTTGATAAAGTGCGAATGTAGCTTGTCAAGGCGATCGTAAAACCGATCGACGTCTACTTCGGCCATTTTTTACACAAACAAAATGGTTGAAGATGACTGACTGACTGACTGACTAGGCAAGTTCTCGAATCCAAGATTTTATTGCAGCAAAAAGACAAGCTTGTCGAGGAATGGTTGGTGGGTGTTGTGAGCCTCTTTGGTCAAGCTAATATAAAATATAAAGCTTCACACCAAAACGATCCACCAATAATCTGAAATCGATCTCGCATTATTGCATTGCTCGAAGCCCATCATGCAAAGTACAGTACCACAAAGATGTAGAATTTCTACGGACGATCTTTGGCGGGAACGGGCGACATACAGACGACGCGCCAAAAATCCAAAATCATCCTCAATCCCGATCCTCCACCTCTGCAGTACGTGTAGTGGTAGGTCCACAAAACACAACATCTTGTCAAAAACATGTTGACTATCGAACCACTGTAATGTTGAATTCTTCGACCTTCCAAAGTCGCCGAGCTAGAATCAACCCCAAACGAACAGGGTCCAAAACATGCCAAATCTTTCATTTACTGGCATGGCTGGCAATACTTTCCACAGGAGGCGTTGTTCTACTCACGATTCGTGTGCAAACCAAGCTAGCAGTACTAATGCAAGACACATCACAACCACCACCACATAAAGACATTATCATTCCCTCACCACCAAAACAAGTTCGCTACACCACGCTCCCCAATGGCAAACGAACGATAGTGTTTCAGCGCAAATACGACAAACTCATTCTCTTGCTGCACATTCACAAATCAGCCGGCAGTTTCTTGTGCAAACGTGCCTTTGACAATCGATTGGCGGCACCCTACGCTTCCAATTGCAACATCCAAGAAAATCAATATTGTTGCGGCAGCAATGATACACAAATTGGATTGCAGGACTTTGTCAATGCAACACCCTTTGATTTGATTGCGACCGAACGAGAACTCCAAGAGACCATGGATACAAGTCTGGTGGATTATGTGGTTTCCTTACGGGATAGCAAGTCTCGGTATTATTCCCATTACCAACATGTCTTGCGCCATTGGTATTCTAGTAGTAGTCCGGAAGGAGGAGTCACTATCACTAAACCAGTAGTAGGAGTAGTAGTAGGAGTAGGAGTAGTAGTGAATGAAACATCGGCATGGCTAGGAAATAATACAAACAACAATGATGATCCAAACAACAACTCTTCTCGAATTGCCATTGCCGAATTTGATCCAATCCATCACGCCGATACGGACAATTTCACAAGGTGGACCCAAGGACAACCCGACAATTGGAATCTTCGGATTATTTGTGGTCCAAGGTGCAAATCCAGACCCAAATTTCAAATCACTCACGAACTCTTTCAGTATACCCTCCAACGGCTCGCCTCTTTTCAGCATGTCATCTTTGTGGAAGACATGCAAGAGTCGTACAATCAAATGGCATTGACGTACCAATGGAAAGTCATTGACGAGAATGACAAAAATGCCAAACCAACCAAACGGGGCAATTACAACAAGACGGACGTGACCATGGCTCGATGGAATCCACTCATGTCGGCATTGGACGATGCCTTGTACGAATTTGCCAAACTCAAATACTACAGCGGTGGTTCATCAGAGTTGCCCTACGAGTTTGTGAATCAAGCGCAAGTGGATGAGTACTTTGCATTGGGTCCATTGCAGAATTGTACCAATGTTTGCTGTGGACAATGTACACCCTACTGATTGTACTGATTGGTGTATACACCATGGGAATTAATATTGTATTATATGCATCTATATGCATCTATATGCATCTATATATACATACATATTATTCATCAAGGGTTTAGCTGCTCAACTTTTTGAGCGCCCGAAGCGCCAAGTTCACATGCAAAGCTACCCCACGAGGAAGAACCGACTCATCCAAGGCAAAATGTGGATGGTGCAGTCCATAGTTGGTAGGTGGGCCAGTGTGTGCAGTCCCTTGACCCAACAGAAAAAAGGTGGCAGGAATCTTTTCCGCGACAAAGCCAAAATCCTCACCTCCCATGGTGGGGACAATGTCCAATAATTTGCCATCTTTGGACAGCATGGCACCGACGTCTTTGGAGAATTCTTCAAACAGCGTTGGATCGTTAACAGTAGGGGGGTAGTAGTCTGCAGAATACGTAATGGTGACATTGCATCCATGAGTATTGGCCGTGGCGGTAACCACATGTTCCACTCTGTCTCTCAGTGACAGCAGTGTCTCGGTAGTCAGTGCTCGAATGGTTCCCCGCAAGAGGGCTGATGCTGGAATAACATTGAAGGCATCGCCTGCTTCGAATTTGGTGACACTGACCACTCCACTTTCCAACGGACTGAGTGTTCGAGCAATCAAGGTTTGCAAGTTCATGACAATGGAAGAAGCAGTAACAATGGGATCAATAGTCAAATGGGGCATTGCTGCGTGACCTCCGACCCCAGAAACAAGAATCTCAAACATTTCAGCGGCTGCCAAGATGGTCCCAGGGCGAGTAGCGATGGTGCCCGATGGAATTCTGTGGTGATAGTACATAGTTGATTTGAGATGGTAGTTGAAAACAAACAACATTGAGCAACACGTCATGTCTCTTTCTCTTTGCACTTGTTCAATGATACTTACGAAGGCCAAACATGCATTCCAAAGGCTTGCACAGGCTTGGGGTCGGTTGTCAGGAGACCTTCTTCAATCATGCGCTTGGCGCCTGCACCACCTTCTTCTGCGGGTTGGAACATCAATCGTACAGTACCATTTATGCTATCTTCCATTTCTTTCAAGATCGATGCTGCACCCAAAAGCATGGTGGTGTGGGCGTCATGACCACAAGCGTGCATTTCTCCCTCATTCTCCGACTTGAAGCCGTCGATTCCTTGCGTCTTTTCCAAAATTGGCAATGCGTCCATATCGGCTCTGAGGATAATACAAGGCTCGTCGGCCCTGTGTGTTCCAATATCTGCAACAATGCCATAGCCACCCTTGCCAGGAATACGATCCGGATGAGTGTTCACAGCCCAGCCAGTTGTAAACTTAATGTCCATCGCCTTGAGTGTCTTTTGAATGTAAGCGGAAGTGTCGTGCTCGTTGTACATGACTTCGGGGTGGCGATGCAAGTTTCGTCGGGTGTCAATTAAAAAATCGTGTCTTTCGTTGGCCAAATGGTCAATTACTTCGAGCAAGTCATCACTGAATGCATCTCCCGTTCCACCAAAAAAGTTTTCGACAATCTCATTCCGGTAAGATCCTCCTAATTTTTCAAAGGAGGATGGAAGGCGAATTTCCAAGACTTCTTCGTAATCGATCACCGCTTCGGCAACTCCTGCCTCATCCTCACCATCTTTTGCGTTGCGTTTGAAGGGCAGCGCATTGGCAGAGGGAGACAAGTACGCACAAGCGGCAAGGAATACGATCGCCGGAGAAAGCTTCATCTTTCATTTTGTGTGCCGAAAGTGGAAGATTTCTTTTTTCTTTCATTCTTGTCCGACGTCTGGACATCATCTGTCTGCAGAAGTCGGTCGATTGAGTCAATTTTCCCGTTGCAAACGTCATTCCAACATTTTCAAAAATTGGATGATACGGCCGCAACAGGATATTCCGTTTGAAAGGAATTCATGCCATCGAAGATAAACCAGCAGAAAGAACACTTCAATCGGCACCGTCTGTTGAAAGAAAGCACATCGACACACTCCTACTACTCTCACATCAGTTCTGTTACCATCCCATAACCTACCAGTTTCAAATTACTATGAGGCAAGTCGCAGCAATCATCACTATTTCAATGGCCGCTCTGTCGTCAGCTACTACCAATGCGTTTCAAACAGGCAGGACCTCTGCGCGCCCCAGTCATGAAACCTTTGCCTTGATGGCAACACCATCCTCACAACCTGGATGGGGAAATTCCCGAGGAGTTCCTTCCAAGACAGCTCGAGAATCAGCATTTGCTGTGGAATGGGAACCAATGACTGAATTGGAACGACGCATTGAAGATGGGATCAATTACGAACATCTTCCAAACCAACGTTCGCAGCATCATGGAAATACTTACTCTAGAACAGCTACCAAGGATGATATTCCATACTCACAGGGCGTTTTCTGTGGCTATCGATACACGGATGAAGAATATTGTCGTCTGAAATCAGCTGAACCAACCATGAATCAATGACCAATGAGGCCACTGATGGATGTAAGTTAGATGAAAGTTCTTGAGACAATGATTTCAGTTTTGATCTTGTCTATGGTTGAGAGAGAAGGACAGTCTGCTAGTATGCTATCGACCACCAAAAAAACAGGAAAAACACTTCCCGATACATAAATATTTAGAACGAACGCACCTACGACTATGTTGATGAAAACGCAAAGTCTATCTCTCTCTATATATATATTAATGTATGTATGCATGGATGTATCTTGTTTCTTCAATTCGACCTGTGCCTTGCAGTTCTGCTGCATACTCATCCACATGGAACTGTGATTTCTCTCCTACTTCGCCAAAGCAGCTCTTGCTAATATTGTCAGTCGTGTTGACAACGACTGCTGGTCTACGATTCGATGATTGATTGATTCATTCCGTTCATCGTAAGAGTGATGCTTTTTGATCCAAAACGTCACTGCACCATCTTGTCAAGACACGCGAAAAATACTGGAATGTAGTTGTGAACTCGTGGAACATATGCCTCGTCTAGGGTATTCAAGGCTTTCTTCAAATCGTCGATGGAAACCCAAGCGACGTCAGTGACCTCAGCAGTTCCCAAGGCACACTTCAACACCGTAGAATCTCGTTTCAGAAAGTAAACATGTTCGTAGCAGTTCCACCCTCCATCATTCGCTTGTTCTGCAGGGCAAATGAATTGGAATTTCAACTCGTCTGGACTGTCCACGGAAATTCCCAACTCCTCCGCCAACTCGGACTGAGCCGTATCAATTGGTTTGGCGCCAGCTGGAATGTGTCCTGCCGAAGAGATATCCCATCGATTGGGGAATGTATCTTTGTGAGGAGAGCGCTTTTGCATGAGCACCAGCTTGCGTTTCACATCGACAATCCACATATGAACGGAGGAGTTCCAATCTTTGTTCTGCAGGACAAGCTTTCTGTGTTTCACAACTTTGGTGGAAACCGGCACGGAAGAAAACATGTCAAAGTCCTTGGGAGGGGCTTCCATCACCTCCAGTGGCTCCTTGTCATCTTGTGCATAATCCAAGGCGTTTGGATTGTTAGGATCTGTCATTGCCGTTGTCATGGAAACGTACTTGTCTGTCGTCGTCAAAAATTGCCAATGAATCTTGAATCTTTCCTCCTGCTGGGTCAAAAAGAGAACTTGGGTCTCCAATGATCACGATGTGGTGGGTTCCCAAAATAAAAACCTGGCACGCGCGTATTCATCTGACACGTTCCCTACTGAAGTCTACATACAGCAGGTTTGACTGCCATGAACATGAGGATTTTAACGGCTGTCGTACGTGTTTGAGGCCCTCGCAACCCATCATGACGATTCCCGCAATTATTTTCTCTCCGACGCAAAGCTCACTTTTCTTGAATCCACTCAATAGATTCACAGTCAAATAATTCATCATGTCCACTGGAGATTACAAAGGTAAGACATGGATGGCATTGCTCCATCATTCATCGTGGTGTGTCCCAACGACTCAGCCTGATCTCACGCATCTGCTTTATCCATTTCTTCTCCTTCAAAAAATTCCAATGACGACCAATTTCAGTTGCTGATATTTCCCTCGCCGACTACGGTCGCAAGGATATTCAACTCGCCGAGGTCGAGATGCCTGGACTTATGGCTTGCCGTACTGAATACGGAACCGCAAAGCCATTGAAGGGTGCCCGTATCTCCGGATCTCTTCACATGACCATTCAGACTGCCGTCCTTATCGAGACTCTTCAAGAGCTTGGTGGAGACATCCGTTGGTGCTCGTGCAACATCTTCTCCACTCAAGATCACGCCGCTGCCGCCATTGCCCGTGACGAATCTGCCGCTGTTTTCGCATGGAAGGGAGAATCCCTTGAAGAATACTGGGAGTGCACCTTGAATGCCCTCACCTGGCAAGAGGATGATGGTAAGGGTCACGGACCCGACCTTATCGTCGATGACGGTGGTGATATGACCCTCCTCATCCACGAGGGTAAGAAGGCCGAAGACCTTTTCCTCAAGGACAAGACCCTTCCCGACCCAACCTCCACTGACAATGCCGAATTCAAGATTGTCCTCACCATCATCAAGCGCCTTTTGGAAGCTGGTGAGACCGACAAGTGGAACAAGATCGCCACCAGATGCTTCGGTGTCTCCGAAGAGACCACCACTGGTGTCCACCGTTTGTACTCCATGGAGAAGACCGGATCTCTTCTTTTCACTGCCTTCAACGTCAACGACTCTGTCACCAAGTCCAAGTTCGATAACTTGTACGGATGCAAGCACTCGCTTCCCGATGGTATCATGCGTGCCACTGATGTCATGCTTGCCGGAAAGAAGGCCGTCATCTGCGGATACGGAGATGTCGGTAAGGGTTGCGCCCATGCCATGCGTGCCAACGGATGCGTCGTTTACGTTACCGAAATCGACCCCATCTGCGCCCTTCAAGCCTGCATGGAAGGTTACACTGTCTGCACTTTGGAAGACGTTCTTGAGACTGGAGATATTTTCATCACCACTACCGGAAACAAGGGTATCCTCATGACCGATCACATGTCCAAGATGAAGAACAACGCCATTGTCGGAAACATTGGTCATTTTGATAACGAAATCGATATGGATGGACTCATGGCCGCCACCAAGCGCATGAACATCAAGCCCCAAGTCGACAAGTTCACCTTCCCATCTGGAGCCGGTGTCATTGTTCTTGCTGAGGGACGTCTTCTGAACTTGGGATGTGCCACTGGTCACCCATCTTTTGTCATGTCTTGTTCTTTCACGAACCAAGTCCTTGCCCAGTTGGAGATCTACAACGAGAGAAACTCTGGCAAGTACGAATCCGGAAAGGTCTATGTCCTTCCCAAGATTCTTGACGAGAAGGTTGCCAAACTTCATCTTGGTTCTCTTGGAGCCAAGCTCACCATCCTGTCCAAGGAGCAATCCGAATACGTCGGTATCCCCGTCGATGGTCCTTTCAAGCCCGACACTTACCGTTATTAGATAGAGAAGACTGGCTGATTGCCTTGTACTTCAATTTGTACATTGTACACCACCAACCACACTTGTTCCGCTAGATTTACTGGAGCCAGAAGCGACGAAGCCTTCGATGTAATACGTGCACATCAAACCAGCTTCCTTCATACATAAAATCACCAACAATTACGTAAATTATTTTCAAATTACTACAATTTATACACATCAATACTTTTCGATTAGCAGATCCAAACTGTTGCATCTTGTTAAATTGCGTCGCTGTGGTTGAGACTTGGATTCTTGACTTATTGATTATAATGAAAGCGGTCATCTCACCCGTTCTTCTTTGTAAGATTTTACGGTGCATACAATTGTACCGTGTCTGGTACAGTAGGTGCCTGTATACAAAATGACTATTGCTTCTGTTCAATCCCAGTGCCGTGGTTGAACTTGCGTTGTTCTTGACTGAATGAACGGCTGGATGCTGCCATCATGTCACTCTTTCTCCTTTGCACCAGATTTCACAATATATGCTTCCGTTTCTATTTGATACAACCTACAGTATTGCATCCCTGCAATCATAAGTGTTGTTGTGGTTGAAGCTTGGCTTGTCGACTGGATGGAAGTTGCCATATCACCCTTTCTCCTTTCTACAAGATTTTAGTCATTTATACAGCAGCAGAAGTGAACAAAGAGACCAAGATCAATCCAAGATCAAGATGAGATGCGAACGGCTCTTGCTTGGGTCACGATGAGGGAAGGCTTATATCCGGTGGATTGATGAAAAGAGTGGGAGTAGTCACCTGAAAGCCGTTGTTGAAATCGGAACACCAATTATGTCGGTGTAACAGATATGCCACCAGCTTGGAAGAGATGGTCAAGATCCAAAGATCTCGGAGAGGGCGCGCAATTTGTCACACAACTCGTGAACGGCTCTTGTTTTTGTCACGAGCAGAAACACTCCGATTCCACATGCAATCAATCGATCTGTAGAGGTTTTGCAAATTATTGGTCATGTCGTATAAGACAATTCTTATATATATGAGAGGTCCATCATTAAAATTATGGGTGGCTCCGAACTTGTCGCATACGATAATTCTCACTATGAGAGGTCCATGATTGAATTTAAGGGTCGCACAGAGGCGAATGTTACTACAGAGTGTCCAGTAGAAATCTACGTGTCTAAATGACGCACGTGCCGACCCCAATTTTGGTCTTCTGATCAGAAGAATCAACGAGAAGCGGAAGTTTTTGGTCTCTTCTCATAAAATCAACGAATAACTAAATTGCACACACATCAGACAGACAATGAAACAACAGCAAAAGCAGACCAAGGCCAAAGTAACCTTCCAATCAAGAAAACGAGCGACAAGTAACCCACAGGTGAACGATGTAATCCATCCTAATCAATTCAAAACAGCGATATCCTTTTATACCCCAAATCGTGGTAGCAACTCGGTTCGCAAGACCCGATACAGACAAACCATTGCCTGTCCCAATTCTCCCAGAATAGAAGAAAGTAAGGAATGCTGTCGGCAGCACAGTCCAGATGACCTACAACAACGAGGAAGGTTTCTGGTATGGCCAACCTCGATAAAGGTCGAAGACGCGAACATGCCGAACTTAAGAAGCCGAATGGCAAAAGCAGAAAGCCGAATGACAAAAGCAGCAGCTAACTAGGTGGATGAAGACAAGGACTTTCCTTTCTCTCTACCGAAAGCGCGCTAAGAAAATGCGGAATGCATGTATTGTTTAGAATAAACCATTTTGAAAACAAACTGAATACTAGGATATGCAATAGCAATCAGCTCTATCAACTCTTTTCCATTTAGACCCCCACTAGTTCTGCTGCAGGTAGAATAGCGATGGAACTGAATACTAGGATATACAATAGCAATCAATTCTATCAATTCTTATCTTATTTACACCACCACTACAGTAGCTACAGTAGTAGTGCTGCCGATGATACCTTGTACCGCCGGTAGAATAGCGATGACACCTGTTTGTGATTGAAATTCGCCTCTCTGATGTTGCCACGTCATGTTGCCACGCCACCAGATTCAGTCTCACTCCCAAAATTGTTTTGAAACATGCATGTACGAAAGAGTGAAAAAGCAACAGATCAACCGACGTTCGAACTGCTGGTTGCTTGTAATCAATAGAAGAGTAGTACTGTACTTGACGTATCCGAGATCCAATGAAGAGTTTTCTTGCTATTATTGTATTTGTCGCCCTCTGCTTGCAAACTGCTCAAGCCTTTCCAATTCATTTCAACAACAAGCAACAAACAACCAAACACCAACAACAAAAGACCATGTGCTTCTCCTCCAAAGGTGACGATTCTAGCGAAGAGAAGGACTTTGAAGTCCAAACATGGAACCCCTTGCGGTTGGCAGTCCTTAAGCTTGGTATGACCGAACCGGCATGGACCAGTTCCTTCAATTACCAAAAGAAAAAGGGGGTATTTTCTTGTGCTTACTGTGGCAACGAACTCTTTGACAGTGAATCCAAGTACGATTCTGGAAGTGGGTGGCCATCCTTTTGGAGATCCAAGCAAGAGGGAGCCATAGGTTACAAAATGGAATTTGGCAATCGACTGGAATGTCGATGCAACAAATGTGGAGGCCACTTGGGTCATGTGTTCCTGGATGGGCCAAAACAAACGGATGTCCCAAGCTCTCTGTTGCAGACAAGCCCTGCATCAGATCCTCGGAGTCAACGAGAAAATGGGCGATTGCCTCGATTCTGTGTCAATGGTGCTAGTCTTCGACTAAAAGAGGAAGTGCAAGAGCAATGATGATTGAATATTTCAAGGATTCATTCAGTCGAGCTAGCTAGTGACTGACTCACTCAACCTCAGAAACATATTGTGCTTAACGATCATTCTATTTCTTAGGCTCTCTCGCAGCAGGACTACGTCGTATTTACTTTGACTTTGCTGATGCTGCTGCTGCACTGGCGGCACTAGCGGCAGAGGCTTTCTGGGAAGTGGTCATGCCATTCTTTACTTGTTTTGTAAATACCTCTCCTTTGGTTCGGTCGTCGTCTAGATAGTCTTCTCCAATGCCTAGCTTTGGATTGGACAAGAACTCATTCTGGGCATCCTCGCTCTTGTAGACACAACTCAATTGGGGCTTGTCGTTCAGATTGCCAACAAATGCCCAAGTGTTCATATTGGCTTTGCACCCCCGAACTTCTTGATCGTTCAAGAGATGCTTGTCATCCTTCAAAATTGGCACAATGTTGGATTGCCGTAGAACGCAGGCCGGCTTTACATCCGCCTGAGACACGTATACATTGAAGGGATTGAATGATACAAAGACGCGTTGGTCAAATGCCATGGCCGAGGCTCCCATGGTGGCGCAAAGCTCCGCATTGGGGGCAGCCTGATCAATCGCATCACGAGACGCCAAATCTTTTGGACTTGTATTGATTTGGGAATCTACAGTGACCCCAAGACCGACACCAAGAATAAATATTCCAGCCAATAGCGATTTGGATACGGATTCTGGAAGTCGCAGCCCATCGCGTCGACCAAAGGCTGATGGAACATTCATTCCATTTGGTCGGCTTTCGTAGTATCCACCCAAGTCGTCGTAGCTGTCGTAACGTTCATCTCCTCTCGGCGGTGGTCCTCTTCTTCTACGCCGAGGCCTTCTGTCGTCGTAAAAATCATCAGAGTCGTCATCATCAAACATATCGTCGTCACGAAAGTCTCCTCGTTTTTCTGATAGACTACTCGAACTTGTTGTTGTCGTCGTTGTCGTGCAACGACTGAACGGCAGTGTATTCTGTAAAGGCGACCCTATGGTAGTGAAGGCAGCCGCATGCTGGTAGGGGGCAATTAGAGCGCACATTATTATCGTGCTTGGTGCCGCTATCCTTGAGTGAACCATCTTTCCAATTGATTAGAAGAGATACAGTAGTAAGCGTTGAAGCAGTGACAACTTGATTGATCGATCGATTATTGATGCTTTTGGATTTGAATGATCGTCTTGCACTACCACGTGGAACGGATGGCGTACAAACGATAGAAACCAGTACAGTACTACCAACTCCCCTGGCAGGGCCTACATACCTACTGTACGATCAGGCATGGCGACACTCTCTGTGAAAATAGAAAACATACTCTACCTATTTGTTATCTTCCTGCTGATTTCCTTGTATTTGTTCAGATAACCTCATCGTGTCCACACATACTGATAGTCTTGCTGACACTGGAGACCAAGGATCGATTTCCATCGACTCACGAAAGCAATGAATAGCTGAAGGAAGATCTTTCTTCTCGAAATGTACCAGACCAAGTCCGTTCATGGCTTGGAAATGGGTTGGTAGTGCTTCGACTGTTTTCTGTGCGGCCGCAAGTGAAGCGTCCATGTTTCCCATCATAAATTCACAAGTGGAAGCCTTATTCCACGCCTCTGCGTAGGTTGGATCATCGTCGACAATCTCGCTGAATTGCTTCAGCGCTTTCGATACCTTGCCACCTAATAGATGAGCAACAGCAGTGTCAAGATCCCAGCGTAAATCTGGATTCAAATGAGCTTTCCAGATTTCTTTCACGCTTTCGGATATGATGGTGGAAAGTTCCATGTCTTCGGCCGACTTCAAAAGAATCAATACGTTAGCCATCGACATCTTTGTTGTAATCTCATTAATATCTGGGTTCCCAGTCTCTTCTCCTTCCCTACAAGCAACCAATACCTGTGATAATGCATCCCGCAATTCTGTCAAGCAAGCCTCAGTGATGCCATCGTCCTCAAGATCGACGCCAGATTTGAACTGCAAAATCTCATGTGAGCTTTGATAAAAGCAAAATAGCGAAAACCATGCATGCAAAACTTACCTTCAAGTCGAGAGGAGGCAAATACTTCTTCTCGTCAAGATCGTATCTCCATTCTGTGTCTAGATCCACATCGATTGATCTCTGGTCTGAAGGACAAACAACAAGATTCTCTTCGCATACGTATCGAGATGGTCGCTCGGCACCGAATGCTTCAATGCAGTCATTGTGGTCAGGAATGATGTGATAGAATGGGTAATCTTGAGGATTGTCAATATGCTGCAATCCATCCCACATGGAAACGTCCATCATAGGTTCTGGATCCCAAGCCACAACTACTCCACGAAATCCATAGACCTTGTGAGTAACAATATCGCCCAATCCAAACTTGTTTTCTTTTGTGTTCTCCCTAGCTCTTCTCCTTTCCCACAACAGTTCCCCTACGTTGACAATGAAGTTCAGAAGCTGTTGCAAATGCAATGCAGCCAGTCGATTTGAAGGCAATTCCTTATTGAAAAGTTTGTCCTTCATTTCCAGAACATCACCCTCTAATATCGCGTCCAATTTCTCCAAGAAGAAGCCAAGGATCTTGAGGTTGCGACTCTCTGGCGCGGAGCTGTATCCCATAATGATACTTCTCATGTACGCGGCTGTTTCTTTGACACCCATAATGATGTCCTCGGCAGCGGCTTCGGTTGCGTCGGATAGTTGTGTAGGCGCGGAAGTGCTGATCATAGTGTCTTTTGGGTATTCATACTCCAAGATTTCGTTTGGTACGAAGGACTTGGACGCGGAATCAAACCTTGTGAAGAACTCCGACACATTTGAACTCCGAATACGCAATAGTTCCTCCTCTTCGACAAGTTCCAAATCGGTCTGCAAAACTTCCGCTACAGCCATATTGCCGCCTTCACGTCGCTTGGCATAGTGCAAATGAGCATCTCCGACATCAAGCACAATGGAGTACTTTATCGAATCTTCAGCGTCCAAAGCGTACTCTTTTGTGGTCAAGCTAGTGAGTTGAGTTGGATCCTTGCCTGAGGCGCCTTCTAGTCGTTTCCATCCAATAATCACTCCTCTCCATTCTTCAAGCTTGTGTCGTACAACTGAAGCGAATGACGAAAAAATAGATCAACGCGAGAGTAGACAAGCACCGTCAGTATATATACAGCACACCAAATGATATAATTACAACAACTAGCAAGGATAGCATTTATCACGTACCTTGGCCAACGTGATATTTGACGTTTTCTCGATCAAGGTGTTTCTCCCGTTCTTTTCCCAAGTCCTCCAAAGCCTTGCTCAACTCATTCAACGACTTCAGACCATCAAAGGCCACGGAAATTCGCTCTTTTTGCTTATCGGGATTGGCTGGTTTAGAGTTCAAACGAAATACTCCTCTGAACAGTTTCTTAACGTCCGCTGAATTGCGAATTGGCACCACCAACTGATCATCTTTCACAATTGTATTCTTTGGGAAGATGCTAGCAGCCACTTTCGAATCCCCCGATTTTACTGACATCAATCTCAGGGTATCCCTGTCTATTCGGGGAGGACTCAAGTAAACCGGTGGAATGTAGTAGTTCAATGGAACATCATCTTTCACCGAGTTGGACCATTGCAAGAGTTGGCGATACAGCGCAACAGTAATCCGCGCTTGGTTATCCTGCTGTGAAAGCAGCCGGCGTGACTCTCCTTTCTTGAGTAAATTCGCTAGCGTTCCGTGTTTCAGATACAGGCTTTGGTTGTACATCGTTGCTCTTTACTTTTAACTACCAGGTCCTATTGATTGTGTTCTCTGGGATTCGATTCGATGCTTTGATTTTATTTTGGCAACTGATGACTCACTCACTCACATTCTACATTCAATCACGAGTGCTACAATTGAAACGAATAACGCAGTCAGCTACTATCGTCATCTTTACCATTGAACTGTCTCCCTACTAGATTGCATAAGCTTGTTGCAACGTCTTTCGGAAGCACTCCTAGCTGCTGATCTACATCTACCCCCCTAGGGAGCGCACTTTGAGCCCCAAAGCCCTCCAGTTTCTTTCCGCTTACCCAAGCCGCAAACTCCATTGCCTGTTTTGGCATATAGCCTCCAGCATATTTCGCCAGCAGAAAAGCGCCTATAAATGCATCGCCAGCTCCAGTAGTATCTACGACATGGGCATTCTTTAGGACTCCTGTTTGATGCACATCATAATGATTTCGACATGTAAACGGCTCTCCCTGGTCTTCAGTAGAATCTGTATAATCATGTTCGATGCGGATGGCACCCCCCACTCGCTTGATACAAAGGGTATTTGAATCTATATCACCGCTTCTTGGTACTGTGCTGGTCCAGACGTTTCGAAAATGAAGAGCTCCCCTGCTCCCACTAATCACAATGCGAGATTTCAGAACTGGGTGTTTGCAAACAGTCGTGCTGGGCCTGGCAACTGGAACTTACTGGGTTACTATACATTGCCGTTGTGTGTTAGGATACCACCGAGAAAAGAATGCGTTAGGCACGAACGATTTCATATAGATTTGGAGAGTTTCGTCATCGAACGAGAGCTCCCTTTTGGTGTTCATTGCCTTCATTGGTGGCCGATTGCTTGCCCCCAACAAACTTGCTTCGAGCCGGTTCAGGTAGGGCTCCAAGCAATTTGAGTTGATAACAATCATATCTGAAATTTCCATGAGTTTATCGAAAGATGGATCCTTTCGAACTTTTTCACAATCGAGTGACACTTGAATTCCTCTACTCTTCGCCTCTCGAGCAAGAGCCAAAGCAGCTTCAGTGTGCCTTGAATCGGAATGTAGGTGAATCACATTTTCAAAAATGTCATCGATATTGACGGACTGAATATCTTCCACAGTCAACTCTCCACAGTCGCCATGTGTAAAGATGCAAGTTCTCGTGTGAGATTCCGAATCAACAAGGATGGTGCACACACTGGTCTTCGATCCTTCAGGTCCAATCATAAATAGAGGAGAAGACATATCGACATTCGAATCCTGTAGTTGCTTTATGATACTCTTTCCCACTTCATCGCTTCCTAGTTTGGTCAAGAGTTTGACGATCATTTTCTTGTCTTGTTTCCAGCACTTGGCGTCGGCCAATCTTGCAATCGCGGAAGCAGAGTTGGCAGCATTTCCGCCACCAACCTCATTGTAATCAGTCGATCGGATCTTTGCATCAGGAGCAGGATAGTTTGGTACTGTCAAGAGTCGATCCAGACTCGCTGCACCAACGACGAGGATGACATTATGATCCGAGTTCTCAACATTTCGTTTACCCATCGTTCTGTGATGTTTTGAATTAGATTGATGTGAAGTCGTATTGATCGACTGATGAATGAATCATTGAACTTCAACTTTTGCGTCAACAGAGAAAGCAAAATAACCTTCTGTTTCATGAACTTACCCAGCAAGAAAAAGTAAAATGATCGACCGCATAGTTTGTCGGGGTAAATGCATCAGCTGTATGCGCTTTCTCGTTGTCTTGATGTGTTTACTTGCAACGGCAACTGCATTTTCTAGCCGAGATGTCATGGGACGACAAAAACCACCATTGCAACTCAAAGCTTCACCAACAGACACCACATCCACCCGTGCACCACCGCGAACTGGATTGGCTCAAACGTTTTTGAACTATGCGCTGAACTCTCCATTATGGAAGCAAGTTCTTGTCCCACAGGCCCGACAAAACATTGTCAAGACTGCTGAGGTACGTCAGCAGATTGATTCGCGAATTTAACATGTGACATCACATGACGGCTAGGACCCATTCTCACTCAATCCTTTCATCATCCATCTTCAGAGCAATGGTATTCCATGGAATGAATCTAAAGAATGGATAAAAAACAATGCAGAAATGAAGGAAATTCCACCATTTACAGTTCCTGAATATTACAAGAATGCATTTCATGCCTACGAGGAAGGAAACCTATCGTGGGATGCCGCGTGGGAGGTGGAGATTGCCAGTTGCAGTGTGGGGGCTCGCAACTTTCCCCAATATGGAGCCAATGGAGAAGATGCCTTTCGGGGAGCCTTTGATAGTGCTCTCAACGAAGCCAGTGCAACAGTTCCCGACGATGGAAAGATTCTGGACCTTGGATGCGGAACAGGAATGAGTACTCGTCGACTTGCCCGTAACTTTCCTCAGGCGAGTAGCATTCAAGGAATTGACTTATCACCTTACTTCGTTGAGATTGGAAAACAGCTCTTGGAATTGGAACCAAAGAGCTTTCAGGAAGGAGGCACCTGGGTTTCGAATGTTCAGAATGATTCCCGTATTTTGTATACCTTTGGTGATGCTGCCAATACTGGCTTTGATGACGCAAGCTTTGACGTAGTCAATTTGCAGTTTGTATTACATGAGCTCCCAGAGGATGCTGCCTTGACAATCATCGATGAAGCCTTGCGTGTTCTCAAGCCAGAAGGTCAACTTTGGATCTGTGAAATGGACTTCGAATCCCCTGCCTACGCTGCTCAGAGAGCAAACGCGCTTTTGTTTTCCCTCATTCGCTCGACTGAGCCTTATTTGGACATTTATGCTGAAAGCATCAGTGATCTATTCCGTTACATTGGTACAAGATTCAATGACGTCAAGATCCTCCCAGCAACAGGGCGACATTATTCACTAGTCGCCACCAAAGGCGATCCAGATGAAGAGATGACATATACCGATCTTAGGTTCGATGGCGACGGAGAATATAGGGTTGAGGACACGCATCTGAAGATGTGGGAGAGTAAAGAGGAGAGTCCGTAGGACAATCGAATAGTTTGAGTGTACTGATAAAAACTGTTTGATCAAATCGCCTGAATTCTAAAATTCGGCTTCTAATTTATAAATTAGAACCAATAGTGCATTGCAAACATGAAACATAGAAATGAACACTCCAATAGCTGCAACGATTCGTCTTGTTTTATAACTATATTTTCAATTTTTATAACTTCAACCTGAGATTAATAAAATATATTCCTATGCTCGTCCTGAAATTCACTATAGACAGTTGATGAAAACTTTCCGTTTATGCACCTGGAAACGGAATAGTGATCACAGGAGAGTACAGAACGACACCATCTAATGTAGCTTCTTTGAAGGCTGAGACCCTTTAGGTGGTGGCCCTGGTTGACCTGGCTTTGCCCCCTTCATAGCATTCTGCTTGGCTACGTTTTGGAAATGGTGCGCACGAGCAGCTTCGTATGCAGCAGCAGCAAAACCTCCAACCATTGGACGACTGTTTTGAGCTCCAGTAACGGCAGGCGCTCCAGGGGCGCTTCCTGGCATGGCTTGGCCGGGAAGACCTTGCCCTCCATATGGACCTCCGTGGGGGACATCCTCATCATCAGAATCATCATAGTCCGAGTCGTCGAAGTCAATGCCAAAGCCAACGCCGCCTCCAAGTCCCGAGAGTACGACACTCTGTCTTTTGGGCCCTTGGTTATCTCCAGGAGCGCCGCCACCCCCGGCAGCTCCTGCTGCGGCAGCAGGGTTAGAGAAAAGAGAGGAGCCTCGTCGTGCACCTTTATCAGCCATGGTTGATTAATAGAACGAAGTATAAAAAGAAAAATGAATGTCCACTTGGAATTGAGATAAGATGAATTCTCTGATGTCGCTGACTAGCTCTCAACAGTGTTATCTATTGCAAGTTCAAGGCAAGCAAATGAGGCCTCTGATGTGTATTGAGGAGGAGGGAAGCGCTGTGAGGTGGGTCTTTTGCGTTGTATGTCATCAATGACCTGTTCTCTGGTACGGTACGGTAAGCCTACGCACCGTCCAGTATTTGCTGTCGTTCGACGAAGTTCTAATTACTGATTCCGGTTGGTCCTATTTACCAAAAAATCAGAAATGACCTCCTGAACCAATCTCATTCATTGAGTCCCGCAGAAGTTTCTGATGGAGGCTACAGTATGGATGTTTCGATTATTCTAGCTGACGTAGAGACTAGAGGCAAACACAATGTCCCGCTTGATAGCAGCACTTGCTGCCTCCATCTTTCGATAAAGGGTTGGATTACCAACCACCCTAGAACAATTTCTCACTTCACGGCAGAGCTCGTCCAAACGGGTGATGCATCTGACAATGGAACCTTCTTGTGCAGTAGTGAGTTCACAAATGTTCTTGAAGGGTACCCCCAAGGCCCACTCATATACAACATGAACAAGTCCAAACTTGAGTGTAGAATCCGCGTAATCGATCGGATCAATATCAAGGCCATGCTCTCTCTGAAGCTGACCAAGATTTATGGCAATTTTCTTCATTTGTTTGCAACAGTTTAGCAAAGACTCAGGAATCTCCATGTCGAATTCGTCGTCGTCACTCTTTTGCTGGTAGAGTAATGAACTTAATGCTGCAACAATCTCTGTTGGTTCTAGTTCGTTCAAAATTCCTTCAAAGATCATTTCCGTCACAATTAGTTCTTCACAGGTGTTGACCTCACAAGCTGGAAAAAACGGGAACAGAAGTGTTAGTCATCACAGGAGCGTCGGTAATGGAATTTTAGGTTCTTTCACGTACCAACACGACCCTTGACGCAGACTGCCTCAAATTCATCGATATATCCAAGTGTCTTCAATACAGATTTTCGTTGCAAGAAATCTGGGAATAATTGAAGAGATTCGTTGGACAAGAGATGTTTTAGAGCATCCACCCGCTTCTTCAATGTATGTTGTCGTTCCACCAAACCATAGTGTTTTTCTAGCGATGGATGGCGGTGTGATGCGAATGTTCGCATTAGGCCGACCAAATCTTCCATGTGACTGCATCGATGACGGAACTCGATGACTTCGTTTCCACGCTTCACAGTGTCCCGAAGACTCATTGGAGCCATACCAGTATCAACTTCCTCCTTTTCCGTGCTGATGAGCACTTCCATGGCATCGTCAATCGATTGCTCCTTGGATGAAACATCTGACTTTTTCGTCTTTCCAAAAAAGCCCTCGTCGTCGTTCTTTCTGCCCCGAGCTTTCATGCCCGCAAAGGCGCTGTCAAAGCCACCTCCAACTCCCCTTGCTGGGGCACCGGCGAAGAAGTCTGCAGTAGAACGCCCTCGGGCTCCACCTGCTGTTGCAGCTGTCGTACTGCTGTCCACAAAGAGATGTGAGACGTCAATTTTCTTCTTCTTGGATGAAATCAGCAATATTTGATCCAGGGAAATTTCACAAATGGAATAATGGCGATGTTTTGCAGATCCCACGTGTCCAACATGGCCCATTCCATGTGCCTGATCCGCTGATTCCTTGATGAAGCTCTCAGGTAGCAGAACCATGCAAACTACCGAGTCAATCTTCGTACCAGCATCGGCAATGGAAGAGGCAGCCTTAGAGAATCGTGTGTGCAGTACAAGTGCAGGCGAACGAACAATTCCGTGGTCTCGTGCTGCTGATACAAGGAGGATGCGCCCTGGCGTAAACACAGCGTCACCAGCACCATCTGATGACGCGGCAATCACGTTAATCAGTTCTGCGTTTGTCGAGATAAGTTCACTGCAAGTTTCAAAGTATTCGTCGAGATCCTCTGCCCCGACAATTTTCCCGGTAGCAACTCTCTGCTGTTCCAGCTTTTGGAGCGTCTTTTCACCACGCGCTAGAAGCTTTGGGTACTCGTTGGCTGTGAGTGCCCGTTGGGTGGCGAACTCACTGAAGGATCGCTTGATCATGCCTTCCACACTCATTTCCTCCACGCGCAAGAGATTCAGAATCATGTTGTATGTCAGACGGAATTGAGATTTGAGCATTGTTGATTGCCCAGTGAGCATATTTCTCAGGATCCCAAGCGGTGGTGGAGTGTCACCAAAGCAACACATGATTACGGTTCCAACCTTGTCAAGGCCTCGACGCCCTGCTCGACCAGCCATTTGGGTGTACTCACCAGGCTCCAAAACGCGGAACTGGGTGCCATCGTGCTTTCGGATGCTATTGAAGACGACTGATCTTGCTGGCATATTCACCCCCATTGCAAATGTCTCGGTAGCAAACAGGACCTTGATGAGCCCTCTCGCAAATAGAATTTCGACCATTTCTTTCAAGATTGGAAGCAATCCACCATGATGCTAAGCAAACGAGTGGTCAGGTGGCTGAAACGAACGTGGGTATAACGCTAGGTGCACAGTGCACTTACTATTCCAATGCCCCTTTGTACCATATCGGCAACACTAAGGACTTGTGGCAAGACAGCGTCGAGTGGCGATAGACGTGCTATTGTCTGCAGTGTAAACCCTTGAACAGCATTTCGCTCCGTTGCAGTGTTTAGGTCAAGTGATCGAAGCATGTAGGCAATTTCCTCACATTTCTGCCATAGAGGAGTTAGCAAACAACATTTCATCTACACCGAGTAGTGATCAAGCTCTTACCTTTTTGGAGAATGAGAAGACAACTGTTGGAGTCAAATCTTCTCGATCCAGAAATCGAATCAAAGACATCCAGTTAGCTTTGCTTCCTTGGGCTTGCCATGCCATGGCCTCAGGACCACGCCTGTTGGAGCTTGTATTGACTGGCTTTCCCCCTTTTCCACCCTTCTTGTCCGCCACTTTTTTGGGTTGTAGTGCATTTGAAGCCTGTTGGTAGCCTTTGTCGAGGAATCCAGATTTGCCTTCCCGAATCAAGTGTAGCTTCGTATTCGCCCAGAGATGGTGTGACAACGGAACTGGTCGATAGTCTGTCTTGACGACATGTACAGACTTGCGCTTGGTCCTTCCAATCCAATCGGAAAACTCCAATGTGTTGGGCGTTGTAGCTGACAGAAAGATTAGGTTAACATACTGTGGAAGCATGATAATGACTTCTTCCCTAAAAAAGCAAATACACGTGTTAGGTTGATGAGATGCCTGAAAACTTATGGGCAAACCTTGTGGAAATGACGTACCAGACTACCCCTCGTTCGGAATCGTTCACATAATGCACCTATACACAGCGAGGTGAAAAACTTGAGTTTGAAGTGGGACGAAGACAATATTTCGAAAAAGAATGGCTGCATACCTCATCAAAAATAACGAATTCCACGTCTCTAATCAAATCGGCACCTCGGTAGAGCATACTGCATTGGGTGGAGATAGGTTGTCAGTCGACCATGGCATCAAAACTCCCGCTTACAATTGACTCTTACCTCCGCAGAATTTCAGTTGTCATGATGAGAATAGTGGAGTCATCTGCATTCAGTTGCAGGTCACCGGTGATAAGGCCGACATTCTCTGATCCAAACTTCTTGGAAAAGTCTCTGAATTTCTGTATGGATGAAGCAAGTATGAAGCACGTAATTAGTAGGGAGTCCTAGAAAGAAACTCCATCAAAAGAGTGCTCGCGTACCTGATTACTCAATGCTTTGATTGGTGATGTGTAAATGCATCTCGTTCCACGTTGCTTTGCAAGGGCGCTCGCATATTCCGCTACAACTGTTTTTCCTGCAGACGTGTGTGCTGCCACAAAGACAGATTCATTCCTTTCCAACCGAGCCACTGCTTGCTGTTGAAAGGGGTCCAACTCGAAGGGGTACTTCATTGCTGGGTTGGGAATCAAAGAATCAAAGTCATCGATTGGAAGAAGTTTGGTCGAGGCCCACATTTTTCGGTCCTTGTCCTTTTGGAGTGCTGCCTGTCGTTCGGCCAGTTGCAACGCGTTCATTTCAATTTCTGCTTTGGGCATCTTGTTCTTGACGTCCAGCTGCTTCTTGGTGCGCATCTCGGCTCTTGAAAGTTGCTGCAAGAGAGTATCAATGTCTTCGTCGGATCCAGTGATGGATTCAATGTTCGCTTCTTCGATTGACTCCACGGTGGGCAAAATGTATTCAGCCGTTTTCTCTTCTTCTTTTGCAGGTTCGTCTCTTTCATCGGCTTTACCTTCCGCGTCTCCGTCACTGTCACCATCATTCTCGTCATCTCCATCCTCTTCATCACTGTCACTTTCGCTCTCGTCGCTACTACCAAAGAGCGAATCGTCATCCAGGAAGGCTTGGTCCCAACGAATGCCTGGAGTAACTCTACGAGCTGTATTTCCAGTCGATGTTGGCTCGTTTAATTGCATTTGAGACGCCAGGGCAGCTTGTTCTTTCCGTCGCTGTTCTTCCTTTTTTTTCTCCACCTCAGGGTCCACACCATGGACATCTTCATACGAAATTCCAACCTTAAAAGTAACACCTGGAGGAGCTGTAATCAATGTTCCATCTTCCCAGGATGCCTTGACCCCTTGCTTTAGTACTTTAAGCGAATTTTGAATCGCTTCTTCTGTCAGGAACGGGTCGATTTCAGCGTTGTCGTTCAATTCGTCTTGATCAACCCCACCTGGACGAAAGGGATTGCATTGTCCAGTTGCGCCTCTTGTATATTCGCTTAGTTTGTTGGACAAGTTTGCTCCAAGTGGACGACTTTTGATCAACCCTTGGCCGCTCTGCTTTTGTTCTGGGTCTCCTCCTTGCATTGGACCCTCTGCTTCAACTCCATCAGCCACCAGAT
Organism: Cylindrotheca closterium; assembly: GCA_933822405.4. Taxonomy (NCBI): domain Eukaryota; phylum Bacillariophyta; class Bacillariophyceae; order Bacillariales; family Bacillariaceae; genus Cylindrotheca; species Cylindrotheca closterium. The sequence goes on along the minus strand of CAKOGP040001869.1, from coordinate 453,346 downwards.
GACTCTTCATAACTTCCAAGACCCCACTTTCATTGGTTGGTTTTGTGTAGTGCTGTCGTACATGATGTGGTAGTGAATCCCATCGAACCAAGGTAGTACTGGGCTGGGAGAGGGGACATGTGAAGAGCCCCTTGTGAATGGGCCGTTTCCAAACTCCCTTTCTGGGTGCCATCATTCCGTGCAATCGATACATTTCATCAAAGGCCTCTTGATCTATAAGAGGACCTTGACGATCCTCCTCCTCTTGTCTGGCTCGTTCCTCCTCCTCTTGTTCCCGGAGGACGGCCTGGATTTTCTTAAATTGTTCAAAATCCATATTGTCAAGTCTATTGCTTCTATGAATGATCGATTGATCGGTTCTCAACCTATTAATCTTTCTAATTGCTGCCAAAGAAAGGTGGCCACAATTCCTTTTTTGATTGTATCTGTATTAAACGTCCAAGTACTACCAAAGGAATGTTAAAGGACTGATGATGTAAACGTCAACAACAAGATCGTCTTTGCAATTGTTGTGTTCTCGTGTTGTCACATTTTTGGATGACGGACAATGCAAGACATAAGGAGAAATGAAACGAAAACTTGCGGATTGATTCATTCATTCGGCGACACACAGGTTGTACCAGGTACTGCACTTTGTATTCCTGCAATCATTTTGCTTCAGTTTTACGACCACCTATCGAGCCCAAACAAGCAGACGAACTGAAAATTATGTAATGCAAGTGGATTCCGACTGCGATGATTCCGACTACGTTCCTGAAGAAGATGAAGCCATTGACGAGTCCATCGATTGTGAAGTTGCCGACCACAGAATAGACACCATTTTGGTGAAAAGGGAGACTCAGGAATCAACACGCATAGCGATTCAGGATGTTCCTATCCCCGAAGATTTTTGTGCTGATCCGTGTCAAATTTCTGTCGCTGAATTGGAAGAAGAAATCCGCTTCCAGATTCGCAAAGGAAATCTGAAAGATACCTTGACCAAGATTGATGTCACTAGCAAACTATTTTCCAATCCCCAATATCTACCAAGGGAAATCCAACTGGGTAAAGATCGGTATCCACCAAGGGAAACTCGCTATCAGGTAATTCAAAAGACCTACGGCAGCCCACTGCACTATGCCTGTCATGACCAAAACGGGTCCCGTGGCGAGCACAAGATTCGATTGCTGCTTTGTGTAGCAAACCAATACAAGATACCAATCCACAAACTTCTAACTCTATCGGAGGTGACTGTACGAAAATATGGAACAGAATGGCACAAGATCACGGTGGAGGCCGGGACGGAACGGATGCAAGAGACAAGAGCCACCCCGTTGTATATTCTACTGGACAATCCCAACTCTTCAGCGAGTACAGTTCGACGATTGTCAGAGCCGTGGCCCAGTATTGTACACTTGCAATATTTTACTAATTTGAACGTATTGGAATGCCACAATACTCTTTCCCATTTTCTGCTCAAGAATCCAATATCACCATACGAGCATTCCGAGAGGGATATTGCTCGAATTGCGTCCATTGTTCAAGTTTTGTTACAGGTTGCTGCCAAGACGGACTTGGATGCGAAAAGCCTGGTTACAGTGAATACGCATTTTGGAAGAGATGATAGAGAAGCCGACCAAAACTCGACAATCATAACCCGCAACGCGGTTCAGATTGCCTTGTCTCATGGTGGTTGTGTCCCTCCTAAAGTGCTTGCATCAATGCTTCAAGTGTGGCCAGAAGCTGTACAATATCCCGAAAATGATTACAGCAGTAAAGCTCCCTGTCCTCTATGCTGCATCGTGGATTCAAATCCAAAGACCACCAAAGCTCGATTGTGGCAAACAAAATGCATAGAAGTCATCCTAAAACACTCTTCTTTAGAGTCGTTTGCCATGGGATTGATGAGGACAAACAACGACGGCAGCCTTCAGTTTCACAATGTGATGAGAATCATTTCCAAATTGAAATCATCATCAACAGAAACTGGACTGGCAACAGATTTGCTGGAAGCAATGAAAGCTTTGCTATATCAACGAGATGAACAAGGCAAGGCATTGCTGCACCATGTGGTCGCTGCGCCTATCTTTCGATCACCAAAGCGTGAGTGCAAAGCTGGTAATGCACATTTCAAACGACGCAAGTGCCTTTTACCACCGCGTGCAAATCATCACGTCGATTTGGTTCGATGGATCTTGGAAGAAGAACCGTCCCTCGCATGGGTTCATGACAAGGGTGGGCATAACGCTCTCCACACTGCTCTGGAAGGTGGAAGCACGTGGTTCTCTGGGGTAAGAGATATGCTTGAAATTGTACCAGATTGGCAATATGAAGCAATAAAAGTTGATGGAAAGGAAGAGGATCTCTTGCCATTTCAAATTGCAGCGACTGCTGTAGGCGGTAACCACGGTGCCGTCGACACAGTATATGAATTACTCAAGATCACTGGTCCACTTGCGTTTTCACACTTCGAATTTCATTGAGCAGCTGTCGACGACTGGTAACTTCAAATCAGATAGAAACAATAACCCCTCTAATGCTATCCGCCGCTGAACATTGCATTCATTGTAGAGTACACCAGAAAAATGTTGAAGTCGAAGTGGTCGACATGGAAACCAATGCGTGGCCACTATCTACTATATGTGGCAAAGAAATAAAATCGAAGTTCGAGCGTGAACTCGTAGTGTTTAAAATCATACAACAAAAGCACAATGATGGCGACAGAAGGAAGCAGAGGATCAATACGGTTGAGAAATTCAATAGCTTTGTCTTTTGTGCATATTTGTACTTCTATCGGCTTGCTCAGTTATCATGTAAATGCCGAATACACGACCGTCGACAGTAGCGAGCGTTCCTTCCTGGAACGCCTTTCACTGGGGCCCGAATATTTTACAACCATGGACAAGGTACTCTTTGGAGTTCTGGTTCTTCTTGGATTGGAATTGATCAACTTTGTTGCTGGCAGTTCAGGATGTAAGAAATCTTCCACCTTGTTATGGTTCATGAAAACATGCATCTCTCACTTTTGTACAACCAGATTGGATGAATAGCAAGACTATCCCTGTTCGAGGAAAGCACTTGGATGATTTCAGATCAAGAGATTTGTTATTCATCGGAATCAGCAAGGCCCAAACAGCTCCTTTTTCTTATTTCTTCGTTAAGTACCTTATCTCGGAATCGAATGTTCTTTGGAGTTTGGATGACATTTCATTGAAAACATTGCTGCTCCCATTGCCACTCTATTTCATCGTATTTGATTTCTTCTACACGATCTTGCACTGGGCCTTACATATTAAGGCAATATATGGCTTCGTGCACAAGCATCACCATATTCAAAAGGCACCAAGGTATGCTCACAAAAATTAAGTGTGATGTTACGTTGCTGTTCTTGCCTCATTTGACTCCCCGCTGTGCAGCCGTGCCAACCATGACGCCATTAACGTTCACCCACTGGAGTTCTTCTTGGGAGAATACAATCATTTGCTCGCCGTGTACCTCTGCTGTCACCATCTTAACCTTCAGGTCCACGCGCTTTCAACCGTTCTTTTCCTTGGTGTTGGAGGCGTCCTTGCTGGATGGAATCATACCCGCTTCGATATTGAATTTGCCCCCTTTGGCATCATGGTCTTCGACTCCAAGGCTCATGATGTCCATCATCGTATTCCACAGTCTAATTATGGGCAGTACACTATGTTCTGGGACAGGGTTTTTGGGTCCTACCGGTAAGTTTCACGTGACAGATTCACATATGAGAAGGCCTGTCATATCTAACAGATTCGTTAAATTTGCTGGGTAGACCATATGATCCAAAGGATCGAGTGAACTCGAAAAGCCAACTAGACCCCAAGACTGGGAAATCGTATGAGTATGCCGAAGGGAAGTCTCTCTAGATTACAATTCATATCACTTTTTAGAAATATAACAACAACATGGGAAAAACAACGATCTTATAGCTTAGCCTTCATTGGAAGATATCCGTAAGTGGGGAGGTTGGTTTTATCTTCGATTTCGACCAACGGTAACGCTACATAAGAACCACCGCCATCAACGCAGATTACGCTTCCTGTGACATAGCCAGCCCCTTCACATAGCAGCCAGACGACAGCGGAGCTCACTTCTTCAGCACTTCCAAGTCGTTTTGCTGGCAAGCTTGGAACAATCTTCTCCAAGAAGTATTCTCCAGCAGGGCCATAATTCTCAAAGCCAGATTCGGTGAATATTATCCCCGGACGAACGCAGTTGATTCGCACCTTGGATTCAATCCATTCAACACAAAGCGAAGCTGTCATATTTTCAACTCCAGCTCGTGCTGCGGCTGAGTGCATCATTCCTGGCATACCATTTCTATTCCCAATGGTGATGTTTACTATGGAACCACCATTGTCTCTCATATATTGGTTGAAGGCCTCTCGGCACATTAGGAAAGTTCCCTGCAGGTTTGTCTCAACAACCGCTTGGAACCCCCGCTTGCTAATGTCGGCTGAATCGGAAATGAACTGTCCGCCCGCATTGTTGACGAGGATATCCAATGCTCCATACCTTTCCACAACATGGGAAATCAGCTTCTGGATATCTTCTTCCTTTCGAATATTTGTTGATGGACCAGCGGCAACTTTTCCTGAGAATCCAAGGGCATTAAGTTCGTCAGCAGCTTTATGGCACTTTTCTTCGTTCCGACTAGAAATAACAACGGTGGCACCCAACGAAGCTAGCTCGATTACTATTGACTTTCCAATGCCTGTTCCACCTCCAGAAACCAGCGCGACCTTTCCTTTAAACAAATCATTGCGGAATACGCTTCTCCAAGTCGACTCTTCTGGCATCCTTTTTGTTTGGTGACTTCTTGTGCTTGTTCATTCGATTGATGATTCAATGATTCATTCGTTCATTTCCGTGCGTCATTTCCCGACTTGTTCGACTAACATGTATCAATCCAAAGATGCAGTATTTACATGTACTCGTACCATGCCAGTACCATATCGGTGGAGAATCCCTGGTACCGGTACAAGCTACAAAGAAAGCAATTATATATTGCGCAGCCAAGTGAATCTATAGTTAGATACCAGTTTTGACTACACACTTCTGTCCCTCCCAGCTCGTCTTTTTTTCCTTGCTTCCAGCCAATAGACATAGGTACCAAGTTTTTGAATCATTGAACGCCTCACCATACATAACCCCAATCAACAACCATAAAACAAAATTAACACCAATACGTTCATATGATCATGCACTATTTCCCACGCTCTTGGACCATGTCTCTGCAGTGTGGAGCAAGTTCGATCGCACCGTAGGCGAGAAAGGTTCTTTAACACCATAGTTTTCCATATTCTCGAGGAGCTTGTAGATGAGGTTGACACAGAAGATTTTGAATTCACGAACAGCATCGCTCTGGCTAGCAGCACCCTCTAGAGAACGCTGAAGAGCGACCGCGTGACGTTCTTCGAACAAGTTGGAGGCTTCAGGTTCGTCATTGTTGGCACTGCAAGGATTGAGAGCAGCCCTGTAGAAGTGGAAGTCCGCTGCCAACCGACTCGAAGTAGAGAGCAACTCTAGGACCTTTTTACTCACACATTGAACATCCTCCGAAGGAGGAGTCGACATGAAAAACTCGGCAACACTGGCGCAAGCTTGAAAGGTTAACGAGTTTCCAAAAGATCTATCCACGCAACACCGGATTTCTTCACAAATGTTCTTAACCTTTTCAACGTCCTCAACAGGAGCAACAAGAAACTGCTTGGGAACAGCCAATTGCTCAGATACATCGTCCTCAGTGACTGTCACGGAGGCAATGCTCGCCTCGTCCGTTTCAGAAATTGTTGGGGGGTAAGTAGTCTTGTACTCGTCATCGTATGTTATAAGGCCTCTTGATGACATTTCAAACTTTTGGTACGATCCATTTGGTGGAGTAACAATGCCAGCATTCCCCTTGCGAGAGCGAGTTCCACCGCGACCCTTCATGACCTTTTTGAGGTGTTCTTCGAGTTTCGATGCTACTTCAGATACAATCATGGCTTGCTCGACGGCTTCCATACGGTTGGTCTTCTTGTTGGCGCTTGAGTCGTCGTCATCGATTTCATTTTGGAAAAGACTGGTGCTTGGCTCATAAACGCTTGTTGGCGAAGTAGTGCTCTTGACCACGGAGGTTGCATCAACAACCTTTTTTTCGTTGCTTGTCTTGCTGTTGCCACCACCACCATACCACAGACTGCGGCGCGAACGCTTCGACTCGGAGCCTCGAGATTCACCCATGGAACGCTTCTTGCTTTCGTTTTCGTCGTCACTGCTGGAGCCCAAGCTATGTTCGTCATCGCTGCTTTGAATGGCTTTGTCGGAGTTACTGATCTTTTGAGCAGAGTACCGAGAAAAGCGTTGCTTTCTCCCGTCGACACCAGGGCAAGTTCTGCGTCTCACCATGTGAAGATCTTCTGGGCGGTCACGATGAAAGAGCTTGTGCTTGTAAATCCAAACGTTTCGTTCTCGGTTGATTTTTCGGAATGAATAGAAGTTCAGTTGTCGCACTAATGATTGAAATCGGTTGTGTCGAAAGTACTGCGGCAAGGTTTCTGACTCTAGTCGTACTAGGTCTGATCCGATGATGAAGGCATCTCCTAATGGCGTCCACTGCAATGCGAAAAAAGGAGAAGGTGTCAGCCTGGATTTTCAGCCACGAGTTATGGAATATCTTTTTCAGTCACGAACAAAACGAGAACGGAATAGGGAATCCATGGGACCACGAATCCACGAACGCCTCCGGACCTCAGGATGATCAATTTGTCTTTTGGCGTAGACCTTGCGTAGAAAGTACCGGAAACTCGGACCAAAGATTCGCCCTCAGTCCCAAGTACGAACCAAGCTACGCAAAGTCGAAGATCTTCGCAGTTCGGAAAACGTCTTGTTTTCGATTGGATTGGCTTTTCGGCCATGGAAATGGGTTACCCTGAGGCAAAATGACATCATTTCTATCCATAATTTTGCAAAAGAGTCGCCAATCAACAATCGAGCCTTCCCTAAAGGCCAGGAAGCGATGAAACATCGACAATCCACCAAAATCCCATTTTATTAGAAGAGAACGGAACCCGCAAAAAAATGAAGTGCCGATCACAAAGTCTCATTTTTCACACCAAGATGGGTTTCAAAAGAGGTGCAAAGCCCTTCTCATTCATGTTTGGTGAACAAAATGTTCGTGTCGTTCATCCTTGTCTGGAAATGTCAATCTTCGAGGTTGCTTGAGACGAGAAACGCTCACGGAAGAACAAATGCTTCCAATACAGATGACAGTGTCGGCTTTCATAATTCCAGTGATTCTTCCATCTCAGCAACTTTTTCGGATATTCATTCACAGGATAGATGAAGGAATCGATGGTTCCTAGCAGGAAAAAAGACGAGCCTCTCCAACATAGGTGCAATGGAAGCTTCCACAACGTCTTAACTCACCGATATCACTTCGTCTGGCGCACCATTCACCATTTGATACAACTTCAGAATGAAACCTGATGGCACAGCGCTAGAGTCGTTTCCTTGTGTCGTTGTGTCATCTTTGCTTCTGTTTTCCATGCTCATCTTTTGATTGTTGTCAGCTCTCTATCGCATTGTTCTTTACAAATGGAAAAGACTCGAACCACCACTGATCTTAGCGCGCGGTGCAAGTACGGCTTTCGAAGCCAAAATCGCCTGCCGAGGCGTTGCATTGTCTGTTGCCTTTTCCTTTCTCTCGTACGAAAAAGTCGCCAGCAGATCGACTGCTATGAATACTTAGGCATAATTTTAGCGCCCAAACAAATTTAGTAAACAAAGCCGAAAGATCGGCTCAACTCGCCCGTTGACTCTCGTATGTGACGAGCAAGAGTAGTAGGAAAGTGCCGCATTTCGCAAAGCAGCAGGCAGTGCATGATCGACGTCACCACAAATAATGAGTGGTTGGCGCCTCTTGGTTCCCCCTTTTGGCTGACGCACCTTTTTTGTCCTAAACAACAGGTTGGGGCTAAACAAGCACCCACCCGCTCGGAACAATCGATCCCAATGATGATCTTCAAGCAATCATCTGGGATCGCATCTTGCATCCCTGTCATCTCACAGTTGTGGATATCAGCCATGGCATTGTCGGACGCCTTTGAATCCTGTGCGGTGGAACCAGTGACGGAAGGCAAGGATGGAAAAGCTACACATATTGTAGTAGCCTCCGCTGGTGGCTGGAAGACCACTTCTTTCTTTATTGACTCCTCTGGACACTCGACCTTTGATCTTCCCCTGAATCTGTCATTCGATTCGAAAGAAAAAATGGACGAATTCTTGAAATCGAAATGCTTGAATCCTGCGCCAAAAAATCTTGTGGAGGATGATGAAAGCGCGAATGCAAAGAATGACGGGTCGTCTTCAGTTGTTGCGTCGCTTGGGTTTGAAATCAAGAGTTTTTCAGTGGACGAGTCCAAAAATGTTGTGGTGGAATGTGTAAATGTCGAAGAGTGCCTTATAGAGGATACCACGCTTCAGTTTGTTCTAAAGGTGACTGTACGGGCGTCCAATCATCAAATCGAATCATTGAATAATAAGCATGGAGGAGACTCTGTGAATCAAAGTGATTTGAGTGTTGTCACCAATCTGGAAGTCGTGCCGGTTCTGACCATCAAGGAGAATGCCAGTGAAAAAGATTCATCACCTATCCCTGACCCAATGACGCTCGAAATGGCTGCAACACCGCAATACATGCGAAAGGCAAAGTTGGTTTCGTCAAAGGAACTAAGACTTAGCCCCATCAATCTGAATCTTTGCCTGACAAATGCCTTTACAATTTCCGTCAAAAGTGTTGACGGTCCTACTATTGGTAACACCCTAATCTCCTTGACGATCCGTCATTCCAATTCGCATCAAGAGAAAGTCACGATATCGAATATATGTGAGTTGTTGGTTGATCCTGTTGCTGTGTGAATAGTATCATGCTGTGCGTTCAATACTCTTACCCAACTTAATGTATCTTTCCAAAATAGCAATGCACCCCGGTCATTCCAGATACAAGACTATTTCCGACAAAAGCAAGAATCAGTCCGGGGCACAATATTCTGTTAGTAAGTTTCTACGATGCGATCCATCAAAAATTGTCGAAAGGAACAGAAATATCTCAATCAGTCTTTTATCACAGCAAACATGACCCAGTCTGTGCAGTGGGGTTATGCTCCAAAGACTCAGCTAGATCTACCCCTCACGCTAAATCCGCATGATGCGCATGCGACGATTCTAACTGTAGATGCCAGTGAAGAAATACAGGGCCGTTCGTTTATATCTCCAGTTTCCGTGACAGGCGTGATTGGCTCGAGCAGCGCGGCTGATGGCGAGTTGGGAAGTGAGCGAAAGCATGTGGTGGTAGCTGCAGACGCAATGTGGTCTACAGGACTCATTGCTGTCGAACCGACGGATGCTTTCCGAGTTGATATGAATGTACAATCATCCAACGTCGTCTTGGGAGAACCGATGGTTGTATCCCTCGATATCTTCAATTTGAGTCTCGAAGCGTGTGATCTCATGTTGCTAATGGCAAAAGACGAAGGTAACCCAGAAGAAGAAGAGACATCCAAGCACAAGGCTGTAAATGCTGCCGTCATATCGGAAGTGGATGGGTACAAATTCGGAGTGTGGGGCATCTCAGGGGAAGATGATGGCACGGTCAAGCTGATTCGTGACAATGAACTCTTGGCAATGGACGCTGCTTTAATGCTAGGGAAGGTTCAGGGTCAACATTCCGTCGAAGCAAAATTGAGATTTGTTCCCTTGCGGGAGGGGCGACTTCGAGTTCCAAACTGGAAATTGTACGATAGAGCAGCAGGTACATGGTACACCTGTCATCACAACCTCACAATTGTGGCTAGTGCGAAGGCAGAAGTTGGTTTTTAAGATTATTATTATCATCATCAGGATTCCCCAGTAGCAAAGAGCTGCAGGGTATTGTTTTCTTTTTGCCGAGCTTGGAGTCGCTACAATGTTGGTGGGAGGAGTGAGTCGAAAGTCGATGATAGATCACCATCCATTCAAATTCAAATATCATAAATTTGAAATTACTGTACTTTCCGACTAAAATTTCGAGTCGAATGAAATTGTACGAATCCAATTTTTGCCGCGTATGCCCTCCCCTAGCTTGCCAACTCAATTAGCGCGCATGACAATCCGTTTGACGCATTGCATACCATTTCATACGGATCCGTAGAATCAATATAAGAGATTCGTTGATCACAAACTCACAAAAGAAACATCGCCTTCAACTCAAGAACACTCCGCACTGCATTGAAAGCATCATACTTGGCGGAGAAAACTGATTGAGAATACACTGCCTTTAATATGTCTTTTTCGGTGAGAAACCGAGCGGCAATGTTCGAGAAACCTGGCAGAGTCGATACTGAGGCGGAGGTGGTGACGATACCTGCCACGAAGGTTGTGGCAAGTCCGGTATCACCTGCAAAGAGCGCAGTTAGCTCCATTTCGTACAAAAGTGCAAACTCTGCGGCTTCACCTCTTGGTGCTGGTCCATACAAATCGTATAGAAACAATCAAAGAAAAGGAGAAGGAAGTCCTCGGACTAAATCACGTTCCACTACACCAAACCGATCTTCTCGATCTTCTGCAGAACAAGGATCGACGACACCTAAAAGAGCTACAGCTTCGCAAAGATTGAGTACATCACCGAGACCAGTCTCGCCGCATAAGTCGTCAAGACAACAACGATCAGCTTCGCCATCGCCAAGAGGATCTACCGTGTCAACAAGGGTGTCATCGCCGCAAAAAATGACTGTGCAGCAGAGATCAGCTTCTCCATCGCCACGAGGATCTGGATCTACTGTATCAACACGAGTTTCATCCCCGCAAAAGTCGACTATGCAGCAGAGATCAGCTTCTCCGTCGCCACGAGAATCTGGATCTACTACATCAACGCGAGTGTCATCCCCCCGAAAATCGACTACACAGCAGAGATCAGCTTCTCCATCAGTAAGAGGATCTACTGTATCGCCGCGAGAATCATCCCCACGAAAGTCTCTAAGTCCAAGGAAAAAGCCGCAAATAAAGCCAACAGGGAAAATTGTTTCTCCCTTTCTTTCCACCAATGACGTGTCATCAAAGCCAGTTGTACTTCCCCTGAAATCCCCTACTAAGCCTCGAGGTTGGGGAACGGATGGCTTGAAGTCAAGTGGTTTGGTGAGCCAATCTCCATTCAGAAATGCTAGCAGGAGCCACTCAAGAGATGTCACGGAATCTCGCGACACATCATCAAATTCATGGTCAAAGAAAAATGTTAGCGCTGAGCAACGTGACAGTGTTGAGCAACGCGACGAGTCCTCTTTAAAGAATTCATTAGATGCGGCCTCCGTTGTCATGGAGGAGGAAAAGAGTCAAACAGGATCCTCCAATGCGTCTTCTCGATCGTCATTGAGTGCTAAGGAACTCGGTGATGTGGCAAAGAGAGCTTTGGACATCGGTAAGAGAAAGACACAAAAGTCAAAGCCAGTTCCAGGTCCCAACCAGGCATCGTCCCCCAGTTCGAAGCTTTCTGGAACACCATCATACTTGAATAATTCTTCAAATCAAAGATCTGCTTCACCATACAAAGGACGTACTACCACTCCTTCCATTATCACAAAGGAGGATGATGTCAGTGCATCTTGGGGGGCACATTTGAAATCTGTTTCCCCGGCGAAGGTATCTTCACCCCACAAGAGTCCTGCAGCCGATGCAACGTGGCTCTCCAAGAGTGCTTCACCATCAGCCGGTAGTGCAAAAGAGGATGACAACAAGTCTATTGCCAGTGCATCTTGGGGGGCAAATTTGAAATCTGTTTCCCCGGCGAAGGTATCTTCACCCCACAAGAGTCCTGCTCCCAATACAGCATGGCTCTCCAAGGCTGCTTCACCATCCAACAGTGGTCAGATGGCGTCATCTAGCCCGAAGGCAAGCCCGGCAAAGTCTTGGCAGGTAACAACTGTCCAGCCGTCATCGCCACGCTTCGCTCCACAATCAAGTCCCAAGAGTCCCAAGAAGTTTTTGCAGCCGTCTTCGCCACGCCGCACTCCAGTTTCGAGTCCTAAAGCAGACGTCAAATCTGCCTCACCGGTGACTTCAGCTGTCTCAAGTACAGCCAATGGCCGCGTCAAAAGTAGGGCTGCTGCTGTGGCAGCTGCAAGAAAGAATCGGACAGCTGCAAAAGGTACCAATTCTGCAGAGGCTCGACGAGCTATTCTTGCTTCTACGATGCAACAGAAGGAAAAGAAGGGAGAAATATCGAAGCTTTCAGATGATGTCGAGGATGTCTCGGCTCGCCTTGGGATGAAGGCATCTCGTGTTCTAGCGATGAAAAACTCTCAAAGCAAATCTGATCACAATCGTGGTGATGAAATCGGCTCATCAGTTTCAGTCGAATCAGGCAGCAGAAGTCGACGATTCGATCATCCTGCATTTGCTTCCAGGGGATATGCAAAAAATAGCAATAACAAGGACGCCGAGAAACCTTTCTCAACAGAGCTCATGTCAAGCTTTCGACATTTCAGCGCCGCTCGTACGGATACTGAAAAGACTCAACAGCAGAAGTCGAAAGTTGCGAAGGTTGATAGTTTTGGCTTTCCCGAGCAAGAGGAATCTATGCATTCAACAAATGTTGGCTTCACTCCCCGAAACGAAGACAACATCTATCTGAATAACTTCTCTATGATGAGCTCGATGCACGAGCAGATGACACCTAGCAACACAGGAATGCGTACAACACGATCCAATCATTCGATGGCACAATCTATGATTTCGACGACCCCGACTGGTCACAGAAAGCCGACTGGTGAGTTAGACTATATGTTGAAGACACCATCAGTTTCACAACGGTCTACACTCGAAGCAACAGAGGGCAACACAGCATTCGACTCCAAGTCAGTTCATTCTGTAGCCACTGGAAAGATTACAAATTCCCCACCAGGTAAGCCTCGTCGTTGTCTTCATGTCTGTCTCGAAGTAACCCGTTCTCATTTTGTTGGTCTTGCATAGGCTTTGTTCTCAAGGAAGGAGGGGAGAAGCATGTTGTTGGTACGACAGCCAACGCAAACGACGAATTTATTGATCAATTCTTCAATGGTAAGGAATGGTCTTAAACGGCAATCTCATCTTTGCGATATCTTGAACCATTAACAACTCATCTTGCTATGTTTTTTCTAGATTTTGATGCTGACGCCCCATCACCTAAGGACAGTACAGCTGGAACAGATGTGAGCGAGCCACTCGCAATGGAAGCTCTCAACCTACCTGAGGATGCCAATGGCGAGGTAGGCGATGGTGCCAATGATACTAGTTCATCAAAGAGGAGCGTTAACACAAGCATCCGAACTGGATTATCTAGCATCCAAAACGACTTGACACAAGACAATGGATCGAAGAGTATGCGTTCCGGGCTTTCTGGCGTCTTCCCAGAGAACAACAGTCAGCACAAGCCGACGAACGCAACGAAGCCACTCCCTGATACCATCCGAGAAGAGGAAGAAAGAGAAGTGTTGTCCGCAATGGCAAGCCAAGCTGGTACACAGACACGAGAAGGTGATCGTGACACTCTATTCGATGGTGCATCCTTCCAATCAAAGACTCTAAAGGATGGACAGAACGACACTCTCTTTGAAGGTGTTTCTCATGCTTCCTCCCATAAGTCTGGAAGTTGGTGGAAGGGCAAGAAAGTTAAGACCTCTTTGAAGAATGCTCTATCAAAGAAGTCCCCGCGAAATGCCAACCCGGTAGAAGACGATATTTTTGGTGATCTTGAGGAGGACAATAATGCTGCACAAAAGAAGAGATCACGCACTAAGACTCCACAAAGCACCAAAATGGAGAGGCAGACCAAGCAGGTTACACCCAAGAGTACAAAGGTGCATGATCGATCTGGAACAAAGCTCGAATTAGAAGAGAACACTGATGTTGAGTCTGAGATCACAACCTCAATTCTCGGAGATGGCAAGAAGGTGATGGTTGATAGACTGCTCACTGCAAGAAACGAAACACGATCTGCACATACACGATCCGCAGATTCTCCTTCCACAAAGGACAAAAGTACCAGTGAGAAGTCGGTTTCCAATCATTCGAGGCACAATCGTACTGCTTCCATTTTCCTGAATCTAGGATGCGGATTGGGTGAAATGCTCGATGGTACCTTCTGCAACTATCCAACTACTCAAACTCCAACCTCGAAGAGGGGTGATGAAAAGTCGGAATCGCAGACAGATACTTGCAACTTGTCAGTGAAGGAGGAACAAATCTGGAAGGAATGGGAAAATCGTGACGAATCTGAATCGAATGGTAGTCATACCAGAAGCGACGGAAAGTCGTCGGTAAATGGGGTCTCTCAGTTGCATGGTAACGATCTATCGACGCTTTCTGCGAGAGAAGATACCGATGCAACTTCTCAACCCATGAGAGAAGGAAGTGAAAGTGCTACTGGACAACTTGTTGATTCGGACGAAGCCATGGCCGAAGCCAAGCAAGCCGCCAAGCGTGAAGAAACCCGACACTCTAGATATTCGGCATTGTCCGCATCCACGCCAATGGCACTGTCTAACAACCAACGAAGCTTGGTAGAGAAGTTCTCGAAGCATCTATCTAGTGACGGAGTTGAGGTGTTGAAGCTGAATACTAAGAAGCAGTGGCAAGTTCGATACTTCACCATCTGTAAAGAGCAAGTGGCTCTCACCGCCCACGAGGCATTGAAGCCATCTGGTGATGTTGCTCAATGCCCTAAGGCTCTCCTCTGGGTGAAGAAGTTCAGTCCCAAGTCCACATACGGACTCGCCAACATTGACAAGTATGGACACGGTGGAATGATGTTGGCAAGCTTGGTCAATATCCATGTCGACTCCAGAGTGGAACAAAAGAATCCAGTCCCCAAGAAGATGCAAGACAAATTCAAGAAAGCTGTAACCGTCACCTTGGAATACAACTTTGATGGCAGCGTCAAGACGGTCGAATTCTTGTGCCGTGACAACGATCAAGCACAATTCCTCTGCACCTGTATCCGAGTTTCCCGAGACCTCCTCAAACGGGAAGAGTCTTTGAGACAACGACTAAAGGAAATCTAAGAAACCGACGAATCTGGCTCGAGATGCTTTCCCAAGAGAATCTTTGAGACTACAAGAGTTAAAGTATATGTATAATGTCTAAATCTGCTAGTATCCACGTTTCAATATGTTCCAGTTCAGTTCCCATACTGTATGTAGCGATAATTTTTTGTGATGCATCACGCTTCATGAGCATCTTTCGTACCCAAGATTTTGTTTTGCAGCTTGACTCATCGGACTTCTCCAGTCTGTAAGCAACCGAGTGTGTCGAAGCGCAAGAGCAATATTAATAAGCCAAACCTCATCACAAACACGCTGATACGATACACTCGCTTGCAACGGCCACTCAACCATGTTTCGAGAACGTCGAGGGGTCTCCGATCTCGAGGATAATCTCGCCACCTTGACGGGGCAACAGCAAGATGACGACAATATGAGTGACGACGACAACGCCGCCCCCGAAATGCAATCCGAAGCTGAGCTCGAAGGTGAGAAGGAGGATCCCTTTTTGATGGCCATCGATGACCTTGAAGGGCGAGTGGTAGCTGCTTTGGACGACGTTAAAATACATCCTGGAGTGCGATCGAATTCAAGTCAGACAGTCCAAGCTGAATTGGCAACAGTGCTGCAGCCAGTGATGGAAGTTGCAGCGCATACAGCACCATCAGTTGCTAGAACGTATTACCGAGGAGTGGGAGCAGAAGGAGTTGAAGCCAGTTGCGAGGAAGTATACCAACGTGTGATAAGTGATTTGGTATTGCCAGTTTTATTAGAAATGGCGCAATCCGATACCATTCCGGCCAAGCGGGGGGCTAGTTTGGAATTTTTTCGTGGCCTCTGGAGAGAGTGTCACAAATCAGGCAGTTGGCTGGATAGCAACCAGGGATCCAACGGTGGTCCTTATGGATCGGGGATAATCAGTAAAGTTCATCACAATACGCAGCAACCCAGAGCACAGTTGAAGCGCCGTCAACAAAAACGACTTGCGCGCGAGGCAGAATTGCTGAGATATTGGGTCCAAGCTTCCATCGCTTGCACGACACCGGGGGTCTTTACGTCTGACAGTGCCGAAGCAGCCATAGGAGCCCGCGGGGTAATTGCGGCATCGGCCTCCATTCGGCCTTCCCTCAAACATATTGCCCAAAGAATTCGAGATGCCGATGATAGAGGAGCTAATCGCGTCTTTGGACCCGTTATGAAGATGGTGGAGGGAGTGTTGAAGAAACTCTTTCTCAATACAAATCTTTCCAAAGACGTTGGCGCAGAGGATGATGCACTAAGAAGTGCCTGCATCAAATTTTTGGAGATTGTTTGTCTATGTTGCTCGGCTAAACCTCAAGACTCGAGTAGTAGGAAACGACGAGACTCGGTAAGCCAATCTTGTGTTGTAATTTAAACATCCCGTTCCTTTATCTCATCATTCTGCTATTCCCTTTTTCTCAGCCCGACGACTTTTCGCTGGAAGATCTCCCAGCTGGTCACCCTGTCATTACTCGGGAAGCTTTGGAGTCTATTGCGGAATATGCCTTTTCCACACTCCGTGGTCTAGCGCTTTTGGGTGGACAACGCAAGGTCGACTCTAATCTTTTGTCAGAGATGTTGATGGGTGGAAACAACTCTCCCTCTGAGCAGGTGGTATCCATTCTGAAACCAGCATCCCTAGCCTTTTTGGAAGTCGAATCCACAATTCCTCCGGGGGATGCCGAAAATGCACTCGAATTCAACCTGGACCGAGCCAACATGGAGTTTGACTTCTTGTTATCCCAGAAATCCTACACCCTCACCATCAATGCCCTGGCAACCCTCTCAAGTAACCGGCCAGTCTTTTTCAAAGAAGGAGCCACCTGCTTGGGTCGTCGCAATGCCGATCCACCAAAATTTGTGGAAGACGGACCCTTAACCAAGAGTGCCATATTGGCCATTCAATCGCAGTTGCGAGCATCATGTTTGACACTATTGAGAAATGCGCTTTCGGTGCAGACTAAGAGCTCTCAAATACTTTTGAAGACACTGATCAAGTCCGATATGAAGGTCCAAGCCGAAAAGGCTGAGAAGATGGCCCAACAGACTATGTCGCTTAAGACCGCTGGTCGCGCTGCCCGTAATCGTGCCAATATGTTTTACGAATGGGAAACGAGTGCTGATCAAAGATCATCAAAACGGCAACGAGAAACCGACGATGCCTTGGCCAAGATGCGAGCTGCCAAGGCGGCCCGAGGTTTGGGACAAGGGATCCAGTTGCCCACTTCCATGGCGGACTCGATTGATTTGATCATGGCTAATCTCCAGCATCTTCCTTCCAAGAAACCGGCGCGATCGTCTAAAAAGCAGTCGTCTAAACAAAAGGCCCCCGCAACTATGGATTCGCTTATAGATGCCATCATTACAAATGGAGCGTCTCTAACCCAAGAAGAGGGGCGTTGGTATTCACGCGATGGAGGTGAAGCCTGGGAAAGTCACATGGATAATGATACGTACTATGAGCTCAGTGAAAAGTTGCTATCCACCATCACTGCGGAAGATGGGCCCGACAAGAAGCGCTCTAAACAAGAACTCGAAAGCATTCATAACCAAAAGGCGCTGTTCGACACGCAATGCAAGGTGGCTGCGTCTGAAGCAATGGGCCGGATCATCGCCAATAGTACGAGTAGTCGATACCCCGAATTGACTAAGTTTGCCAATCAGGTTGCCGCAAAATTGGCGTGGACACTGAAGGATGTGCCAATATCGTCGAATCTGCGACCCGCGCAGCAAATGGCCAACGACACAATCCAGAGTTCCAAAAAGCGATTGGCTTCAAAAGAAAAGCAAGAATCACTTGATGAGCTTGCGTCATCCTTCCCATTGGTAGCAAGCTGTCTTGTCATGGAAGCAACCATCACTCCAGAATCGGAGGCCCAAGAGGATAGACCATCCTTGGGCCGCTCCATTCTAGATGAAGCCTATGCTAACTCGTGCTACGAGAAACCTGTAAAGGGCAAAGATCCATGGAGAAACTATGACACTAGTCTCGATCTATTTGTTGGGTCCTTCTTGCACAGTGGCGAACGCACCAACGACAAGCCCACGGATAACGACCGAAAACGAACTGCAGCACACCTGTCTGGATCCATTCAGCAGCAGATTGGTGCCATGCCTCAAGTAAAGAAATCCACATTCGAGCTTCTAAGCGCCATGTGTGATACGGAAGATATTGCGAAAAAGGCTGCCGATGCGGATCGCAAGGGTTCTCAGCAAACGATTGCTGCAACCGCGTCGCTCCATGCCTCGAAACAAGCTGCTGAGAAACGTGCAGTCACTGTGCTCCTGACTATTCGAGATTCCGCATTTCAACGTGATGATGTGCAAACGCGGAGGAGTGCTGTGGAAGCAGCTGTGTGTATTGCATCTGGTAGCATGAATGCAAGCAAGAGCTGCGAAGACAAGGCGCTCAAGTTAGTAATGAATGTTTTGTTCCCGAAATCAACAACGCTTGCCGACTTGGTGGTGGAAGCTGCCGTTGCAGAACTCAAGAAAGCCTCCGACTTAGCGGTCGAAACGTATGACTCGATTCAAGAGGAAAACGCTAAAAATGCTGCAAAAGAAAACTATGGAGGTCCAAAGGGGGCTTTCGCCCCCAGCAGTGAGGCCGAACGACTAGCGATGGACAAGCTCCGGAAGCCAGTCTTCCTGTTCATGGCACTGTGTATTCGCCGCCCTGAAATTATCAAGAAACTGTTCCAAATCAGTGCGGTCCCCAAGGCAGATACTTTGTCGAAGACTGTCCGACAAAACATGGCTAAATTGGCAAGAGCCGTTGCCACCAAGCACGGTGCTGCTACACTGGCAATGCAAGTTTCGGATGAAACTTCACAAGATGAAATTCCGTTGCTACTAACTTTTTTGGAGCATCTGACGCCAGTGGGAGAGAAGAATATGCCTTCACAAGAGCTCATTGACGCCTGCTTTGAAATTCAAGAAAAGAAATCAAAGGATGGCAAGAAGGATCCACGGTTCCTCATTCCAATTGTTTGCAGTATGAAACGCGACGAGCTGGTAAAGAAACTTCCAGAATTTGTGCAAGCTGACGATGACGTCTTTGTGGCGGCATTAATGAAGATGGGAGAACGCCTATCTCGACACCAGCTCCTGTTCCGAGATGAACCCGAATCGGACGATGACGCTCTGCAGCTCAAAGGACTCACCCTTTGCGAGCAATTGGTCTACCTTCACACGATGGACTTCAAGGCTGCTGGCGTTCCACAGAAACGGTATTTGGATGCCCTTCGGTTGTGTCTCGAGAACGAAGAGGTCTTTAATGATGGTTTGATCATGTCGTCATTGGACCACATGAGTGGAAAATTCTTGACCAGCGAAGAAAAACTCCCCCTTGCCTATATGCGAACGGTGATCCTAGTTTGCTCCAAGCATGAGAGTTTGCACAGTTGGATTTGCCACACCCTGTTACCACGCTTGGTGGAAGGTAAGATTTATACCGAGAAGAGACTGTGGGAAGGCTGGATGCGGTGCGCCAAAATGCTGGAGAGTAATGCTGGGTCTGGAGTCAGCAGTGTTGAAGCAATCAATCAACTTCCACAAGAACAACTTGAAATTTATCGTGCCCGATACCCGCCAACAAGACTAAACTAGTTAATACTATTCTCCTCTTCAAGGAGTGAATATAACGCTTTTGATCCAGAGTATCTCCAGTAGCGGCAACAGATGTAGTTGCACCTCATTATTCATATTGTCATCTCAAGATCCGCCGCTTCAATCAATCCAATTGCAATCACGAGTTCCGTTTTCGTGGCGACTCCCGCCAAAAACCCAACCAACGGAAAAATGAAAATGGAAACAACTTTTAATATTTTAACTACTGTAGTATCGTTTCGCTTGCAAATCTCCCTCTGCACATCGACCAATCTATCGCAGGAGAGGGGAAAAGCGGTTGGTGGACATAGCGTATCCACTCATCGTAAACCATGAATAGCAAGTCGAAATCAAAGAAAGAAGAGCAAATAAAGCAACTCAATGAGTTCCTCAAGACGTCTGCGTTGAACATTATCGAATTGGAACGAACTTTGATCCAAACTTTGGGAGCTGACGATGCAAATGAAGAATTGGATGAGCTGAAAGAACGGATTGAAAAGTGGGACGAGAAGATAGAAGGAGCCGACGATGGCCGTGGAACGTATGTACAACGGATGAGTATAAGAAAGAGTACCAGTTCGTCGCCTCAAGCATTTCCGAAGAAGAATCTTTCTCCGGAACGGGCAATCAACTTTGCCATAAAGAGTCTCAATTCCTCTATTGAGTTTTTTGGGGAAGAGAGGGACCTGTTTCTATCAAAGCAAGAGGCAGCGAAGAAGACTATTGAGCAAAAGGAAGAGGAATGGAAACAAAAAATTGCCGAGTTGGAACAGCAAGTCAAGGAGGCCAATGAGAAACGAGGTAAAATCGAAGAGCAGAATGAAGAAAAGAACAAACAAATCGAGCGATTGAAAGCTTTGAATGACCAATATGAAGAATTCGACGAGGAAAGGGAACAACTAAATGAAAAGTGCCAAAGCCTGGAAGCTCGAACTACCGAACTTGAAGCTGAAAAGGAAACGCTCGCTCTTAAGTGTACCGAATTTGAATTTGCCTTGGACGAAGCCCAAAACCGAGTACCGGATCTACCACAAGACGATGACGAAGAATCGAACGAAGCCTTCGACGTGGGTATGCTCCAAAATCGAATTGAACAACTCGAAACTGAAAACAACGAGTTGTCCGTCCAAGTTGACGAACAAACGGACACCATTATCAAGTTGAAGAAGGAAAAGCGACTGAGTAAATTTGACGACAAGTTGCAAGGTAAGGCGGATGATTTCAAGGTAGAAGAATACATCAAGCGGTACGACGATCTGAAAGCCAAACACACTGGCCTGCAGGCGCAATGTCGTTTCCAAGAACGACGAATAGATGAATTGGAGAAGCTGAGTGCTACCAAGGACGGGGCGATGCAAAAGCTGAAGGAAGATCGGAAAAACGAACGAGAGAACGAAATGATGAAGAACAAGGCACTCGAGGACGCTCTAACGGCCATGGGAGACGAACGATCGCGGTTGCTACTGCAGATTCAGGACATTGAAGATGAACGACAAATGCTGATATTCAAATGTCAAGCCCAACAGGATGCGATTGTTGCTGTCAAAAAATCGGCTGGGCTGTTGAAAGACGTCGATTTTGACCCCAATAATGCCACCATGGAAGAAGTTAATGATGATCGAGAACGATTGGCCCATAGATGCACTTCACTTGAAGTCCACATTGGAATGCTGGAGAACGAAATCACAGTTTTGAAGTCTCAGTCGCTCGCCAAGGATCAGATGATCAAGGATTTGGAGCAATTCACCAATACGGTGTCAGATGAACAAAATGGTTCAGGGAGCGAGGGGAACTCCCAAGGGGATTCATAGTGGGCGAATGCCGCCGATCGCTGTTCATGAATGTTCGATGCTTGATGTCGATGTGTGTTGGTCTACGGGTAGGCCATAAAATGGTTGCTACTAATACTCTATGACCATCTGTTCGTTGTGGAATTATTCTTATGCTATTCTTTTATACTTTCTTTGTTGATTAAAAAATATTGAGTACTACGTAGCTTGTCAAAATTAATTTGAAATCTCTACTTCTATATATATCAAGTCAGGCTAGTTTTAAAACTACCAACAGACGTGGTCAGATCGAGGACTCACAAATCCCATTACAGAATTGATGCCATACAAAGGTGTGTGAAATACCGAGTTGAAGAACTCCAAAACATAACTGTGATGGTGTTCAAAGATACCATGGCCAATAGTCTCCAATGCACCCACATTGAAGAGAACCAGTCCAATTCCAATCACCAACGTCTTGAGTCGGCCCAATGTAGTATTCAAGTACAAGTAGGGATATAGAATCCGATCAAATATTCCCAAGTACAAAACATAAAAGATCCATGGACTGAATGGATCGGTTTCGTATTGGAGATATAAATACAAGTACCCCGTGGTGACACAGAACTGCAAATGCCTCGTGAATTCCGCCGAGTCGGATACCGACTTGACCACCAAAAAGACTCCCGATACAGCCATTGGCATTCCAATAGCATGCAATATACCGTTCACACAATTTCCATGACATTTTCTGAATTGTTCATAGCCTTCTTTATCCGGAATGGCCAATGAAAAGAGCGCCACGAAAAACAGAATGGATCCGACCATGCCAATTTCCGGCTGGAGACCCTTTGATTGTGTTTGTTGCTTTTCCATTTTGGAATTTTGTCACTTCTTGCGAGACTTTTAGCTGAGCCTTTCTACCAATATTGAATATATTCTTTGTGTAGTATATATGACTACAATTCCTGCTTCTTGTAAACCAGTATTACGATGCTTCGTCTTCTGTTGCAATGCCCTCTGCGTTTCAAGATCTCAATTCTTGGTGCAATCCACCCAGTCGACTTCTCCTCCCCATCATAAAAGTGATTGACCCTCAAATTTCACCCCCTTCTATGCTGACGTCATCTGATGCTTCCAGAGTTTCCAGTTTCAACCAACCATCACGACAAGAACAACGACCAACAAACCTTCGACTTGCAACATCATGTCCTTCAATCGAAAACAAAAATTTGCTCTCTCGTCACTGCTTTTGGTGGCCTGCTGCGGACCTCGGGCTTCGGCCTTTACCGCTGTTTCTACTCCTCCTCCACAACGACAACAACAACAACAATGTCAACAACAAACTTTGACGCAATTGTGGGCCACGCAAGAAGAAGATGCTGCCCCAGGTCTCAAAGCTCCCGTCTTGAATGGCAAGCGCGTTCTTCCCTTTAAAGTGCTCATGGCTGGTCTTAAGGGTGCCAAAGTCGCTGGAACTTATGCTGTCCTCAACAAAGACTACAAGCGTGGATCCGAAGGATGGGAGCACTGTCAGCACGTGGGTGTTTCTGTGGATTTGGCGTCCACCTTGCAAGAGCACATGGACGAATATGCCGACAAGATGGCCCATGTCCGCGCACTGACCTTTGTGGTTCCCAGTCAAGGGGCCATGGAAGAGATTGCAAATCAATGGAAGGTTCAAGCGATGGAAGCTGGCGGAAGTGTGCATTTTGATCCAATCTTGGCAGATTTGGCAAAGAAGCTTTCCCTTGGTCTGGAGGACGAGGATGATGACGACGATGACGATTGGGACGAGGAAGACGATGAAATCTTTTCCGAAATGCAAATGGCAGCGGCGGCCATGTCGCGGGCGTCAGACGTGATGGGAGACTCTTCGGCGGCAACAGAAGAGACTCCAGCTGCTTCTGCGGAAAGCGAGGATGTTATTTCTCCTTTTGATGCCAACAAGAAAGAGACCAAACCGGCCAAAAGCACAAAGGAAGAAAAGACAGAGGCTGGAACACTTGTCTTTTCCAAGGAAACGGTCGACAAGGTGTTGGAAGAAGTCCGTCCCTACTTGATTTCCGATGGTGGGAACGTGTCTGTCCAGAGTGTAGACGAAGCCACCAAAAATGTCTATTTGAAATTGGAGGGAGCCTGTGGATCTTGTCCTTCTTCCACAGTCACCATGAAAATGGGAATTGAACGAGTTTTGAAGGAGAACTTTGCCGATTTGGGCGAGATAATCCAAGTCGAGGACGAAGGAGATGCGAAACCCACGGAATTGACCTATCAAGTGGTGGAAGAGGAGGTCAATCGCATCAAGGGAGCCATCCAGGCCATGGGAGGAGTGGTCAATATATTAAATGTGGATCCCATTGGCGTTGTGGAGATTGAATTCCGTGGAGCCAACAAGGTCCGCCAAGGATTGGAATTGGCCTTGTTGGACATCGATTTTGTCAAGCATGTCAAATTTGTCTCGCAAGAGTGAGTCGTAATCAGGAAACTACTCTAGAGATATATTTATTCAATATATATATATAAATACAGTACAACGAAGAAATAAAAGTAAAAACAAACCATCTATTGTTTCTTGCTTCTAAGTTTGCGTCGCTCTTTTCGAGACTTGCCGGTGTCTTCCTCCTCTGGAGCTCCGGTAAGGCCTCCCAACATTTGCGAAAACATTTTGGTCGGATCCTGTTGAGCTTCCATTTGCTTCTTCATGGCTGCCTTTTCTTCAGGATCCAATCCTTCCATCATCATGGGCATGACGTACATCATGAAACCACCAAAGATCATCATGAGAACCATGGGACTCTTGAGCAATCGCAAAATGGAGAATCCCTTTTGGGGTTCAAAGTATTGGTAGGTTGCATATGGATACATTACCAAGGGGTAGCTAATGATTTGCTTGGTAGCTCCTGGAAAGGCATATTCTAAACAGTTGGGAGAATCCATAGAATCTTCCAGCAATTGAATCTTGATCTGTCCAAAGTGATAGTTTGTGGAGTGAATGTCCAATTGATGAATTCCTGGGGGCACATCGTATATGGTAAAGCTTCCATCGATTTTCGAATAGGTGCTGAATTCTCCATTATTCAAGGTTATTCTTGTTGTGACATTGAAAGGGGTCTTATCACCGAATTCCAGGCGGCCTTCTAAGTCTTTTGTGGGTTGAGCCCAGCTAACATAATTCCGAAATAGATAAGTCGTGATTGATGGAAACGAGGGTGTCAACGAGGGAGTCTGTTAGGCCTTTTACGAATGCCAAATAACGATGAAAACAGCGCAGATACAATCAGAAATACTCACCTTGTGACTAGGACACAAAAGAGAGTGAAAAGAGTGAGAAGCGATTGCATGTTCATGTTGTAAACATACACAGTCAAGTGAGTTGTCATTTGGGTCAACAACCCATGCCCCATGCATTTTGGTTGATCTCTTTCTGCGTACACGTACGACAAACAGACCACATTCCGATGAGTTGGAAATGCATTGAGCATCATGATGCAATCGCAACTTCATGGAAACACCAGACTCAATCTTTGAAATCCACCAAGAGACACGCACAACACAACAACCCAAGCATGGAAAATTATCGAGTCACCAAGGCCCTCGGTCAAGGTACCTGGGGTGTGGTTCACATGGCTGAACAAATAGGATCCAACCGGGTGGTGGCCCTCAAGAAAATCAAAAGCAAAACATCCGGTGAAGGAATCAACTTTACCGCCATTCGAGAGATCAAACTCTTGAGGGAATTCAGACACGAGAATATCATCGAGTTGGTGGATGTATTTGTGACTCCTGATCAAGCTGTCTGCTTGGTTTATGAATGTGCCGAGACGGATCTGGAAAAGGTCCTAAACAACAAGTCTATTCCAATGTCGTTTTCAGACATCAAACAACACCTGTCGAGTCTGCTGCGTGCTATTTCTGCTTGTCACGATCGGTGGATTTTGCATCGTGATTTAAAGCCTGATAACATGCTCTTCTTAAAGGATGGTACCATGAAATTGGCCGATTTTGGTCTAGCAAGAATGTACGGGACACCAAAACAACGATTGTGTAAGTAAACAGAAAACAGACGAGACTATCCAGATGGTTATCTTTGCGCGCTGGGAATGTATTCAACTTGTTTCTTGGAATATTCTCTCTCTCTCACACACACACACACATAATTTGCGCACTTTTTCTCGCAAACAAAACTAAACGAAACACACAGCTCCCCAAGCAATTACACTGTGGTACAAACCACCAGAACTACTGTTGGGTTCCTACGAATATTCCTCTGCAGCCGACATGTGGAGTGTGGGCTGTATCTTTGCCGAATTGCTATTGAGGAGACCCTTTCTACAGGGCAAACAGACCGATATTTCCCAGCTGGATACCATTTTTACTGTCTTTGGGACACCGAATGAAACCAACTGGCCCGATCACAAAGCATTACCACTTTGTGCACGAGGCTTGCTCTGGGATGATGTCCCGGCAATCCCCTTTGACGAAATCTTCACGGGGGCTCCTCGAGACGCCATTTCGCTGCTAAGGTCTATACTGGCATTGGATCCGAATATGCGGTTTACCGCTTCCCAATCGCTGAGTCACCCTTACTTTTCCAATGAACCACCGCCGACACCCAAGGAAAAACTTGTATTGGATACGCCATCATGAGAAGAGCATTGGATTACTATATATTTTTTATTATCATACATGCAGAATAGAAGTAGTTTACAATAATTGTACCCTTAATGATAGAAGACACTTTCAGCACTGGTGTTGCTTGTTTGTTCCAAGTCCGCGCCGTATCGTACTCGATACTAGTAGAATTAATCACAACTACCTGGTACTGTAGCAGAATAGAATGATATATTGATAACAATGGAATGATACCATAGGATCATATTAAAGTAGTAGCAATACCACTCATATTAGTAGAAGATGTGGTTGGTTGGATTTGTCGGTGATGGATCAGCAACCTTGTTGGGTGCTCCCATATTCCCCATGTTGTTCATGAAACCCATCCCCGACAACAGTTGTTTTTGTTGCATTTGTTGGATCATATATTCCCGCATTATTTGTTCCCTCTTAAGATTATTGTAGTGATCCATGAGACTCGGAACTTGTTGGGGAGCGGGAGTGGGTGTGTTCATAAATGGCATCGTGGTCAAGGCACGGAAGCGTTCGAGGGCGGCTATGCGTTGGGCCTCCAAGTTGGGAAGATTGGCGGCAGAGAATCGTTGGGCCTCGAGACTGGGGGAGATTCCACCTGACGCTGGATTGAAGGATGTGTGTAGTCCAGCCAATGAGGTGGACAATAGTCTTTGTTGCACTTGACTCATTCCCTCAGCAACAAACTTGTTGGGCGCAGTGATGGCTTGGTCGTTCATCACCTTGTCCAATACCCCCTTGCGGCAACGAAGAGTGTGACTGACCTTTTGAAGTGCCACTGGACGGTCAACATTTACCCATGTTTCTTCCTTTTCCAACTTTTTCAAGAAGCGAGCACCACCTTCGGTGAGCTCCTGATAGACAGCTTCGATAAGGTCTTGCTTTTCAGTTCGTCTCAGTGTGTGATACTTGATCTTGTACTTTTCGACAATCTCTCTCATGCGCTGATTGCCAGGGTGGTTCTGAAGTTCGAAAACAAAAGCGAATTCAATATTCAGTTAGCCTATCGAAATGCAAACGTTCGACTCGAAATCAACTTGATCTTTCTTACCTGAAACCCTTTGCCTCTTCCAAAGAGTATGTCTGTCTTGTTTATTCTGCTGACCCGTTCCGCATCTGGATCGATGGCATCTTCCAAGCGGATACGATGGTTGCGAAGAGCGGCGTATCGAGCAGCGTCCGATTTTTTCTCTCGCGAGGCTTTTGGAACAGTTGATGGAGAACGAGATTTTTCCGCTTCCTCCTCGTTCTTGATAGGAGCTGTTGGTGTAAGTATTTGCCGACTCTCAGTGGAATCTTTATTCATGGTGCGATGGCTTTGCAGTAGTCTATGGTATACTGTACTCGATTGATGCTTCTCTGTTGTCCTCACTTGAGAATTTGTGAGTGGTTTGAATACGAAGTTTGCGGGGATCAGGGCGAAGTGAGGCTCTTGCTCGGACACCTTGTTTCGGTGAAACAAACTATGTGAGAACCCGAGTGAAACTGCCGCAATCAAATTTCAATAACGCAAGGTCCCAATTGCTTAAGAGA
Source organism: Cylindrotheca closterium (assembly GCA_933822405.4). NCBI lineage: Eukaryota > Bacillariophyta > Bacillariophyceae > Bacillariales > Bacillariaceae > Cylindrotheca > Cylindrotheca closterium. The sequence goes on along the minus strand of CAKOGP040001869.1, from coordinate 425,733 downwards.
CATGTAAACCCTACAGGCAATTGGTACAGTACATAGCGGAGCAAAAGTCCCATTCTGGTCATGGGAGGAATCCAACATTTATGCAACTGTAGAAGAAACGAAGAAGGGCTTATTTGGTGGCAGAAGTGAAGTTCTCCCTTTGTCCTTGGTCGATTTAATAAAAACCTGGCGAATTTGAAAAGACCACCGGTGGTGACCGCAGAATAAGCGAAATAAACTCCCTTTTTAATGATGGTGAGAAATAACTTGTCTATTGATCGGATAGAGAACATGGACGCCATGACGCCATAAGTCTAAAACGTCCATTCCGCACTCGTGCTAGACTTCGCCGTTTCCTCTAAAGTCCTAAGCCCCATCATATATATACTTATCGTCTATCTCTTGCTTCACTCGTGTCGTTAAATGCACATCGTCGGCGACTTCAATTTCCCTCATTTCCCACTTCACTGCCACTACCAGCACCATTCGTTGGTTCCCAATCATCTGTTGCAGGATTAAAATAGTAGTTCTCCTCTATAGTAGCTTTACTTTTTCACCTCCTCTAAACCTCGCCAAGCAGCTACTGCTTCTTTGATATCCGCACTACTACATGTACTGTACTGGCATAATTTTTACTGGTTCACGGCGGAGTCGTCATTGCAAGTACAGGCTATAGATGAGTCCAAGTTTGTTGGCAATAGGGGAAGCGCATCTTCCTTGTTGGGACAGAAGCCGGCCTGAAGGGGAAAACATCATTCCAAAGACAGTTTATAAACTGTATTTGATATACTGGTATTGTCGCAACATGAGTTTGAGGCTCAATGTGGTTTTTGAACGGTTGAGGCATCTGGAATCCTGGTTGTAGCATCGACGAAATGTAAATTGAAACAGCGTGATTTGATTTGAATCCATCACAAGATCGGCCGACTCGGATTCCGAAATCTTTAGTTCCGCAATCAATCGATCGATCAAAGAGAAGCGTTTCTCAATACTCGTACCAGGTACCAGTATTGGACCGATCCAATACCTCAATCATCGCCAACCCGATTCCCCCAACAATGGCCTCACTCGACAGTGACCACGAAGTCGTCTCGATTTCCAACAAGCCATTCACATCAGTGCCTTTATTCTTACCAGATGATGTAGAGTACGACCCAGAAACGAACACCATTAGTGCCAAGCCGAAGAATGGAGGTTCCGAAAATGAAGCATCCAATGAGGCACCTCAACTGGTCTTGGTCCCCAACGCGGGTGTCGAAATGCTTCAAACTATGAAGCCCAAGAATGCTCCCGTCTCCATGATTTCCTGCGTCGGTCCCTACCGGACAGGCAAGTCCTTGTTAGTTTCTAGATTTTTAGAGAATTCCAATGCCTTTCAAATTGGACCCACTTTGGAGGGATGCACTCGCGGCATTTGGATCAGTACATCCGCCATTAAACAGAAATCCACTGGGGTCTACAAATTTGTCTTGGATTGTGAGGGCATGGGAGATCCCTTGTCGGCTACTGGAGCGGACGCTTCTGCTACAAATGATGCTCGGATTGCATTGGCCTGTGTCCTACTATCTAGTGTCTTTGTGTTTAACAATACCAGTCACCCCGATCGAGGATCCTTGACCTTTTTGCGCTATTTGGAGACTGTGCGAAGGCGCATTCCAGCCACCAAGAGTCGGGTCAAGTATCCCAGCTTTTTGTGGGTCTTTCGGGATTTCTTTTTGCAGTTGCCTCCACGCAAAGACGATCCGTCGAAAAAATATAGTCTTGAGGAATACGTTCTAGAACGGGTCATGCATCAAAACCACAATGGCGATGACAAGCAAGTGGTAGACTCATTGTTGAATGACTTTGCCGACTTTAATGTCTTGTCCATCGGATATCCCAAACGAAAGGAAGGTCTTCCTTTCCAAGTCGAAGAAATGTCCATGTTGGGAGATGTTCCCTGGACTGAGTTCGATGATGCCTTTCAACAAGACATGAATACGGTTATCAAATACTGCCTGAAAGAGGCAGAAACACCATTCGCAATGGGCGATGAGAAGAAGGGCTGGAACTGGAGTCCCCGATCTAGCAACAAGCTTGGAAACTACGCCCATCCATCCGTCATTGCCAAGTGGTGCGAAACTTGCATCGAGTTGGTAAACTCAGATGGGGTCATTCCCAACCTTCCCGATCTGCAGCACCAACTGCTAAAGTCTATGGCGGAAGAGCACGTGGCCAAGTGTATTGAAGAGTACAAGACTGGATTGCAAACGTTTTTGGATTCGTCTGATGTTTACAACGAAGGAAGTGCTGGAAAGACAGACATCAAATTGGAAAATGGCGATTCCAAGCCAACCTGGTTGGCTGTTGGTGTAGACCTGAATTTGATCATCGAGGAACTAGAACTAAAGGGAGTTGCCGACGCGGACAGCTTGTTGGAATTCAGCAATAAAACCAGCACAAAGCTCAAGGCTGAACTCACGGAATCCATTTCCTTGCCGTCTATCCTAAAGGAAGTAATGGAAATGTACGAATCCAGTTGTGATGGTCCTAGCAAGACATCCTTCTTGTCGCAGATTGAACAAGAGAATTACAAACGATCGCAAACAGCATGTGAGTCTGTGGCCCAACGCCTCTATACACCCATTCGCAAGACCATTCGCGATGATCCAAACCAAGTGAGTGTATATGACTTTGAAACCAAAGTCTTGGGAGCAGTGGAGCAATTCTTTGGTGATTGTGCCAGAGGACCAGCCATGGAGGAAACCCTCCTTCAATATATTAAGGATCCCGGTGATGCTGACGCTGTCTTCTTGGCCACCGTGCAAGAAAGACAAGTTCTTCTGAACAAGGCCCTTGAGTTACAAGCCAACTTGGAACGAGATATTGAAGAGAAACGGGCTGGTCTTGCAAAAATGGAGAACGATCTGAAGGCAACCAAGGAAAAGAACCAGAAGGAAATGGAAACGCTGAAGACAAACCACGAGCAAACCATGGCCAAGGCAATTGCCGAGCAAAAGAAACGAGAAGAAGAACGATTGGCAGCTTTGGAAAATGAAATGCAGTCCAAGCTAAAGGAAACCGAAAAGACTTTACAACAAAAGGAGGAACAGCGAGTCAAGGAGATTGGTAATCTCAAGGAGGAAGCAGAAAAGAGGCTTTCGATGGAAGTGACCACTCGAGAAGAAAGGCTGAAGAAAGAGCAACTGGCTCACGATGCTGAAATGAAACGTTTGAGAGCTGAAGCTGAAAAGAAGATGGAGGAAGAGATGAAGGCTGCTGAGAGAAAGAGTGTAGAAGAACAAGAGAAGATCAAAAAGCAGATGGAAGACATGCTTGCCGAAGCGGAACGAAAGCTTCTAGAAGAAATCAATGAAAAGCAGGACAAATTGATCGAGGCACAGAAACGAATCGTTGACAAGGAACAACATAATGAAAAACTATTGGAGAGAGCCGAATTAGCAGAGGCCCAAGCTTGTCCAGTCACTTGTTGCTGCTCATGATTTCTTGGGTACTTTTGCATTCGTCTGAACTGGTTCTATGGGGTTTAATTGGTTGTTCGGCCTGATTGCAACTGTGCGATGCCGAAGGATAGATCCTAAGTTTAGAAGTACTATTATATCAAATACACCTGACATTTCGGTATCATCTAATTCTAGAAGTAGAACCAGAAACAAGGGCTTAGCCGTAAACAAATATATATATATATATAAATGTCCTTTATATTCTATTAGTTACATGATTATATATTATGTGCATTTGATTGTACATTCATTCATAAAAGGATTCATTGATTCTGATTCTGTGCAACGCTTTTTCCCCAGTATATTGTAGTCGTATGTTTTATGCTTTGGTTGCAACAGAAAATAACACAGTTGTTGTGGACAGATAACGGAATGGCGAGGCAATTCAAGTCGCTAAATATGATCATAGCGCCTCGCCATACCAACAGGTATTCCCAATGTTTACTGCCAGGAGTTGGCATCATTAGACTCGAACTTGTTGAACTTATTGCCTTGTTTGGCAATCCATTCGCGGTCGGAGATTCCGAACGATTTGGCATTGTTCTTTTCTCCTTGGTGAAGGCGAACAGTCGCTTCGACAACAGCTCGTTCCACCCAGCGTGATCTTCTTTGATTAGAACCACCATTGGAAAATGTCGGGAGACGAAAGTATGCCCACTGGCGAGCCGACATCTGATCACCCATGGCAGCATAGACCATAACAATGTGAGAAAGAGCCCCGAAATGCCATGGCTTGATGGAAAGAACAATTTTGTTGAGCTGCAATGCTTTTTCATAGCGACCTTGTACGTGGTAAAGAATTGCAAGTTGGTTCAAGGGTTCTGAAGAAAAAAATATGTCAGTCGAAATTCTTCTGAATCACTAAAATATCTGGATTCTTGTGCTTACCTGTAAAGTATACACCATAGTCGTCGATTAGGGCAAGAAGGATTGCTTCAGCTTCATCTTGCTCCTTGGGACCTTGTTCCATCAGCTCCCTCGATTGGTGCAGAAGCTTGGAAGCCGCAGCTCCACGTTCGGCGAACCAGAGGTTGTAAATTTCCTTGACAGCTTCTTCACCGTAGGTAAGGTGGCCTAGAAGCTCAATCTCTGCAGATCGACGCTCTCGTTCAATGCTTGTGAGCGGAGGTCGGGGTTCAATGGCCACATCCAGCGCTGGTGTTTCGCGGAGTGGCACAGAAGAATCAGTAGCAGTTAGCAATAGAACAGGGCTTGATAGGGGTTCTTTTTCTGCAAGATTCGGTTGTTCTTGCATGGCACTGCTATAGATCGAAGGCCCAGTGTTGGAGGCCAAAGATTCGAATCGTTGGCGTAGAGCTTCCACATCAAAGCGGTTCTTGTCACTGTCGTCAGTGGGAAAGAAATCATCGATATTCGATGCTGCCAGAAGGGGTGTCACCGCTGAAACTTCGGATCGAGAACTTCGATGTCTGTGATGTTCTGTGATGAAAGCTTGGGTGATAATAACATTGTGGAGTTGTAGAGTGGCAATGACGCTGAAGAGAAGGGCACTGTACATGTCGGAACGAGAAAGTTTGTTGAGGTTGTCGATGCGAGGTCTAATGTTTTGACTGATGTTTGTATGGTGTTATGAGAAGAGTTTCCCAAACTTCGCTGAAATTCGAAGAAATTTGGATTTTCCACGTTATATTACTGTACAAAATGTACTAAGAGTCTGAAGAATTCCAGTTTCCGTTTGAAACTTTCTACGAAGATCTTCTGTACGCGATGTACCACGTTTCAAAACTTGACACGGAAGAATCCTTGTTGAGGGTGGCTCATTAAAAGCAAATTGGGGAAAGAAGGGTGACATCATCAATGTGGGGTCGACGTGAACCGCCAAGGATACCGCGAATCGCATCTGTTTCGAAATCTTGCATTTTCATTGTGGCCGATCCAAAAAGCTGTAGATCTTTTGGCAACGAGGCTCAACTGTCATTGGAAGAGCACTGGTGCTGCTAGGTAATGAGCTGAATTCGGACATAATGGACATAATGTGCTGCCAGATGGTTGTACTATGGAGCTGACAGGTGGCTACAAACGACAATCAACCAATAAGTGCCAAGCATCTTAATCGGCATGTCAGTTTGTCTGAGAGGAAGAACTTCTGGGAAACGTGAATAAGTGATTATTGTTCATCTTTTCCCAATGGCATGTGTGTTATCTGAAACTGCACCATAACGGCGTTAGCAAAAAGCACCACTGTTATCTCATGACATCATGCATCATGCATGCCATCATAACAATGATCCATCATCATCATCATAGAACATAATAAGCCAAATTTATTACAGTTTTATAGACCGCTGTACCAATTTTCCTCCTCATCCTTCATGCCGCACTCGATAAATCAGTACTGTAGCAAGAGCTCACTAACACGGGAATGTTGTCATTTTGGCGGTGACTTTTTGGTTTTGTTCTCGTTTGAGATTTTGTGATGGTTGTGTTGAATTTGAGATTGTCACATCTGGCCGCCGTACGCTCTTTGTTCGAAAAGCAGGTCGGCCGCCAGACGTAGCGGAAAAGCTCCGTTGGAAGAGCGGGCTTCATTTTCAACACAACTGCAACCCAATCCACTCGAAGAAGATTGGGTTTTGAAGGTCATCCACTGATCCTTCCGTGCTAGATTACTACTGATTGGTGTAAAAGAGCTACCAACAAGCCTGCACATCTTTTAACTTGGATAATTGGATCAGTCATTCAACAGTCCTGAAAACAAACCGAGAGTGTTCGACTCAGTTTTTTCATACCGGCAGCAGTAGCGTATTCATCTCAAGCAACAATTCATATCCTTTTTACACGAAAGAACCAACACTAAATACTCAATAGCAACGAGGGAAAGACAAAAAATGGCTGCCGATGATGTAATGACCGATGTCACCCACGCAATGGGTGGTATGAACATTCCTGGTGGTCACCGGTTGGCAGTTCCAGATCCAGCTCAACGGAGACCACTGGACGCCCTCGCAGAAGCAGGGCCACCGGCTCCTCCAATACCTTTTGGCAGACCCAAATTTGAACGTGGACAACGAGCGGATGTGGTCTGCTATACGGAAGAAACCCGAAGTCATACGGTTGCCAAAAATGTTTTGTTTCGAGACTTTTCACGGGAGTTTGGTGAACCAGATGGAGGTTTGGGCCGTGTCATACAAGCTTATTGGCCCGTTCCGTTCAAGGATCGAATAACAACCATCATGGGTCATGTGGAAATATGTTTAGTGCTGACGAAATGTGCGTCAGATCAATCCAGTGGTGATGACTCTTCCAGCGATAGCTCGTATGAGGAAGAAGAAATTGTCTTTCAAAGGACGAATCGCCTTGTGGCAGTCAAGGTGAACTATTCAGAAACAATGGAACGATTGCGAAACAAGCACGCTGAAGATCCTCTTAAAGAAATTGCAGCCATGCAAGTGATAGGAAATGATCACCCCAATGTTATGGGTGCAATTGAAGTTTTGTTTGATGGTGAGAATCTGAATGTGGTTATGCCCTACGCAGGATCTGGTGACCTTTTCCAGTTGCTACAAGAATCGCAACAAAATTGTGTCGGTTTTCCAGAGCCAACCGCCCGATTCTGGTTCAAACAAATCATGGCTGGTATCAAACATCTACATGATAGAGGAATCTGTCACAGAGACATTTCACCAGAAAATGTAATGATTGACGATGGTCAATGCTTGATTATTGATATGGGAATGGCGCTTAGAATTCCATACACAGACCCAAATATTGCCAACAGTGTTACAGATATCACGAGGGGGACGCATCGGAGATTGATCCGACCACAGGGTGCATGCGGCAAGCTGCCCTACATGTCACCGGAGGTAAGTTGTGTTTGTGTCAAAAGCAGGGTGTTTAAAATAAAAAATGAAATCCGATGTATTCTGACTCTTGCTTGCCTGCTTTCTTGTTCTATGCAAAAAGGTTTTTCGCAATCGAACTGCTTTTGATGGCTGTGCCGTGGATATATGGACTGCAGGAACGATCCTTTTTTGTATGGCCACCGGTAACCGATCATATCAACAGCCACACGATTCCGATCCACAATTCTATTGGATGACCCATGACGTTGGCAGATTGATGTCAGACTGGGGTGTCACTGTTTCGAAAGAGTGCTTACATCTACTGGAGAACATGTTGCAGGTCGATCCACGAACTCGACTGACGATGGAGGAAGTAATGAATCATCCCTGGTTCAATGGACCAGCGTCGCCTCCTGTCATGTAAGGATTTTTTCAACAAGAAGAAATTAATGTTTTGCTAACAAGTTCAAGTATAACTCCAGAAGATATAAAAAACTGCTGAAATTTTCCAAAAGGATTTTGTGTGTGGGTGTGGATTTGTGGATATGTTTGTTATTCTCCTTTAAATCAGTATGTGACTCTACTATACTTCTATCGCACTGGACCCATGTCAGCTTCTGTCAATCCGGGTTTCATTTCTATTTCTCCAACGCAGCCCTCCAGTGCGTTGAATACCCCTATAATACCATTTTACAAAAAGAAATTTTTGGATAAGTAGGTTAGACATGTGTGCTCCTTTACCACCACAATTGTTTGAAAATAGGAGACATACCATTCTTGTACATGAGCGTACGGCCTCGTTTCATGGCGGGACAATCATCATCAATATACAGAAAGGAAACGAATTTTCCACTCGATAGTTTTACCCCACCAAAGGAAGGAACTCCAGGTGGAAGGACATTCGCAATGGCTTCCAGTCCTCCACTGCCCTTTTCCAATAACGTCATGTCCGTTTTCGAGTTTCCCTCGTAACCAATCAAGATCCAGTCAATGTCAGCGTTACCGTCGTCACGGACTTCTGCCCAAGCTTCTGTGACCACTGGAAGTATAGTGACTCCTGATGATCTTTTTACACCTCCTATTGTCATTGAGAAAAGTCATTAGCGCATATATTCCTACCGATATTGAACTATACTTTACAGAATACGAACCCAACAATCACTGTATTTCATTTCAACTTCTCGATCCACGCAGAGCCCCATTCAACGATATGAAACAGTACTTACCAGACCGAGGGTCTGTTTGCATAGTTCCAGCAATCATCGGAGCCTTGGACATCTTTCTTCGTTCACAGTTTGTTCGCTAAAAGATGGTCTTCTGGTTGGCATGTTTCAGTCGTTGATCACAATTTTTCATTTCATGCTGTCTGGGTACGGATTTAGTGCTTTTAATTAAAGTCTAATTAGTCAACGACACAAAATTCACAATCGTCTGCTTCGTCTCCAAACCTGTCAGGGTTTGTCTATAAACTACTTATATACTGTATACAAGTATATACCAGCACTGTTGTCGACGGTCTATACTATTATTGTCGCTGCACTTCGCAATGAATACGCAACGGAGGACATTCCGTGGCCGAGGAGGTCCTACCGATGGTCGACTTCCAAAGCACAATGCTAGGCGAGCCAAACGTCCAAAGCAACCGAGAGAGTCTCCCAAGTATAGCGACACTGACACTGACAATAGGGAGGAGGACGAAGAGTACATTATCGGTGCGACAATAGTTTCTGGGGCGGAAGAAGACGAAAATGAGTTTCAATTGAAAATAGTAGATCCGTCGAATATCCAATGCACCGAATCATCAAATGAGAACGTGCTCCAACAATCGCAGAGCGTCGCAGCTACTGAAAACGAGTCGGAGGTGCCCCACGCAACAAACACACCAGAGAGGAATAACGTGGTACCAAGTGATGCCATTGTGGATCCGACCATCATCAGTCGTTGCCAAAAGGAACTGAAACATTTGCAACGCAGAATCAAGAATGTTCGTGAATCTATGCAGCTGTCTCAGTTAATTGCCGATCCCAAGAAGTACGAAGAGAACATTTTGAACGCTGTGGCCAATTGTGTCAATGAATGGCGCCAAATCAAGAAACACTACAGCTCTAATGATACCAAAGACAACGACGAGGAGGAGCTGTCGGAAGAAAACATCAAAGAGGTATCGCTCAATGTGTTTCAACTTATTCAGCACTCTATACAATGTGGACCGTTGCAAGGAGGGAAACCAGGATACTTCAAGCGTTGTGGCACTCAAGTGGCCAAGGTGGTCTTGAACTATCTACTTGTTATCGTTCCTGGCCAAGAGGCCTCTCTAGCTCTTGGCTTTAGCGAGAAGCAAGTCAATGCTCTGGAATCATGGAAGTCAAATGCTGCAAAGGCGGTAGCAAACGACAAACCACCATCCAAGTCTCAACTAAAGAAACAAGCCGAAGCGGGCAAGACAATGAAGAAATCGAAGAAGAAGAAATGATACCATAGGACCATTGAATCTACAATTTTCAGTACGATGCATCATCCTGCCGCTTCGGTTAAGAAAGCTAGAAACTGAAACAACAGTACTGGAATTTGCTAAACGCTGCCACAAAAATGGACAAGGCCGTTCCTCCCAGATGTGCATGTTTTACATCGTCTGCATTACTGTTCTCGATCCAGCAGGATATAGATGGATACTGTTGATTAAAGGCATTGCCATGCTGGAGTCACAGATGGCGTCGGTAGGTCGCTACCCGACACCGGTGGGCACATGGAAACGGAATTCTGAACTCGTGAAACCGAGAAGAAAATATTCCACATTTCAGCATGAGCAACTTCTTTTATATCTTTGTTAATATTTCGTTATTTTAAAAATAAGGTACAGACTATTATTCATGTAGCTGCCATTTCTTCAGCTTGTACTCCCCCTATTCTACAATGCTATCTAGCGTTTGTTCCGCTTCCGTTTTCACAACTTTCTTGCTGGTTCCTTCCATAATTGAAGCTACCTCAGACTGGAATACTTTATCTCCGTCATCGATATCTCCAATTATGATATCTTCCTCGTTTTCTTCAGAAGTGTATTGGACGTTTCTCCGATTGGCTTCAACACGTTCGTCGCTGTCGTCATCATCTACGAAGGATTCAAGCGCTTTGGCTACGAAGCGAAGGTTACCAGTGTTTGCAGCAAATTCAACGCTTGGGGACGCTATTCTGTTCACATTAGAACTCATCTCACTACTCGCCTCTGGTAATGGCAATCGATCTGGTGAAATTGCCTTCCGAATTGCCCATATTCTCCCCTCTTGTGGAACGGCAAGACGCCATTGCACGTATCGTGGCCTTAGGTAGACCATGCAATTGAGAAGTCCCGTGATTGGGAAGAAGAACCACGATATCAGACTATAAATATAAGGGCCAAGATCGTTCCGAGCAGGTTCTTCGCCACTGTCTTTCCTCGAGATACCATAAATGATGTTCGTCCCTATAGGCCAGATAAAGACATTCACATACACCAAAAAGTACAGCATGCACTGCTTTGCGACCTCTTTCAATCGTTGTTCCATACCAAGAGCGGAAGAATAACGATGTTTTGAGCGATGTTGTTTCGTTATCTCCCATACACTGAAATACACCATGGTCGTTGTGACGAGTCCTCCAATGCCACAGAGTGATGATACCGTCGCTATCATAGACCCCACATTCGTATCCGCCCCACCGCGAATGCATTCTACATTCGGATCCAATTCACACTTATAGGGGTATCCTTGGCTCAAGCACAGTAAATCATTTGGACGGGGATTGAAACTTTTGGTGACCAAGCCCCATAGGCCAGCAGACCATGAAATGCCAGCCGCAACACCAAACGAAATGAATTCAAAGTACTTTGCAATTTTCCGATCGGACCATTGATAGCGTATCACTAGCAGAAAATACATCCCCAAATAAAAACTGTAGAACCACATTTGCAGCGCAAACGCTAATGAAGCAGAAAGTCATGTCATCGATCAGTCATTAGTCTTCTTATAAGATACATATATCAAATCAAATTGGAGGTAAAGAACACAAATAGTTTTCTTACCCAAGGCCAGGAATCCACCAACAGTACAGGTTTGTAAATTCCCATTCGCCCAGTATAGACCGGGCGTACCTTTCGCATTAAAGACAAGTGGATGGAGCATCCAAGAAAGTGAATTGATGATATCGAATATCGACAAGATCGCCAGGGTACGGTGATACAAATTCCCTCGGACCTTGCATCTTGCACGGTATAATATTATTGAGCTACCAATTATGCTCAAAAGACATCCCGACATGGATGAAAACACCAGTCCAACATATTGGCCATAGCTTAAATCCTTGCTGTCATCGTATGCTTCAACTGAGAGATTTGATGAGTTATTCATATTGTATATATATTCAATATGACTTGTTTCAGCATCAGTTTCGCTTTGACGCAGCACCTGTTTTATTGAAAACGCTTCTCTACCGAAGTAGTCACGGATTTGAGAACATTCGCCTATTTGCGATCGTACTAGTCATGGTTTCGACCTTTATTTTTTGCTTGGCTCATGTTCATGCTTCTCTCTGTCACCACATGGATGATGGATGGATCTTTTGATATATAAACGAAAGAAATCCAAAAGAAGACACGATAGCAGCATTATACTATTTTCTGTCTTATGAGCAAGATGGTGATTTGATCATCTTGTCGCTTCCGTTTGGCGTTGGATTCGAGCTTCCACCCGCCCTTGACAAAGGATCTTGTGCAATTGTGACACTTCGTTTGTCAACACAGTGGCCGCAACACTAGTTAGTCGGACGCTTGGATCAGTGCTAGACAGTTCCGATGCCAATAGCTCGACTGACGGTGACGGAAGTTGATTTATCAATGTTTCATGAATTTCAATGAGTTGGTTGCAGTGACGAGCCAGCTCCTGGTATCCTTGCAACGTGGAGGGATCGTGGTTGGTTTTCCTGAACAAATCATGCTGATTTATCTCTTCCTCAAGTGGTACTTCGACAGTTTTAGCGACCCTCTTCCATAGAATCGTGGATATTATGGGATGCAGTTCCTTTTCAATCTTTGAAAGCACCTCGTAAAAGGGTGCATTACTGATGCCATGAATAGACTGTAAGCGGCAAATAACGATAGCGATGCAGTTAGTATAATATCAGTCATTTCAAACAAACGAGTCTCTCTCGTTTTGTTCCAGATTAGACTCACCATCTCCAACATTCGACGAGCAAGCTCTTTGCTCATTAGTGTTACCCCAATCGATACTTTTGTTGGTTCGCTACTACTCGTCTTAACTGCACCAATGCTGATGGTTTCACCAGACCTTTCCGCTGCAACTGTGGCTAAGGTAGAGCTTTCAAATTTGACAAAGACTCTCAAGTGATGATCGTTGTTGGAACTTGCTCTAGTTTCTTGAAGATCCTTCTTGCAATCCAATAGTGGTATATAAATGTCATTGGAAAGCACCGTGAAGATGAAATCAAATTTGAGACCCGAAAAGAACTTCTTGATGTGATCCTTGGTACAAGATGCATGTAGTCCATGCAGTTTGACAACATTGGATCGAAACTCCTTGTCTGGAATGGGGATATGCGGCGCATGAATGTGAATCTTACTCGTTACTGCCGACGATGCGCCCTCCGACCGTCGTCGCTTGGTGGGAGAGGAAACCCTTTGCCTCTTATTTGACCGTGCCGTTGCGGTAGTTGCTGCACCCGCTGACTTGATGGCAGATCCAAACGATGTACTGCTCTTCGTTTTGGTTGATATTTGTACTGGATCCACAACCTTAATTTCCCTACGCTTATCCTTTTCTTCTTGCAAAAGCGCCCTTGCTTTCTTTCCGAATTCTTTTACTTTTCCGTCCATCGATTTCGAAGGAGGATCGTAATCTGAGTTTCTCTTGTCTTTCGTCTTGCCATGGCCATGTCGCTGGTGGCCTGTCTTTCGAGGGGGCATCGTGGATCATATGTTAAATACGTTAAATCTGGTTTCGTGACAAAGTCGACCCATTCGAATGAACGATAAGTGCTCAAAACATGGCACCATTGATGACCAGCAATAATAAAGGAGGCGATACCCATTTAGTTCATGGTAGTAACGCGATCTCTACCAACTACTAGCAGAAAACCGTCCTAGTGCGACCGAGCTGCAAGCTATACACGCAACTAGCTCCTACATCCCAAATGCAGCTTCTTATTTCCAGAGCGAGGAGGTCGTTGTTCAAGAAGAACATGATGATCTGACCCCAAATTTAAGCAACTCGCCACCCTAGAGGTGATACAAGCCAGTGCGGTTTCCATTGATGCCCACGACGGAAATGCTTAAAATGGCTGCCTAGCCTTCGCAACGTAGCGAGCAATTTTTTGCGCCCATGCATGGTACCACTGTGCTGTGGCATAGCTGGATCAGCCAAAATAATAATGTGGCCTCCAAAATTGCACCATCCCCGAAATCGTTGACAATGATTGATTCCGTGAAATCGAACTTGTGGCCACAGTTTCTCCTCAAAAGAGATCAGAGATTGCTTTGTGACGTTCCAATGGCGAATGACAATACCATACCAGAGGGAGACGCTGAAGAACGCTACTTTCACGGCTTTGAACGATCTGACACATTCGAAAGTCTTTGGTTTCGACTGGAAGTGCTAGAAAAATGGAATGAATTGGCCATCCGACCGTCCTCGTCGGACTGCCATCCAGATGATATGCCTTTGTTGGAACAAGAAGTGGACGATCTGCAGGAACTGCAAAGACGGTGCTCCCTTGTTCGACAGGAAATGAATGATAATTTGCCTCCCGTGGAATATGTATTGGACGAGTATTTGATACCAAAGCCAAGCCGTATTCCAGATGCCGGGCTAGGATTATTCTATGAGCCGTCATCTGCTATACCTACGGATCCAATCCAACCAGGAACAACGTTATGCTATTACACTGGCCACTTGCATAGCTTCAAGTCATCTAGGGAACTGAAGGATACATCCTACTTGATGATGGTTCATGACGGAGTCCTAGTCGATCCAGGACCAGTCCAGAGGATCAAGGCGCGTTACATCAACGATCCACTGAATGAAGAGTTGACGAATTGCAAATATGTTCTAGATGGTTGCCGTTCAGCTATCGTATCCACGAAGATTATTGAAGCTGGTGACGAACTCTTTGCGGCATATGGTGACTTTTACTGGAAGGGGAAGTCGGATGGAAGAACATTGCCATCTGAGTCCAAGCCGAACAACATAGCTCGATCGCATTAGGTTTTTGAGACATACTCTCTTGCAATTCCCTAAACATGAATTCTGGATCTAGAAACAAACACCAAAGTGTAATCAAAACCATCTTAGTTATCCACATTTTAGTGTATACATCTGAAATCATATCAAATCCTGCGTTCTTGCCAAAAGAGCAGAGACACGAAGCGATTCCAACTTGATGGACTATACAGCCGGGATCATTGTCATCACGAGAATAAAGGATCAGTTCCGTAAAGAACTTTTCTTCGTTCGTCAAGTGGCAAAGACTCCATAGGACGTTTCTTGTTGAGGGCAATAAGACCCGTAACAAAGTCCGAGGGTGTCATCATGGTACTTTTCAAAAGATCCATGGTTTCCTCTTGTTTTCCATTCTTGCCTCCGATACTAAACATCTCTTCCAAAGAAGGAGCGGCTAAGAGAACATCTATTGCTCTCTCTTCCAGTTGCGCAGCACGCTCTGCGCATTTTTTGTTGCCAGATTCCGTCACCTGGTCTTTTTCTTGATTCTTGAAGGCTGCCACCAATGCCATTTGTCTTGCGAACGCACCAAGGTACAGATGCGAATGGGATTTAACGTCGTCAAAAATGAGGTCCGCTGCTCTGGCGAGAATTCGTCGAGCAGTATCATTTGGACCTCCACGGCATTGAAACCAAAGTGATCCATAGTTTGGATCAGCATTTGAGCACCAAAGCAGAATCTGCGATGTGTCAACCGCGTCAATAGTTGCATTCAAACTTTCACGAACAAACGAGGCAGTCTCATCATCGATGTATTTGAGGCTGTCATCACTGCTGTCGCCAGCACTGACACCACAGATTGTAAAAATGTCACGACAGATGTCGCGGACAAACCTCCCCAGCTCCTGAAGACCATTGCCTTCAGGACTTAACGCAACTTGATCCATGGACGATTCCATGATTCTTGTTGCAACTGGTGCGAGCCATTGCTCGATAATTTCTTGCTTCAGCATTTCAAGGAAACAATCTCCATACTGAGGCGTAAAGTTTGTGGCAAATAGAAGATGTCTTCGAGCTGCATTGGGATCAAAGCTTCTCGAAAATGGATTGAGGTGAATTCTTGCACCTTCACACCACACTTCTCCACTCTTTGGAACAGCATTCAAAGCAAGTTTCAAAGTATCAAACTGAGCACGTTCGCCCATGTCATAATGATGCAACTGCACAAGTGAGGCCCACAAGCGGCCCGTTCCGCTGTGCAATTCGAGGCCGAGTTCGGCCAGTTCAAGTGCTCGAACCTGATCGTCATTCCTGATTTCAAGAAAAACGCTCTCCAACCAAACTTTCCAGTCGTTGCCACAGACGTTGCGACTTTTGGTCAAAACAGCACGTGCTAGACCAACGTCTCCAGCATATTCCTCCAACATAGCGCATTCCAAGAGAGCGACAGCTCTTCCCTTTTCAGGCACAACAACTTGCGCTCTACGGAAAAGAGTTCTTGCAGCGTCATAGTTTCCTTGAAGAACTTCCATTCTACCGGCCGCAAGCCATACCTTCCACTTCTGGTTCTTTGGACAGTTTAACATCGCCTCGGCAAAACTGTTTCTTGCTCGTTCCGCGGTCTCTTGGGATGTAGGCGTCGTAGTATCATCAAGATATTCAGTCGCCACCCGCTCCAACATAGATGCGGCCTCAAGATGCACCTTGAATACCAACTCTTTGCTGATATTCCCTGTTGCACGAGAAATCATCTCCATTGCACGTGGCAGATCGTAACGTTCATTTGCCACGTCCATCTCTTCGCACAATTTGAAAGCTCCAAACCACAATGGACCGTACTGGGGCTTCTCCTTGAGACCCTTCTCGACAACACCAAGAGCATCCTTCATGCTACCAAGGTCCTTCTCTAACTTGTATGCTTCTAGGTACAGTGGGCCATACCAGGAAACATGAACAATGAGATACTTGAGCACACGGCGAGCAACATCATGATTTCCAGCTCGTGCCTCCATCAATGCTCCTTCCAGCACAATCTTCCAAACCTTTTGAATATTCGTCTGCTTGAGCTTCGCAAGGAGCTCTCTGGCTCTATCCAAGTTGGACATTTTCTCTTGGTGCTTGATTGCCCGGATCATGAGGTTCTCGTTCAGTTCACAACGCTCCAAACCAGCGTCAAGAATTTTGGCACAAGTCTTCATATTGTAGCAGTCTTCCTCTAGCTTGCTGTAATCCAACCAAACTTGAGACTCGGTCGGTTGTAAAGAGCAAACTTGTTGGTAAAGAGAACGGGCATCTGCAAACCGATTGGCTCGCTTTGCAAGGTCGGCCAATTCCAAGTATACCTTCCAGTGAATCGATTCGGGCAATGTCCCATCCCGAAGGCATGTACTTGCAAAAATTTCGGCATCTTCCATTGAAGACTGTTTCTTGCTTCGAAATTTCTCATTGAATGTTTTCCAAGCGGCCTTCGATTCCATCAATTCACTAGAGCCAGAGACTTGACGCTTGACCTCAGGAGCAGGGACATCGTTTGTGCAGGGTACCTCTGGTGGTGCTTGTTCAGATATGGGCAACGGTGGCGTCGGCGTTTTTTTGTTATTTGTGTTGTTGTTTTTGCCTTTTCCATTCTTTTTCCTGTTTCTGTTGTTTTTCTTGTTTCCCATATTCTGATTCTTCCGTCCTCGTTGCGAGTTGTTTCGATTGTTGTTGACTCGATTGGACGGTTGATTCGAGGTTTGCGGTGGCTGCTTTTGAAGTTCCGTGAACGGGTTAACTTGCATGTCTGGAACAAAAGGATTCGGTTGGACGTTCGTGAATTCCATCTTGACCTGGCCAGTGTGAACTGGATGAGCAGCATGCAGCGAAGGATCATTGTTCCCTGGAACAACACCATAGCCAAACCGAGGAGCCATTCCCCAGCCTTGAAGTGGTGGTTCTTGTTGTGCTCCACCGCCACCATGCCAATTGGTGTGATCGACGGGTGCGTGAGCATGACCATCAAATACCATGCCTACAGGCTGCTGATGAGGCCAAACATGAGGCGGTGGCGCTGCAACCACAAAAGCATTTTGGTGTGGCGGTTGATGGACTGGAATGAAATTTTGCGGTGGTACCGGTTGCTGATGCATTGGTTGCGTTTGAAAGTCAAACACATTGTTTTCCACAGAAAGTCCATAGTTGAAATGCTCCTTGTCTTGCTCCATCGGAAGATGACTCGTAGCAGCACCATACATGTTGTTGGGAGGAACACCAAAGGGCGGTTGTGGTGCAAAGCCCCCCTCGAACGCATTGTATGGCTGATGTTGCGGTACGGGACTATGAAATGCACCTCCAAAGGTTGGAGCTCCGTTGAAGTACGAGGGCTCCATCGGTGCTTCCGATGCCTCTGGTTGAAACGAATTGGCAAGCATCGGCTTGACGGAAGGAAAGGTACGGTGGAAGATTCCATCGTACGGGGCAAAGGCTCCACAAAAGTTCAAGATCCCGTTCCCTTCTCCTCTCCCATCATCGCTTTCAAAACTAGGTCTTCCTTCCACGATGGTATTGTCATCCATATTATCCCAACCACCACCATGCTGTGGCGTATTTCGGTTGGCTTTTTGCTTTCCAAAGGGTAAAAATCCACCCATCCTTGCCGCAAAGGCGCCCGCGTAGTCCGACCCTCGAGATTGTTGTTTCTCTGGCGCACGGCCACCACGGCGGGCATTGTGATGTCCCTTCCCCTTGCGTCCTCCAAAGGAATTTCGAGATTTGGAAGATTTCGTAGACAAGTCAAAAGGAGCAGTCCATTCTTGACCTCTCTCAGCGTTTGTTGATGCTGCTGCTGAGAGATTGGGCGAGGAATCATCATTGTGCCCGCTCCGGAATATGGATCGCTCGTAAAGCGGGACCCTCTGTCCTGGTTCTTCATCCTCTCGCAACAAGTCCTCTAGTTCTTTGGTCAGTCGTCCACTGAAATTTCTGTCTTCGTGGCTAACAGTAGAACCTCGGGAATTCCATGGCGAAATGGAAAAGGGTCCTCGCACTTGGGAAGAGGAGCCATTGGAAACAGTAGCCGCTGGCTTTCTAATACCAGGTGCTCCTTCCCATCTAGAACTAGTCAATTCTGGTGGATCATCTTCTGAAGCAGTAACTTGAGGGGGTAACGATAGTCCATACCCCAAACCAGTGCGATCATTCGTTGTAGGCATGTTGATGTTTACATTGACATTGGGAACTGCAACTGCGGATCGATGCATCTTGGTGGCACCAGGAGTTCGTCTCATGTGTTCGTACTCTTGCATTTGACTCGCTCCAGGCGTCCGTCTCAGACCCTGATCTAATAAGGCAGCAGATTGTTTTAATCTTTGCGCCTCCAATTTGGCAGTTCTCTTCTCTTCTTCCTCTCCAAACACAATTTCCTCCACCAAAGGCGGTGTGCTGAAATTGTCTGATTTCCGGTGATCGTTCGGGTGACTACCGCCTTCATCGTCGCTTTGCTGCTCATCCCAAGGCATATCCGCAGACCGTATCGAGTCGTTGTTCGAATATCCTGCCTCCTCTTCCACCAAGTGGACCGCATGGTGCCTTTGATTGTCTCTGCAATCCACCTCTATTCCATGTCTGGTACGGTTTCTACGCGAACCTCCCGTAGAGCCAGCCCTTCGTCCCTCCAGCTCTGTTCCACTGGAGCGATTGGACGCCCTAGCCCCGCCGCTAAGGCCATGGAGTGATTGGAGGTCCATGGGGGACTTCACCAAGCACTCTTAAACCACAGTCGGTGTCCAACACATTCAGCTCTTATCGACAGTATTGGATAAACACAGAACCGAATATGAGAGACTCTGCATCAAAAATGGTGGGAAAACAGGGCCGTTGGAGAAACCGATTGGAACGAGTGTGTTAAGTAGTCTTTTACGTTGTGAGTCAAATAGTTTGCAAACATTTAGGCCGCAAATTCTGACAACAAATTTTTAGCTTGGGAGGTCGAGCCGGCAAGACAAGGATCGATCAATGACAGGTACGCCGGACAGTCCGCCGGACAGGTTGCCAATCCGACCTCTCCGGACAAAATCAATCCGACCTCATAATGTCTGATCGTCAACCGATGCTACCAAGGCCAATCGAACAAAAACCAAAATTGAGATTGATATTATTGTCAGTGTTGAACGAAGATTATAGTTGAAACTCTTCGTACAACTTGCGCTACATTCCCTGTCACCACAAATCATACATCATAAAAGCAAATTCCTCGAAGAATCAGTACTGTACCAATGGCGCTTTTGGACCATGACGAAACCTTTGCCTCTCTCACCGAGGCAATTGGGATTGATGTTCGATTGAAAAAGGCAGTCCAGAGGCTGGGCCATGTTCGGCCCACTCTTGTACAATCCAAGTGCCTTCCTCTAGCCATTACTTCGGGACGTGATCTACTAGTGAGAGCCAAGACGGGAAGTGGTAAAACTTTGGCCTATTGCCTTCCACTATTACAAAAGATCATTCAAGCCAAGAATGCCAACAAAGATGCTGCCATTCGGGCTGTCGTCTTGGTACCTACTCGAGAACTCTGTTCGCAAGTTTATTCTACGATTCAATCTTTGACTTACTATTGTGACGATGTCATTCAAGCGGCCGTCTTGAGTGCCTCGCGGGCCAAGGGCAAGAAGGGACAACAAGATCTGGCGCGCCAAACAGCCATGTTGCGAGATCGACCTGATGTCGTTGTGGCGACACCTGCTGGTTTGTTGGCACATATTCGAAACGGTGATGTCAATTTGAAGGAATCAGTCGAGACTTTGGTTGTAGATGAAGCGGATTTGGTCCTCTCTTTTGGTGAGTAGCGGTTGTTGTTGTGGTCTCGTGTTGTTGTGTGCGCCAAGGAATGAATCATTGGATTAGTTTGTTGCTAACCCATAATTTCGCTCTATTTTTTCTCTCTAGGTTACGCAAATGATATCACAGAAGTCATGAAGAATATGCCCAAGATTTGTCAAGGATTCCTCATGTCGGCAACCCTATCACCAGAGTTGAATTCCTTGAAGCGTGTTGTTTTGCATTCACCTGTGGTCCTCAAGTTGGAAGAGGAAGAATCCAATGCCGATGGAAATCTGATACAATTCTACATGGAATGTCCCAGACGAGATAAGAATTTGATCATCTATGTCTTTTTGAAGCTTGGTTTGCTGAAGGGCAAGGGAATCTTTTTTGTAAACTCGACCGATGGGGGATACCGACTCAAACTCTTTTTGGAGCAGTTTCACATTCGGTCTTCTGTCTTGAATGCGGAATTGCCCTTTCGAAGTCGCTTGAATATCATTGAGCAATTCAATGTTGGTAATTTTGACTACTTGATTGCCACTGATGAAAGTACGGATGCTGTCGATGACAATAATGATGATGATGATGATGATGATGATGAAAGCGAAAAGGAGGACGAGGACGACAATGCCTCCGAAGACGAGGAAGTGCAGAGAAAAAAGGGCAAGAGGAAGGATGCCGAGTATGGTGTTTCGCGAGGATTGGACTTCCGCAATGTTTCATTTGTGATGAATGTCGACTTCCCACCCTCCACCAAATCCTATGCTCACAGAGTTGGACGAACTGCTCGTGGAGGAGCCAAGGGAGTTTCTCTCAGCTTGGTGGAACGAGACAATCCGGAGCAACTGGATGCCTTGGCAGCCATCCAGGAGGAGCAACCAAAGATTCCAATTACTGGCGCTGTTTCAGAGACGCTTCAAGCCACAACTGAAAGTGGAGAGATGACGGATGGTCCAACCGAGCAGCCGCAGCCTTCTGCATTAGATTTCAACTTGCAAGAAATTGAAGGTTTCCGTTACCGTGTGGAAGATGTTTCTCGAGCAGTCACCAAAACTACAATTCGAGAGGCCAGAGCTGCGGAACTTCGTGCCGAGATTCTAAACTCTGAGCGTTTGCAATCCCACTTTGAAGAAAATCCAACCGATCTGCAGCTGTTACGACACGACCGAGTTGCAACCCATGTCTCCAAGATTCAAGATCACTTAAAGCATATTCCGAAGTATTTGCTGCCAAGAGGAATGCAAGCTGCCAACTTGAACCGAAAGCGCAAACGCAAAAAGAATAGAGGAAAACAAGGGCAACTGAGACGATCCGATAATGATCCTTTGCAAAACTTTGATGCCGAGACAAATTTGGACGGCCTTGGAGGGGGAGAAACAACAACAACCGATTTCGATGAAAATATGCCAGAGTTTGGAGGTGATGATACAGGATCCAGTTCCAAGAAACCAAAAACCGCCACCGAACAGAAGATTTACGCCAACACTAAAGATGGAGTTGGCAAGAGTACGTCTGGAAGAAATGCTTGGAAAGAAAGGCATCGCAAAGGAAAGTTCAGTAACAAGAAAAGAAGATCAGAAAGAAAGTTTAAGGATCCTTTGGGGATATAGACACATGAATAACGTTGTAAAAACAATCAATGTCGCTCAGGTTGCAGCGTAGGACAAGATAGTGAGTGTACAATAGATAATGTGATCGGAAAAAGGAGGTGTGTGTACGGTAAATGGCGTCTCCACTTCTCGCTTTCTCCTTGAGTTATTTAGCTCTGACGGTTTTCAAATAGCATGACATTCCAACGGCCCCGCGCCGACCACTCCACAATTAAAAAAAACACCGTACCGGAAGAAACAACTGCGGGATTTTCAAATTCGAAGCTCTGATTGCAACGATTCAACTCATCCAAGATAACAACATCAAGCAATAGAATAACCCACCTTCAAATTCTATTGTCCTATCAACGCAGTCAGCTAGAAAGTGAAGAGTAGCGCATATAATGAATTTCCATCTTCTCGCCTTGCTGTTCGCAGCAGTTGGTGTCAGTGGACTTGACAAGACAACTTCGATGGACAAACCCTTTCAATCATCAACCTTCAAGCATCTAAAGCACAGTGCTTGCGTTGGCCTTTATCACAGAAATGGACGATCTGGTTGTGGAACCACTGATCGTGAAATTCAAAGTGGTCCTCTGTATTATTACAATGGTGCCGAAAATCCTCCAGCTGAAACAAACTATGTTGCTGTTTTGGAAGAGTACAAATTTTCTGCTAGCATCGTCTCAACTTTGATGGGACTGTCTGGAAGCTATTTGCAAGGTATTCTTGTACTGAACGGAACGGTGACTGATACTAGTGGCGATTCTACTTCCGCGAACATGAATGGCGTTGTGTCACCTGGACCAGTCTATCCTCTTGGTTCAGGTACACCGTCTGAGAACATTGGCTATGGCAACACTGAGTACCCATGGAATGGAAATGGAGATGGCCTGAATCAATATGATCTTTATGGAGTCCCAATTGTCTATGTGAATGATGAAGAACCCTCCCAATTTATTAGACAGGCTTCGCAAAGTCAAGAACAAGAGTCCGAAATGGGTAGCAAAATTATGAGCAATTTCAATTACTACATGGGACCCGATGGAATTACAAGCAAAGAATGCTTGACTTGGAAAGACTCCCATAACGACAAGTGGAATCCAAAGTGTCTACCCCTTGGTGGTTCTAGTGTTTGGGCTTTCGCTGGCTCCCCACCACCGCAACAAGTCTTTAAGAGCGCATCATATGAAAGCGCCCAAGGGGATGATGCTGCTGCTGCAGACGCTGATGGCAACGGACGAAAACTAAAGAACAATGCCAACATTCAATACAACGTCTATGAGAGCCAGAAGCCAGCTATCATCGTCGGAACTTCCATCGACTCCACATCCATGTTCCATGACCTTGCTCCTGGTACCAATGAAGGAGCCACAAACACCTTGACAATGTTGATGGCTGCCTACCTTATTGGACAAAGTCTCAACGATGAAGCTTTGGACGCGCTGAGCAATCGCATCGTTTTTGGATTCTTTGAAGGCGAAGCCTATGGGTACATTGGCTCAAGAAGCTTTTTGAACGATGTTTTGAACTTTAGCTGTGATAGCGATTACCTTGTCAACTCCGTGTCAAAAGATGCAAACTCGGAACTCGCATGCCTATACCCTATGCGACCCAACATGAAGTTCAAGGATATTGGCGAAATTGCAGGTGTTCTTGCTGTTGATCAAGTCGGTATTAACATGGAGGAAGGACTCCTTTATGTTCATAATGATGGCGGTGGTGATTTTGGAAGCTTCCTCGCCAATGTTCTCAAGTCGTCTGGAACTAGTTACCACACTGTTGCAGCCTCCGAAGCCCAGAATAACAACAACAATGGAGGAGATTATCCGTACCCACCAACCGCCTTGACTGCCCTTCAAAGCATTTCTGGGGGTGCTTACAGTGGTGCTGTTCTTACTGGATATGACTATGTCTTTCCCAAGCGTCCTCCCTACCAATCACATTTGAACTGGGGCAATGGAGGTGAAATCAGTCTAAAATCTATTGCATCTGCTGCCACTCTTATGGCGCGAACTGCACTTGCTGCCGCATATGATGACGGCAGCTTTGATTATGAAACTTCAGCCGCCTACGCTTCAAACACAATTGCTGAGCTTTCCCCTGACAATGAAATCATGAAACAATTATACGGCTGTCTTGTTCACAATGGCCATTGCCGTATGTTCAACAAGCACGCGAATCAAGACGCCAAGAATGAACGAAGCCGCACTAACTTTGAGATTGGAACAGGAGCCAGCCTTGGAACGCCACCAAACTACTATGTTGGCATCTACAGTCCTGAATACGGACAACCGTTTGTCCGTGTTGGAAGCCAGGTTTATGGAGCATACAACGGTGTCAATTATGGAGAAAAAGAAAGCGATGCTGTCGGTATGCAGCCACGAATGCTTCAACAGGCACTTCGTAACATTCTAAATGACTTCCTTGGACGTGGACAAACAGATGGAAATGGAAGATCATGTAGCAGCGAATCCGATTGCACTAGCATTGACTACTGTCTGACCGATAGTGATTCTGCCACATGTTCCGCCAAGGGCGTCTGCGTGTGCAAGCGAGCGTACTTCCACACAGCCTTGGATACTTCCATTTCGGCGGCGGTCAATACCGATCCTGGATTCTTCTCACTTGATTATGACGATGAGCAAAGTCCAATTTGGACCGAGCCATTCTGGTCCAGTACCGTTGGAGTCAAGATGTATCGAGACACTCCATCCGGACCAGGATACATTGTGCTTGGAGTAGGTGTTCTGGCAGTATTGATGGCCCTGTCATTCACGCGAAAGGTGAAGTCAGGACTTCAGAAAGAAAAGGTCTATTGAGGTAGAGAATGTATTATATAGGTATTCCTCTTGCTGTCTAACTCCAATTATTAATAATTTCAATGTATTTATTTCTTATACATTCGTTTGAACATACATGCTACAGAGTCCTAATAAGGTGGTCTAGATTTGTTTTTAATTTTACGTTTTGCTCTATATTGGTCTGTATATTATTCATTCAACAGTACTGTTTCATTTTAAAACTGGAAACTCTCAGGTTGGAGATGATGCTGTATTTTTGGTCGATTCTTTGGAAGGTTCTTGTGGTGGTGCAGCCGGCATATTTGTAGCATGGGCCATTTGATTGACTGGATGGTACATGTTGTAGGGCGCAAGTCCAGCAGAGGGTGGGGCTAGTCCAGCATTGGGCGGAACGATTCCCATGTGCATTGGCATGTAGGCGGGCACAGCATAGTTGTGATGATGATGATGATACATGGTAGCGGGCATGGTGTGAATGACAGGATAGGGCATGGGATGGGGGTAGCAAATCATTTCTGGATCAAAGGACCCCGAAGGTACAAATTGTGGAACCTCGTGATGGACCTCGTGGTAAGAGGTGCAGGTCGAAGGACTGGATGTGGCCTCAGTCGCGGAGGCATCGTGGCTGGCGGATTTGGAAACCCCTGGGATGGGTGTTTGAGATTTTGGGGTTTCGTTGGCATCCAGATTTTCGGAGACTGGTGAAGTCTTGCCACTACTATTGGCCTTCTTGGCTCGAGCAGCATAGTCCGTCACCTGAGACATTAGGATTTCAATGTGAACGTGATGGTAGCGAAATCCAATGGTTTCGTTGGGAGCAAAGGTGTCTGCCAAGATTTCATTGAGTTGTTGTCGCATGGACATTGCGGAGATCGTCCCATAATACTGCCAAGCGTTGTAGCATAGATGATGGCGAACATCCACAGAATTTTGGTTCTGTGGAAGAAGAAAAAAAGTATGAATTGCTTCCGACTCGTTGGATGTACTCCCAACGAGATACAGATCCCAATCCCCCGCAAAGGTGTCCATGAAGTGTTGTTCTGTCATTTCAAGCACTCGCTTTCCTTGACCTTGGCAACATCCCCAGTATTTGCCCTCAATCGTGAGTACAGCTTGTGAAGAGATCGTGCGAAACGATCGTGCTGGATTAGCGGCGTCAACACGAGGTTTGCCCTTCAGAATGTTTCCCCAGTAGGAACTTCGAATGATGAGCTTCATGGTGATGTTGCTGTATTAGAATAGTTCTGAACTGTACTGTACGGTAGGAAACAGAGATGACAAAATGGGATTAGACGTGAGTGAGTTATTGGAGTGGCGCATGCCATGGTGCGGACGTACCGAAAAACACGAAGAATGGGCGAAAAACTTTTTTGACACGTTTCAATGAGAGCGTTGTCCTTGCTCAATGAGCTTGATGGTCGGTCACTGAATTTAAATCAAGTTTTCGAGTTACGGTGTCTTTTGTAGTAGATGCGTTGAAACTAGTGTGTCTTATTGGCGACCGCGGGGTCAGTCGGAACAACGAAAACTTGAAAAGGGCCGTTGGCAAGTCTAAGCTTGGTTGCATGTGTAAAACCTGAAATCGAATCGAATAACTTTCAGTCGTGACTCGGCGGACTCGGACACTTCTACCGTTAAACCAACAGGAGATTCAGTATCGTCTGTCCCCAACCGTGCCGGTTTGAGACTCCACGGAGGACCATCGAAGAAGAAAATGCATCCTGAATCTTTCAAAACATCAAAACATCAAAACATCAAACCAACAATAATCTTCCATCCATGCCATTATGGAGGACCTCTTTACATTTCTGTCCTCCTCAGCGAGACTGAACAAAAAGAACAATAAGCCCAAGAAACGTCCACGCGAAGAAGAAGTGCAGCAAGTGGAATCTGATGACGAGCAAGACAATGAGAGTGCCGAAAGTCAAGATGATGATGATGACGATGATGACGAGGAAGAACCATCACGACAACTTTCTCGGGATCGGACCGGAAAACGAGACACTAGCGAAAAGAAACAGCAACAGATTCACAAGGAACAGATTGCAGCCTTTCGAAAATCCATGCACATTCGAGTCGCCAACAAACATGATCCTGATCTTCCTGATCCAATGCCATCCTTTTCCGATATGAGTCCGCCAACATGGTGGAAGAAGCAGCAGTCCTTTCAAGGGATTTATAATGCTATTCAACGAAATATCGAAGCTGGTCGCTGGAAGGAACCAACAGCTATTCAGATGCAATCGATTCCAACACTCATGGAGAAACGGGATTTGATTGGTGCGGCACCAACAGGGAGTGGTAAATCTGGTAGTTTCCTCATTCCAGCACTCTATATCAGCAGCGCTCCACATGATATCTACTATGGAGAACAGCCCAATACATCCCACTCTCCTCGTAAAAAGAAAAAGAAGAAAAAGTTAGACGGCAATACCAATGCAAAGTCCTCACGGGAAGGAGAAATACGCACGCTGGTGTTGGCACCTTCCCGAGAGCTTGCCGCCCAACTGCACCGTGAAGTTGAACGTTTGGGCATGGGAAAGCCTGGTGGTTTGACTTCGCTTTTGCTATCCAAATCTAATGCTGCTCATGTGATTAGCAATACTGCTGGTGGAAAGTCAGGTCTTGATGTCTTGGTTTCGACTCCGCTTCGTTTGGTTGATGCCATTGAAAAGGGTATGAGATTAGATTCGATTCGTTTGGTAGTCTTGGACGAAGCCGACCGATTGCTCGATGGAGCAGATGGAAAAGAAAGTACTCGAGGAAAGCCGAATGAAAAGGGATCGGATGACGAACAAGAGGAGGAAGAGGAGGATGCAACCAACAACGCGAGTGCCTCGGGGTCTCGACAGACACAAACATTTTTGGCCCAAATGGACTCCATATTAAGTGCGCTCCCAACCACTGCGACAAGAGCCTTGTTTTCGGCTACGGTGACACCAACCGTTCGATCGCTCGCAGAGTCGATTCTCCGAAACCCAGTCGATTTGAAGATTGCGGCTAAAGGTAGTTATGGTGGTGCCAACACGGACATTGAGCAGGAACTCATGTTCGTGGGTCGCGAAGAGGGTAAACTCTTGGCCATGAGACAGCTGAAGGAACGAGGGCAACTCAAGCCACCGGCTATTGTCTTCATGCAAAGCAAGGAGAGAGCTCAAGCCTTGTTTGCCGAACTTTTGTATGATGGAATGCACGTCGACGTGATTCATGCCGGAAGATCTCGGACGGCTCGTGACAGTGCCGTTGCCAAATTTCGCAAGGGAGAAACCTGGGTTCTTATCTGTACCGACTTGGTTGCCCGTGGAGTGGATTTCCGGGCGGTGAACATGGTCATCAATTATGATTTGCCCACGTCTGGAATTACCTATGTGCATCGTATTGGACGAACTGGACGAGCTGGGAGAAAAGGAAAGGCCATTACTCTGTTTACAGAAGCAGACTTTGAAAATTTGCGGACTATTGCCAATGTCATGAAGCAGAGTGGATGCAAGGTGGAAGATTGGATGCTACAACTCCGTCGCAGCAATACGAAACAGGCACCGCGCCGATCCACCATTGACACGACACCGAACTATGACAAGAAAAAGCGATTTAAGAAAAAGCAAATGATCAATCATAGCAAGAAAATGAATCAGGGGCATAAGAAAAAGTAAACCGATTTTATATCCTGACATTAATATTTCTAGTCAAAACATATGTATCCTATTCGTTGCGTTACCTTAGCGGAATGACTTTCGAAAGTCGTCTACCTTTTGTCTCATTTGATTCAGATCAGAATTGACAGCTTGGAGACGTTCTGTGACGATTGTGGTTGATGTGACGTTCATCGTGGCACCCTTGCGTGCGGTACGAGGGTCCAGTCCAAAGTTTTCCAACATGGCCGCTTGTTCTGTTCGTTTCAGCCCCTTCAATGACATTGCGCTTTGCAAGTCTAGGGCAGATCCTCCGACCCAGTGGGCTCGGAAGACGTCAATCATGAGATCAGTAGGAGTACCAGCTACCTTCAGTAGAAGCTCAATCTTCTTGAATTGCTTCTGCACCATTTTGGTGTACATAGCAGGAGCAATCGTCGATTTTGCAGGCAATCCTTTTCTGGCTGTTGGAGCAACAACAGATGTTTCTGATTTCTCCAACACGGGAAGCTTCAAAAATAGCGTCTTGAGGTTATACACATCAAGTAGCAGCTGTTGTGTTCCCTGTTCGCTGACTTTCTTCACTCTCTTGATTAACGTTTCATGATACGTCTCGGTGAAGCTGAGTGCAAACTTGTCGCAAATACTTCGGAAGTAGGAACTGGGTATCAATCCTCGGGCGAGTGTAATGTAGGGCACAATTTCCTTGTGCATGTATCGAACGTAGTCACTCTCTTCGCCGACCTCATCAAACACTCCCCAATCTGTGTTGCACATGACATTCAGAGGTTCTTCAAGTCGGTTCTCCAATCCAGTAACAAGCACTCGGATTGCCTTGGCAGTGATATCATGGAAGGCTTCTTGTTGACCCATCATATCAATCTTTGCTTTGTACTGCTCATCAACAGTATCTCGAATCAAATCCTCCAAAGCTTCCACAGTATCAGCACAATATTCGCAAGTTCCAACAACATGACAGACAGAAACCTCTTCACCATTCGGCACCCGATAGGATGCTCGTTGCTGAGGAGTCCCCTCCTTCTTTCCGAAGGAAACATTAGCCATACTCAATCCACCAACAGATGAGTTCTGGGGGATGGGTGGAGGGAGCTTGTTTGACAGCACCTGGGCGTACTTTCGGAGCGAATTTTGGAAGGCACGATACAGTAAGAAGAAGGCATGGCCCTTGGTGAGAGCTGTACATCGCGAAATGCTCCCCTTGATATACACAAAGAGTTTAGTAGATGAAGTAAAGACAGGCAATTCTCCCCGTGTATCGACTGTCTTGTCTTCCAATGCCTTGACGAGTTGCTCGTCCATACTTTGCTCTTCCAATGCGATGTAAGGCCTCATGTAGCTATCAAAGGCACTGGATGCGACACCCAGTAGCCTATCGACAGCGTCTTGATCGGTGGAAGCTTTTCCGTCTTCTTCGTTTTGACCCTTGGACTCTTCCTTTTTGAATGCCTTGATTCCTTTTCCCTTCTTGCCACCAGCTTCCTTGAAAATGGTGCCGTACTTGCGTTCGAGCTCGACCGCCACTTCTTTCTCAAACTGAATTGTTTTCTGAAGAGCTTTCAACAGAATTGTGGCATCGGAAGCATCAGGGTCTTTTGTTTGTGGTCCTCCCAATAGAGCCAAAAGGTGATTTTTGGTCTTGCCGAATTGAATGCGTTAGTAAAAGATGCGAATTGATAGTTTTTCATGGAACGGACGGAAAAAACTTACTCTCTTCAAGAAGACCTTTGTCAGCCAATATTCCATATTCCAATAAGGAGGGAAAACTCCAGGATACTTCTCTGCGATTTCGCCCAATCGATTACGGAACCAGACGAATCGTTGTTCGACAAATTCAAGAGCAAAATCTGGTTTCGTATCTTCCTTTGGCTGCTCTGGCTGAGCTTTGAAACTTGAAACTCGAGGCTTTTCCTTCTCAACCTTCTTCCCAACAGGCTTGTAGATTTGGGTATACTCCAAAAGCTGATCTTGGCAGAAACTAGTCATGAACTCCTTCCGGGCATCAATTCCCAATGCATCAATCATCATGGTTCCACCAACCATGACTTCTGGGTTCATGATAACTGGTTCATAGTCTTCGTCATCGAAAGCAACGCCGTCCTCGGGAACAATGAGCGACTTGTATTTGCTCTTATTTTCCATGGTTCTGGTTTGTTCCAACCCAAAACCAACAATGCGGAATCCTCGAACGAGACAAAATTGAAGTTCTACATGCAAATCGGTCACCTTTTGAGACAAAAGTCCAATCGGTTCAACCTTGTCGGTGTAATTATCAAAATGCTGTAGCAAGGATCGAATTGCATCCACCAGATAAGAAGCTGATTTGTAATCAGGATGTGGCTGCAACAGACATGTCACTCGGAGCTGTTCCACTGCATGAACCAACATGTGAAGCCGTTTCAAAGTGGTAATCGTTCGTTGGAGATTCCTCTTGGCGCAATCCAGACGTTTCATGTCTTTGGTAATTTCTCGCACAGTCTTTTCACTTTGAGATGCCTTTTGTTGGACCTGTCTTATCCGTTGTTCCAAGGAAGCGACGGATGCCTTGGCGTCTTGGACATGCTTTTGGGTTGCTTCTGCAGAGTCAGACTGACGTTGTAGGGCTGTGGATATATGATCATCGAGGCGATTCATTCTGTCGCTGACAGCTTCCCGAATGAAGGGAAGCTGGGACACCAGCAAGGCCTCGCTATTGTAGTGCTCGTTTAGAAATTCAATCGCATCAGGAGCATCGCTGCTACGACGATTTGTGGAAGTGAAGGTGTCGAATGCATCCAGCAGTTGATCAGGATTCATAGATATTGAAGAAGCTTTCTTTGCTGGAAGCGCCGCCCTTGTCGGGGTCGCGACGCTTCGTCCACCATTGGACGTCATTGTTGGATGACAGTTGAGAGCGGAAATAAAGATTATTTGACTTTGGATGCTGCTTGCGCAAGTTCAAAGTCCAATCGATCAATGGGGGAGAGGGGTGGGGATTGACAATGGGGGAATCGTCTATTTCAAATTCAAAACGTCATCGACAAAACACACAACACGCATCTACCGGTACAAGGATGAAGGTCCCAGCCGTACTTGCGGCTGCCAAGAATCCAACTACCATTCTAGGTTATGGCTCGCTCTTGTCTGAAGCTTCTGCCCGTGTTACGTTTCCAGACCTTTCCAATTTTCGGCTTGTTCGACTGCGAGGCATGAGACGAGTATTTGCGCATCCACACTTGTTTTTGGTTTCGGAAGCTTTGGTGGACCCAGCTACATCCTTGTGCTTAGCATCCCTATCGACTGAGCCTTGTAATGATATGGAAATAGGTTTTGTAGCTGCTGCGTTTGATGTCAGTCTTGATGAAGAACAGCGTCTTGCGTTTGTGAAACGAGAACCCGACTACAGTATCATGACGGCACCCTACTATGATATCGATGGACATGGTGACAAAGATCACTCCACTGAAAAAGGGATTATTTGCATTGGCTGCAAGAACGACGATAAACTTCCTGCATTTTTGGATGAGCCGAGAAGTCAGTTGGCAGCTGTGGGAAGAACCGTCTGGACTTGGAAAACAGATTCAGGTTTGTTACCTGCTGACATGTACCTTCGCCATTGTCTGTTGGCAGTAAATAAGGCTGGCGAAAAAGCTGAGCAATCATTCTTGGACGAGACATACTTGATAGATCGAGAAACGACACTGAGAGAGTATCTATCTAGAGACGGAAATGAGGAAAGAGTGATGGGTTCACTACCTCCTAAGCGACTACTTGAACGATTCAATGGCTAATAAGGGAAACTTACATCAGAACCTCGAAAAGAGTAAACCGGGATACAATACGTGCAACAAGGCTTCTCAGCTACATCTTTTCCATCGCGAAGAATGGTTACCAAGTACCAAATGCGCCCTCAACAAACAATCATCAAAGTCAAGATGACACAACAAAAAGGCAAAACAAAAATATGTACTGTCGTTCATATGGACGGAGGTGGTGCACCTTTGACTAGAATCTGTTTAGTTTTCCTTTCAATCTTTTCTTCGTGAATAATCGTGTTTTCGTTTGGTACCGCTATACTTTTCAATCACTCTTACGGTACCTCATTGAAGGCGCGACCATCGAACGTCTGAGCCTTTCAGACGTGCTCACTTTTTCTATTCATAATCCAACGTAGACCGCAGGCACACTGTTCGATTTCTTTGACTACATTGTGTTACAGACGGACAAAGGCCGAACGGCCTTCGACCGTCAAAAGTTGTTGTCGATGCGCCCAGGCAATGATGCCCAGTTTATCGACTGAGATTGAATTCACCCACTTGTGTCGCGGTAATTCAATTTTTCTCTCCCAAACCTCACCCGCCCTGTTGGGCACCGCCTCCATTTTACCATATCGGCGGTGCCTGGTAGGAAAGCAGATCTCAGTAATACCGCACACGGGATTTCTGAGATTGGTCGAACGAATCGAGTCTATTACTCGATCAGTTCGACCCGCTTCACACCACAACCCACCAGCTACACACCAAGACAAAATACTACGAACACACACACGGAGGACGGCAGTAGGCTATCTTAGATAGTCCAACGTAGACCGCAGGCACACTGTTCGATTTCTTTGACTACATTGTGTTACAGACGGACAAAGGCCGAACGGCCTTCGACCGTCAAAAGTTGTTGTCGATGCGCCCAGGCAATGATGCCCAGTTTATCGACTGAGATTGAATTCACCCACTTGTGTCGCGGTAATTCAATTTTTCTCTCCCAAACCTCACCCGCCCTGTTGGGCACCGCCTCCATTTTACCATATCGGCGGTGCCTGGTAGGAAAGCAGATCTCAGTAATACCGCACACGGGATTTCTGAGATTGGTCGAACGAATCGAGTCTATTACTCGATCAGTTCGACCCGCTTCACACCACAACCCACCAGCTACACACCAAGACAAAATACTACGAACACACACACGGAGGACGGCAGTAGGCTATCTTAGATAGTCGGGTTTAACCACTTTTCAATCACCTAAAATGCGAACTGCGGGACACTGTTTGATGCTTTTCATTAGGGCCACCTTTTCGTGCGCTACAAATGGTGCTTCTGCGTTCCAGCTTACTTATTGATTATTAGGTGATTTTTGTGTTGCTTCTTGTTGAGGATTTGATTTAAAATTCGCCCATCATCTTGTCGTTAATGATTGCTGAACGAGAACCATCAATCGCCATAAAAAGTGCACGAAGCAAACACCATAAAACAAGAAAGTAGGAGAAACAATGAGTCAACAATTCCAGTTTCTCTGTAGCAACTTTAGTTTGGAAAATTCCATGCTGATTGTTGATGGAGCCCCTGGTCATTCACCACATGCTCAAAAGCAAGAGGAGGAGGAGGAGGAGCCTGAGAAACCGAAAAGAAGTTGTAAGTCGATACCAACCATCAGACATTTTCGTACGTCACACGATTTGTTTCAGGCTAATTCCACGTTACATTTCTTTTCCAATCTATCATACAGGCTTCTTAAAGGTGAAGGAATGGGCCAAAAACTTGGTACGCCATAGAAACAAAAGTCTTCCAAGTGATAGAACAGTAGCGACAGTGTCCCAAGTGGAACAAAGCACTAGCCTTCATTTGGAATGCGATTATATCCAACAAATGACTCAAAATGTAAGCTCTTCAGCAAGATAGTAAATACATCGAGGCATCATCGATCGGGAGTGCTGTGTATTGATGCAGCTGTTATCATGGAAATAATATACATTGGGGAATGCAATGTTATTCCTTGGTGACGAAACCTGAACGATCATACAGTGGCTAAATCTTCGAGAGGTCGTGTCTCGATTTTTCACATTTTAATTTACAATAATCTGATATCCCAAATGCAGTACTTCCTAGCTCCACTCGGTATACGGTATCAGTTCAAAATTTGGTTCTATTTTGCCCCCCCTTACCAAGCCATCTTTCTTCCCCTCCTGGCCTTGAGTGCGCCACGTTCGTACTTGCTTTCCAACAAAGACGTAGACTCTTAAAGCAATGGCTGCCGCCACATCTTCGGGATGGTTTCCGAGCTGAGGTAACGCTATTTCGGTTGTATCCAGTAGCTTTACTCGAGATGGAAATCGACTGTTATGAAAGAGAGACTTCAAAGCAATGTTACAAGGATGGTCCAGTAGGTTGTCTCGTGGCAAACTTTGTGGCAGACAGTTGCTTGGCTGTATTGGTGATTCCATGACAGTGAAGAACCAGATCGGGAATGTTTCATCAGGAATGGCATTTAGCAGGTGATTGATAAAGGTTGTCACCTGTGTAGTATACTCCTTTTGCGAAAGTTTTTGTTTTAACTCGTCGACAGAGACAAGAATGTGTTTGCATTTTCGAAAGCCTTTCTTCTTTCCCTCTTCCCAATCCCGATCAGGCTTTTCAAAATAGTGGATCGGATATAAGTGAAACTTGAAGGGTCGCTGATGAGCAAAAAGCATTGGGCGGAACTGAAGGAAGCTCTCTCGTATCCGACTGGCGGAGTCACTTCCAACAAAGCAGACCAATTCATAGTTGCTCAACTTGTCAAAGTCATAAAATCCGTTTCCCCTAATTGTTCCTTCTTTCGATAGTATTGTGTTGCCAGCTTTCAGAAGGTTGGCACTAGCAGCAGGGATTTGTGGATTGTGCCATATGTATTCTGGGGCGATGGCTTTATCGACTTGAGGAAAATGTTTGGATGATATCCAGGCTGATACAGGGTACTCGTTTGCAGCCGTCGAAAAGTTTGTCGTCGTTTCGCCTTTCACTTGAAACGTTGTGACGTTGAAAATTTGTCGACTCGTCTGCTCACCACAACCATTTGAGAACAGTTGCATTGCGTAGTTTCCTTCCATTGGCAATGTGAATCTACCAGTTAGACTCCTCGTCGACGAGTCTGACATAAGATTGATATTTTGTAGAGCATCGCCTATTATCCGAAGCCAAATGCTGTCTCGTTCACACGGCTTGGCGAAGGTGATCTTTGCCTCATGCTCCCCCAATGATAGGATGATTTCAGATGGCGCTTTGCTACTGTCAACTCTATTGAACTTAATGCTTACGTGCATGCCTGGAGCGATGTCATATGACATTTCGTTCGAAGCATTCGATGAAGGGGGAACTGATTTCTGCAAATTTCCTACTGCATCTGGGAACGAAAGGATACCCACCAGCATACACGCAAAGATTACTAGGGGAACGTAAGTCCAATTCAAGTGTTGACATCTTGATTTGGAATCTTTTGATCGTAATTCTGACCCGTTGGCCCTTCTACTTGTTCCCTGTTTGCCACGGGAAGTCAATCGGCGAACCAACTTTGCCATGCCTTTGGATCCAGGATGTCTTCGGATAATCAACTTTGCCATTGCAATGAGAACATAAACGAGGATCTTCGTTTTCAAAATGCAAAATGACAGTCGCCCCCAAATGGATGCAATGGGGGAAGAGAAAGGGGTCAATCCAACACATCACACATCACGCATCACACATCACAATCGTCACAAAAACGATCATTTTCACTTTGGCATCTTTCATTCCTGCTTGTCCAACATGACTACCACTCCACTTCCTGAAATGCCTCTACTGCCAATTACGTCAGTAGAAACTGTGGAGGCCTGTAGGGATCTAAACGTTTTGAAAGGCGATGTATTTGTATGCAGTTACCCGAAATCAGGAACCACCTGGACGCAAAACCTGGTGTGCCGATTGTTGGTGGAAAATGTGGGCATGGAACTGCCGGAAGACTGGCATCTTTCGCATTCAGCACCATTCTACGAAGTCGATCAATATTGGAAAAAAAAGGATAGAGTTCCTCCTGAGACTCCTATTGCGGGTATTGACAAGGAGTCTGGGCATCAGATGTCTTTTCGCGTCTTCAATACACACTTGAGGCCGCATCAACTACCACCCAATGCTCGATGTGTCTATGTTATTCGCGATGAGCTGGACGTACTGGCATCATTTTTCTATCACCTTTCCAACATGGCAGTAGCGGACGGAGGCTATGAGGGAACTGAAAGTCAGTTCTGCTTGGACTTTCTTGATGGTACCGTACTTTATGGGCGGTGGCAAGATCATATGGAGGCATGGTTAGGTAAGACGAACAAGAATCCGAATATCATTATTCTTCACTATGAGGACATGAAAAGTGATCTTGAGAGAGAAGCAACAAAATTGGCACAGTTCTTGGGTGTTGAGACCACAAGAGTCAGTGAAGTTGTGAAATCCGCCATTGATCAATGCACTTTTGCTGCCATGAAAAAGGAGCGGGTTCGTTACACTCCCAAGTCAGTGTACTGGAAAAAGGATGCAGATGGGAAACCGTACGACAATTTTGTTCGTGCAGGAAGAGTAGGAGATGGAAAGGAATTTGCAAACAAGTACTTTTCGGACGATCTCCAACAAAGGAGGAAGAGAGATCGTGAAACCTCTGCGAGAAGGTGGCGTAATGCTGGCGTGGACCCCGCAATCATCGATAGATACTTGTTATGACTCTAATCGCGATTTAAGATTGAGTTTTCTACTTATAGCTTAATGCGAGTGTTCTTGGGATCATAGAAGGGAGATAGCGACACTTCGCAAGGGTACATTTTGTCTGCAATCTCAAGCTCCCAAGAAGCATTTTGAATGTAGTCTTTCTTGATAGGCTCGCCTGCTTTTGATTGTAGCATTGCCAGTCCAACACCTGCATTGACTGTGTGACCATACGAGCCCATGCGGATGTCACAAATCGGCTCGCCATTTCGATATAAAATCTCGCCGTGGTACAAAAGAGGATCAGTTACTTCGAGCGGAACCTTCACATTCACCATTCTTCGTGTAAGTCCACCATATTCCTTTGCATCTGCTTTGGCTTGAAGAATATGTTCCATGCCGATGAATCCTCCCTCTTTCTCAAAATCACAAGTGAAAGACAGACCTGCGTCCAAAATAGTGTCGGTATTATCCATATCGTGTCCGTAGTCTCTGTATCCCTTTTCCTGAGAAAGGCACAATGCGTTAGTACAAAGCCACAGTAACGATCAGTAGAATCACAGAAATCTTACCAAGCGAAGCGATCCAAGGGCCTTCAAACCTGCATGCTTCAAACCAAACTCTTCTCCAGCTGCGATGATTTGGTCATACACATAAACTGCATGTTCTGATGGGATAAATAATTCATATCCTAGCTCGCCAACATAGGTAATCCTGGTGCAAATTGCTCGGGCTAGTCCAATTTCAATCTCTTCGGCCCTTCGGAACTCAAAGTCTTCCATCATGTTGCGGCTCGTGATCCTTTGTAAAAGATCTCTAGAATTCGGGCCTTGTAGGTTGATCTGAGCATATCGAGCAGTGACATCTGTAACCGTACAGTGCCAGTCACGAGATAACCTACTGGTCATGTGAGAAGAGACGTGATTGTGCATTGTATCTGTAGCAATCACAAGAAATGAATCCTCGTTCAGTTTCGTCACTGTCAAATCGGCTTCCAGAAATCCGTTTTCATTGAGCCATTGGGTATACACTATTGACGACGATGGCCCATCGACATTTGCTGTCGACAGATGGTTCAGGAATTTACCCGCGTCATAGCCTTGGACAAGAAACTTGCTCATGAAACTCATATCAAACAAAGCCACATTCTCGCGACAAGCTCGGTGTTCTGCTTCCCAATGAGTAAAGTACTCTGGCCGACCAAATGTACCCTCTCCAGAAACTGCTTCAGAAGCGGTTGGCGCATACCAGCCAGGCGATTCCCACCCACTAACATCATGGAAGTAAGCATTCTTGTCCTCAAGTCTGCCATGCAATGCTGACTTCTTTACTCCGCGGCATGTCTTTGGTTGATGCCCCGGATACAACAATTTGTAGGTATTTCCGAGGGACTCGGAAACCCTTTGCTTTCGATAATCATAGTTGGCTTGATACGAATGGAAACGATCTACATTGATTCCTGTCACATCGATATCGGAAGGTGGAAGTCCTTGATGAATCCAGTTGGCAAGTGTTTTTCCGATTCCTCCACCAGTCAAGATTCCGATCGAATTAAGACCTGCTGCTATATAGTAGTTTTGTAGGTTTGGTGCTTGTCCAACGCAAGGACTATTGTCAGGGGTGAAGGATTCTGGACCGCAACTGAAACAAATAATATGGTTAGTGGCTGAGGATTCTAATGCAACGCTGGCAAAGCGAACATATTTGGCCTTACAAGAACGTCTTGAGTCCAACGTTGTGAACCTCTGGCACCAATCGCGCCATCGCCGTCTCAAGGTAGGGTTCCATCCTGTCCCAGTCTGGTTCAATCTGTCCAAAGGAAAATGTGTTTGGAATTTCTCCAGTATTCCATGTTGCCCCTTCCCACTCGAAGAAACCGACCAGCAGCCCCCGGCCTTCCGGTCGAATGTATATGCACTTGGACGGCTACAGGCACGAAATCATATTGCTTTGTGAGAAGATTTGTCACTTGACAGTTAGACAACAGCAACTAGACAAGCCTTACATCTTCCAAAACTGGCCATTTGGGATCCAGTCCGTCAATATCCTCCGTGATCAAGTAGTAGTGCTCGGCAGCTTGATTTGGAACAACCACTCCGGCCATTTCTCCAAACTGTCTTGCCCACATACCCGCACAATTTACCACTATGGGGGAAGATATTGTAATTGGTCGTTCCGGATCATTCTTATTTTTCACAGTGACACCCGTCACTTTTGAAGGTTCTCCAGTCTCCAACGTGTTTGTGGTCGTCACACCAAGGACTTCTTGACCTTCCAATATTTTAACACCATATTGTCTAGCACCTTTAGCCATCGCCATGGTCGCATCTGTGGGATTGACCCTTCCATCGTTCGCAACGTAAAATCCAGCAAGAATATCATCCTTGGTGGTCAATGGAAATTTTTCTTGGACTTGATCGGCAGAGATTTCGTCCACTTCAATCCCCAGAAATCGGTTGAACGCAGCGATTCTACGGAAATAGTGCAATCGATCTCTGTCACAAGCTACTTCGATGAAACCACAGTCCATAAACCCAGTTTCCAGTCCAGTTTCCTCCGTCAGTATTTCCGAGTACAATTTCTTGGTATACATGCGCATATCAATGGATGTACTCGACAAACTTCCATATGTGGTCATTAATCCTGCTGCATGCCAAGTTGTTCCTGCTGTCAATTGATCTTGTTCTAGTAAAACCACATCCTTGATCCCCAGTTTCCCCAGATGGTACGCCACCGAAGTCCCAATGATGCCTCCTCCCACAATTACGACATTGGCATGTTCGGGAAGGTCAACTTGAGAAGACGACGGAGTAGCCTTGGAGCTGAAGTAGGATAGAGAAGATATTCGCGGAGAGAGTAGTGCCCGCCTCACATGGAAAATGGAAAGCATGTTGATGGTGGTGGTAACATGTCGACTAGATGAAGAGTGTCAATGCTGTCAATCCGAAATCTAAATACGTACCTTCGACCACTTCGACCATCGGATGACATCATTTCAATGAAATTCTTTTCAACTGACTGACTCACTCATGACCACATTTTCTGACCAAAGCCCATCATGAGCACATTCCACAAAATTTCACGACCATCACCACCATTACCATCAAAATATCACTCAATATCACAAAATCTCTAATACAACATGATTCAATCATTATCACCAATCCTCAACTCTGGACTCTTAAACGATCACACTGGTGTTTTGGCCTTCAATGCCATGCAAACCTTCCTCATTGCGGCACAATTCAAGGGTGAAAGTGAAACCCCCACACCCTATAGCAAATTTGCTCAAGGACTGCCAAAAGATGAAAAGAAACGGGTTTCTTCAAGAAATGGAATGTTGCTCATTTACGTCCCTGCCAGTATGGTCGGATTGCTCTTTGTCCTGTCATCCTCGGCCTACAGTACTCCAGCCGCTTTGATGTGTTTCATCCACTTTTTGAAGCGGGATTTGGAAGTTTTGTTCTTGCACAAGTATTCAGGAACCGTAGAACTGGGAGTTTCACAATTCATTGGATTCTTTTACGCTTTCATTACATTCATGATCTGTTTGGTTTCTAGGAGTGAAGTCGATCCACAAGTCCTTCAACTTGGTCAAGGTGAGTTATGGAAGAGAAAAATAATTGTCGATTGTCGATTGTCGATTGGTAAAAAACTAACCATTTTTCTTCTTTCTCTGTAGCTCTGTTCAGTATTGGTATCCTTGGTAACTTTTACCATCACTACCTTTTGGCATCTTTGCGCAAGAATGGCTCTGCCGTCGAAACAAAGAAATACCATGCTCCCACAGGCGGGTTATTTGAATTTGTGGCTGCACCTCATTACTTGTTTGAAGTGATTGGATGGTTGGGCATTGCTTTTGTGTCCGGCGACATGACCGCATTTCTAAACTTTGGTACCATGACGGCGTACCTATCGGCAAGATCCAAGAATCAAAACGACTGGAATCGTAAAAAGTTTGACGAGAAGGAGTGGCCGTCGTCGAGAAAGAACCTAGTGCCCTTTATCTATTAGGTTGTGAATGAATAAAAATAAAAATGATTGCTTGGAACATATTGTACCAGGTACTGTGCAGTACTATAGTGACGGAGAGCAGTATTATCGTAAAATCAATCATCGTCTGTTCTGAAATCTTCTCACTTTTAGAGAGAAAATCGAATGAATCACGAGTAATCACACCCGGGATTGGGTTTGCACTCGTGATTTCAGATTGCCGAAGAACTCATTCTTCACGCTTTTGACTTCGCATTTTCGTTTGACGTGTGATTGAAGTTGACACCACTACAAGCAATCAAACCATAAAAAACATCACGAACAAAAAATAAAATGCTAAACACACAACCGCAAATAATATACGAAGAACAAATAATGAATATGAATACTGTACTAGACTCGGTCCAAGAAGAAAGCTTTCGACAAAAGCTGCACAGCAAGAGAGCATCATTGACACCCGCCGAAGCTGCCTTTTTGCATGCTCTGCTCATTGAGGACCCGTCGGAAGAGAAACGAGGTGACAGTGAACGATCCCCGCTGATAAAACAAGCCTCTAAACTACTGGATGATGACATTTTGTTTTCCATCCCAGTTCCTTTATTGGACAAAGAGGACGCGGCCAAGATTGATCATGATGACGTTGTAGACGTTGTGGAGGAAGAGAAGCGACGACCAACCGTGGTAAAAAAACCGGAAGACTATCGATTGCTGGTAGGTCTATGGCAGGCGCACGAAGATGGCGTCACCACCAAACAACTCACGGAACTAAACAGAGGTAAAATGAACTTGATGGAAGACGAGACCAAAGAAAATGGCGAGGACGATGACAATGATAATTCCATCCCTTTTGATGAAAAGGACAAAGGAGCCGACGAGCAAAAGGAGGATGACGAAAAGACTGCCGCTTCGGACGTGGAAGTCCGTGGAAAGTACGATGCGCGGAGTGAGGATAGCTCATGGAATGAAGATG
Source organism: Cylindrotheca closterium (assembly GCA_933822405.4). Taxonomy (NCBI): domain Eukaryota; phylum Bacillariophyta; class Bacillariophyceae; order Bacillariales; family Bacillariaceae; genus Cylindrotheca; species Cylindrotheca closterium. The sequence goes on along the minus strand of CAKOGP040001869.1, from coordinate 383,985 downwards.
AAGTCGATCATTTTGATGCATGGGAAGTCCTGAAGGACGAATACGCCAGTGACTTTGGCTTTGACTACTCCGTTGATGGAAGAATGCCAAGCATGGACGAAGGGGAGTTGGACAATCCTGGTTTCAAAATCTTGGGCACCTCGGCAGATGATACGTCAGCTCATCCCCATGTACTGAGTCCTCCACTGATTGACGCCGTCACTACCTTTATTCCGGATCATTTGCAAGGCCAAAATCTGTGGCTCAAATACAGCATGATTCGGGATGGAGCTAGCCTCGAAACCTTTAAACAATATGCACGTGCCTCCAAGGATACTATCCTTGCTATTGAAACAACCAAGGGCGATGTCTTTGGCTGCTACACGTCAGCGGCCTGGCGGACAAATCCCAGCTTTTTCGGAGGCAAGTCAATGGTGTGGAAAATGCGACACAATCGCCACACTCCCTGCCATTCACTCTTTGAACAAGCCGAAATGGAGAGCGAGATTGATGTCTTTATGCTAGTGGAAGAAGGACAAAAACCACAATGTTGCACGCATGACAAACTTGGAATAGGAGCTGGAAAATTGAGAGACTATGACTTTTACGGCAAAGACCTGGATCAAGATCACGATACTTCGGAGGACGCATTTGCCATTGCCGTGCAAGACGACTTGTTGTCTGGAACCACTAGCAAATGCCACACATTTCGAAATTCGTGTCTAATCAATTCCGAGGTGGACTCTGAATCCTTTCAAGTCTTGAATTTGGAATTGTGGACCTTTACGCCCTGTTTCAATCTTGACTCGGCCGAAAAATTGGAAATGACTCAATTCTTCATGAGCGAGTCTATTCGCAGTTCCAGCATGATGTCTCAACGATCGAATGATAGCATCATATTTTCTTCCCGAGACTTGGACCAGCATTCGTTCTATAGACGCGTTGGACATGACGATGCGAATGAAGAAATGCGAGAGCAATGGCAGTATCGAACCATGATGGATGGTGAAATGAGTTCCGGAAGGGGAATGGCCACTCCGCGCTTTAATAACGCGGTTGCTTCGAGGAGATAACGAAGATCAGGAGATGATAGACGATGATGATTCGAGAGCGATTCTTTTTGCACTCGCTTTTTCCTAAAATCGGCAATTACTGCGTGCAGCACCTCCAGGTATAAAAGAAGCAGATGATAGAAGAATGCTATACATATTTCGACACACGCAGAACAACTCAATCGAAAGTGATTGCTTACGGGCACATTATGGATGAAGGATGCAAATGAGCGATGAAACACACTAGCGTAATAGCACGAATAATAGATATAGATAGTACTCATGGATTATATCTTTCCATTTGTCCTAGAGTTCACTGTCCTCCAGTGGTGTACTATAGCCTGCATGGTTTTGTAGATCGTCAGACAAGGTCTGATTGACCTCAATCCTTGTTGAAATTTGTGCTCGGTGATATCCTTTTCGCGATGATTCAGCTTCCAGCGCCTTTCTGCGCTTGACATCTTGCCAAATTTGTGTTGCAAGCATAAAATAGGGGTAGCGCAAGTCCTTATGGCACTGCTTATAATATTTCCGCATAAATCTGGGACTATCGTTTGTGTGTCGCAAGAACGGATTGTCAAGTGTACTGATGTACATCTCCTCCCATTTCTCTGGTTTGCTTATGGGGTACTTGATAAACTGCTCGCCAGAAGCTAGTTTACAAAGGTAGTCAGGCACTTCACAATCTTGCGTGATAGCCTTGGCTGGATGACAGCAGTTGGAAAACAATTCAACAACTTCGTCACCTTTTTGTTAGCTCACAGCCTTGGTTGTTGTCTGCCCACCACGTGAAACGGGGTTGGGGCAGCCCTCTATGTCATACGCCACGGCGTAACGAATCTTGTTTGGCATCCATTTCAATCGGCCGGGAAAATTTGCGAATGTTTCCCGTTCGGCAGCAGGACCAGCTGCTGCTAGGATTGGAGCTGCAAGAGCTGCAACTGTAGCTCGTGTTCTTGGTGCTTGTGCCGATACCAGCTCAACAGGTGGAACATCACCTTGTGTTCCTTGTGATGCTGTTGCTGGTTTTGGAGGTGCAACAGGTGGTGCTACGACAACAGTGGCTTCCGCATACTTGCATTGGTCGTACCATGCCCCTTCTCTGTACCCGAAGTGTTATTTCTGGCTTTACTCAATTGGCTCTTCTTTGCTTGTCCATCAAGTTGTTTTTCAGTCGCATCATCGATGGGCTCTTCCGGTTCACTATCACTGCTGATATAGATTACTTCATCATCGTTCTCCACGTTTTGCCTTTCCGTTCTCCCTGAAGTGTTGTCAGCCCTTACCCTTTTGTTGTTTGCTTCATCATCATCATGGCTTCTGTCATTTGTATTACCTTCGCCATCCTCAGGCTGATTCACCACTGTTTCTTGCTGACGAGCGGTGATTCCGCTGGCAATATGATACTCTCGGATTCGTCGTTAATGATTGATTGATTCATTCTTTCGATCGATTGCTATACGGGCCGTGTACCGGTAAGACATGTGACATGGAAATGCGTTGAACGTGTTCTGTCTGTTCCTTTTCATTACTACTCTACCAACGTCTTGTTATACTTACGAGCGACGGCTGGACGTTGGGACACGCACGACACCAGAACTTTCCACAATCAACCCATCAGCGCCTGCCACCTCATCGGTTCTGCACACTACGCACGATACAGCCCGTGGAGCCAGCTGCTGGTACGTGTACACTCCTCGTACTTGCAATCAAACTATCATCCTTTTGTGGGGACGTCAGCATTGATCTGAAAGCTTCCACCCAAGCAAAGTTGATGACATCAGCACCTTTCAACAGAATACAATTCCACCAAAACTAACCACCATGAGCACTGAAGTGATTCCACTAAAGAAACGAATGGTCGACGCTAACGCTACGGCTGGCGCATCTTCAGTAAAACCAATGGGTCCCAAGAAGAGAACTCCCGAACAATCGCGAGCGCTTCGATTGGCACAGAACCGCAAAGCTGCTCGGGAATCTCGTCGTCGCAAGAAATCACTTGTAGAGGACTTGCAGCGCAGTGTCATCTTTATAGGACGAGCCAACGGTTCCCTTAAGCATCAAAATGACGAACTTACCCGTCGTTTGTTGGAGGCTCACGCCGTTCTTTCACAAATGGGAGAACCAGTCCCATCGGCAATGAAGCCCAAAGCCAAGGCTGTTGTACAGGAAGCCCCCACTGGTGAAGCACTTGCCGCTGCCGCCAATACTGCCATGGCCAACATCAAGCCACGTCCTTCTGCTCTGTCTATGCCGAACATGCAGCCAGGAGCCACCATGCAAGCCATGGCGGACTTTCAACAAGCTGCTGCCATTGCCATGCAAGCTGCCGAGCAAGGAATGAAGGCATCCGTAGCCCTTCTTCCACAGCAATCCTCTGGTTCTCAAGGCGCTGCTCCCGGAATGACAGCTGTATAGTTATGGGAGATACTTTTGTATAGAAATTTTTAGGATACTAATAATATGTGTTGATTTAGGACAAAGAAAAACTTGGAACTACAGTACTTGGCGCAATTTGCTGTCCTCACTCTTCTGTATTCGAAAATAGCTAATTTGTAACATTCAATGATTGATCGCTGGTGTTTCTCTAATTGCGGACAACAAATAGGCACTGTTGTTTTCATTTATTATGTTTCATGCTGTAAAGTTCCTGAAGTAGAATCGACTGCATTGCCACGACTGATTCCTTTCAACGGATAGTTCATTCAGATCAATGGGTTTGGCGAGATCGGAACTAGAACTAGATAATATGAATACAATACCTTTGACTCCAGTGGTGCCACGAAAGTGTCAACTATCACGCCATAGTCATGACTCGCATGCATCCGCAAAATTTGTTTCCTAGAAGGACAAAAAAGCCTACACCGAAGTGGAAGTTTCAACACTCAAATGTCGATCAGCATGCTTCCGGCGCAAGCTAGGTTTCACTTTCAGATTGTATCGATCCGCCAAATTCAGTTTGCTCAAGTATCCATTGCCATCCTTGTCTAGCTTCTTGAACAGTTCTAGAATTTCATTAATATCTTCTGTTTCCGCCTGTCAATTGATTTTTGTTAGTCAAACAGGCAACGTTGGAGTGTCCTCATAATAATGATGATGATGATGATGATGATGATGATGATGGTAATGTACCTACCTTTCCGAGAGTAACCAGCATGTAGCTCAGGAACTCGTATGGTTTGACAATATCGTCATCGTCCAGATCCATCTTTTCGAGGTCCCCTTTCTCCAGAGCTCGATCCAAAAATTCATCTTCGACTGCATCACTGCACCATTCAATGTAAGCACCGGCGATTTGGGCCAACAATTCCCCAAATACGGCTGCTGCCAAAGGCAAATAGACTATACAAATCACTTTCGTCCAAGTGTGGGTGGGACTCAGATCACCAAAGCCAATGGTCGTTCCTGTGACAAACATCCAATAGATACCCATGACTGCATCCCAACCTTCCAGATACACCACGGGACTGGAGAGCATGATCAAGCCTAGTATCAGAGGGATTTCAATCTTGATGATTGCCCAGACGTCTTGGGCAAATGTTGGTTTGCCTGCTACTGGACCATGAACTGATTTTTTCACGACCAAGCCTTTTTCACTCTCACTCTCTTGTCGCACAGTATCAAACTGCTGCATCACTTTTGTCTTGACCCCTTGTAATTTAATGGCGACTTGTTCTTCTCGTAATTCAAACAATCGAGTCCCGATGATTCCCAAGAACAAACCCAAAATGACAATCCCCGAGGACGCAAAGGCAATCGTGAACAGTCGGGAAACATCGGAACTAGGTGCCAAGTCGCCGTACCCTACGGTCGTAAAGACAGTCACAGCAAAGTACATGGAATCCAAAATGGACCATTCTTCAAAAATGTAGGAATACCCCACAATGGCCACAACTATATAGCAAACAAAGGCTCCACAGGCTTGAATGATGGATTCGTGGGAATGCTTCCAATCGACATAGGCATCCGCGAATCCACTTTTGACCTTTTTGTCGTTGTTGTTGTTGTTGTTGTTGTAGTTGCTGCTGTTGCTTGTGGACCCATATCCTGTTTCATTATTGGAGGAAGGATGATGTTCAATCAAGCTACTGTCCTCGTCGTCAAAGTCGTCTTCGTCGTCGTCATCACTGTTCCTGCTGGATGCTGCCAGGGCAGTGCCAATGCGCGTGTCGCTAAACACATGCTGGTTTTTGTTCCGCATGGAATTGGAGAAGACATTAAACAAATGGGCCATATTATTGTCTCGTTGTTGTTGTAATTGGCTCTGTAGATGGAGAATGAAGGGTACGAGTGAAGTTCCAAAACACGATTGTTGATTGATGGGCCTGTCAAGATGTATCTTTCGTCCGAAACGAAAATTAAAACGAGGCAAACGCGAGCCGGATGTATAGCCGACCCGGTCGACTGCGTAGCTCCATGTAGACGCAGTACTGTACGTTTTGTTAGGTGCGCCATTTTGAGCACAACACTTTCGTCGTTTCAGGAAACAGCATTGCACAATGTAACAAGAGACAACCATAAAAATCATCATCACCATCACCATCATCATCATCATCATGACAAAGCAGACGCCACTTCATCGATCAGCTCAGAGTGACAAGGGAAGTATTCCCCATCGAGGAAGCCATACTTACACTAAAAGCAAGAATTCTCTTCGCAGAAATAGCAACAGCAATAGCAACTCCCAAAACCAATCCTCCAAGAACCTCACATTTGTTTCCAAAAGTTGTCAAAAAGTTGCCGAAGCTGCCTTTAAAAAGTTGGATCCTAGCATTCCCGAACAAGCAAAACGATTGCAGACTCGTCGTCGCATGATTTCCTATGGCAAGGTGAGGGTAACAAACTACTATAGTATATTGAAGTAAATGAATTGGACTGCCTTCTTTGTGTGGAAGACAACAAACCACAGCTGTCCACACTCGACATCAATACTCATCCTCTTCAATTTTCCCATTATTTTCCTTTTTCTTTTATACCATTATCATTCGCAGAACACGCTTGGATACGATGAATATTTGCGACAAGTTCCCAAGGAGAAACGACAACCTCGCTGCATGGAAACCCCATCCACCCCCGATTATACCTTGGACATGCCCAACAAGCGATGGATGGGACAGGTACGAGCCTGGCGACGGGCACTCCATACGTACGATCCTGCCGATTTACAAACGGCGTTTGCGGAATCTAGTATGGAACAGCAAGCATCAACAGCATCCACGATGGATACTACTAGTGGTGACAACAACAACAACAACAGCAACGACAACAACAAATCGGTACAGGAGCTTCAAGTGGAACAAGCCAAAGCCGCTGGATTGCCAGTACAATTTGCGAGTAGCAGCAGCGATACTACTAGTACCTCTCAAAATCCATCTCCAACGTCAGTAATGGGGGCATCCAAAGTATTTGAAGAATTGGATCAATGGGAAGACAAACGCAACAACACTGTTGGTGATTTGGATGACTTTGTTTCGGAAGGAGGGGACCTTTCGGATGAAAGTGACGATGATTTGCTGTAAGTAAAATAAATCTCAATATGAAGAAACACGGAGGGACAATCAGCATCACCAAGATTCGAATTCTAGTACGATGATAAATAGACAAACACAACACTGTTATCTGTTACAGTAATAACATGTATTGCGCGGTACACGTCTCCTCCCTCACTCCTGCAACCAACTTGAAGAAGAAAAATATTCTTCTTCTTCTTCTTCTTGTCGATTGAAGTGATCACTGAGATTCATCAACCCATTCACCATTTTGGATCATCCAATCTAGCGAAAGTAAATAAATAACCAGTAATCCCCGAAAGAGCCACAGATATGGTTTCCCATTATCTAATGACTCATTCTCATTCATCTTTCATATTCCAATCTTCCAATCCATCTCACACAACTTTCTACTTTCAGTATTCTGCTGAAAGTAGTAACAATAACACATCATCACATGATGATGATGTACTTAGATCAAGAGCTGTTCAATCTTGATCTTCATACCATCAATGGTAGACTTGAGTTGAGAAGCCTCGTTGGTAGTGATGGAAGTAGCAATCACTGGACGGGAGACACCACAGGCACGTCCCAAGGCGACCTTGCTGTAATAGAATAGGGTGAAAGGTGGTTAGAAGAAGAAAAAGAAGAAGATGATGATGATGCAGAGATGAGCCAAAGATTGTATCCATGAAATCTTGACCAATCGACGAAAATGGTGGGTCCCACAACAGACAACATCATGATACAAACAATCCCATGCACCATCAGCAACCACCAATATCAACATACCTTGGAATAAATACATATGGGACATTCTTATCTTCGCACAACAAGGGCAAATGAAGAAGAATTTCAATGGGCTCGGCGTCAGCAGCCATGATGATGAGTTCGGAAATACCACGGTTCAGAGTCTTGGTGGCTTCGTTGGCTCCCTTCTTGGTTTGCTTGTAGTTGGTGGCTTGTTGAACGAGCTCCAACAAGGCGACGGTCAAGTCGGCATCAGCAAGGGGGAAGGCTTTTTCGGACATGTTGATTGATCGATTGTAAAGTTTTGGATCGTTGTTGGTTTGTGTTTTGTTTTTATCGGAAGGCATCCGATGGTGATGGCAAATCTTCGCACGAATTCGCGCGAGAGAGGAAAGGGGAGTCCTCCCCCCCCTTTTTCAACAATGACAATAATTCAAAATTCATTCCATGAGCAAGCCACTTTTGCACGTATCGTACATCAACAGCCAACAGCAACAGCAGCAACAGCAACAGCAACATCATAGCAACAATCATTGAAGGACTAGCGATGGTACCGAGAGATGACACCCACTGCTTCAGATGACGAGATAATCGAACACGTTCCGAGATGGAAACTCTTTCAAAACCAAAAGCATTCCTTGCGGATCCCCGTGTCCGAGATTGCCTCTTGTGTGGGATTCCATGAGTACCGTGATTTGGTTCAGCTGGCCTTGCGCCAAGTCTATCAGGGATCAGCGGGTCAAGAGCTGCTAGCACACGATTCCAAATTGTTGGGCCTGCGATTGGAGAGTGACGAGCAATTGCTCATGGAGATTGCCGAACAAGCGGGCAAGGAAACCAAGGAGGCCTGGAAGGCAGTGGTCCAAGTCAAACACGGGGTTCGCAAGGAGCAGTCGGTCGAACAGGCCCAAACGCTCTCCAAAGCGGTCGTTCAAAAGGCAAAAGAAAGCAAGAAATTGACTCGATCGCAAATCCAACAGCTCGAACAGGCATCGAAGCATAGCGTCAATACCGGGTTTGGAACTTGCTGGGAAGATCAAGCACTGGACATGTATGAGAAGCAATTTGGTTACGAAGTGCGAGCACGAAATGAAGAAATCAAAATATGGCCCTTTGTTCGAGTAGACGGTGGGGATACCGTCAGGCCTTTAAAGGATCCTCATTCCCACAGACAATTGACATTGTTGAATGCTGCTGGTATCGCAGAGGATGAACCAGAACCAAAGCGGCAAAGAAACAGCGATTCTGACGAAATGGACAAGAAATTTGGGTTGATATCTACACGCAACATTAGCATCAAGAAGCAAAAAGAATGCTTGTTTAGTCTTCGAGGTGCGATTGATGGCATTCGGGATGAACTCGTGCCCAACTCTTGCATGACGACGAGTGATGATGACGATAGCTGGGTGTTACAGCCCATCATTGTGGAGTGCAAACACCGAATGAATCGGTTGCAACCATCACCGCCTCTATATGAAATGATTCAGATTGCTGCCTATTGCAAAATGTATGATGCTAAGGATGCTGACCTTTTGCAAGTTTTGCGGAAAAAGAAATTGACGATTCAACGACGAGCAAAAGACAACCAAACAAAACCAGCCCTGCCAGATGAAAATTTCCGTCAACAAAAGCTTCCATTTGTTGCAACCTCTGACAAGGAGAATAATGATAAAGAGAATGACAAAGCGGAGCCAAACTCGAAACCAACAGACCAATCAGTCGTCGACATGACAGGCAATTGTGAGAATGAGGAAGCATGTCCAAATATAAATGGCTCTATGCAGCAAAAGAGCGAAGAAGACGAAAAAGAATCATCCGGAGTTTTCGATACCACGGAATTGTCGGAAGAAATAGGTGATGGTGCTGCTGAGGAGTCAGTGCAAGTAGACGAGGAATCATCAATCAAGCGCGAGCCAGTTGGACTCGCGACTGAGAAAGTACAAACAGAAGCAAAGCATTCCATCACGATAGGAACCAATGAGACTCTGAATGAAGACAGTGCTAGAGAAGAAGATCCTGGAACTGACAAACAGGACGCAATGACAATGGAGATTTCTGTCACTCGCATGTCCATGGATGATCCAAGGTATCAACTGAACGACAACTGGGAGTCATTGATACTGCCCCGACTCAAATCTTGGGTGGAAGGAATCTATGAAATCCGAAGTTCCGATGACAAGCGATATCGACTACTGATGGCATCCACGGAATCATCCGTTGCGGTCATTGGAGATCATGACGAGGATGTCCTGGAGCAACAATCATTGCAGCAGCTGAGAGACGCTTGGAACATTTTGTTTGAGGAATGTCCCTGGCTTGTCGACTGTGATACTCAATACAGTCGAGAAATAATGTCCAGGATAGCCGAATGAACCAAGAATCAATAAACCCTTCTTGAAGGGGTAACTGATACCAGATTCCAGATACCAACTGATTTCGAATGAATCAATCAGTCCTGCCTGTCCGTCGATCGGCGATGGATCGAAGAATGATGCTGCCCTTCGATTTTATTCTATCTTGATCCAAAATATTCGAGTACATCATTCACACGTCGTCACAATTGAAATGAGATATCTCTCATACTTTTTGGCTTTCTACCACCTCAATTTCTCCCTTTGCCTTGCCATGTCTGCCCCCAAGCTGAAACTTTCCTACTGTAAGTCCATTCGTTCGAAGCCCTCGATTGACCTCCATTTGTCAACAAGGCGATCGGCTCACAGGACACATTGAACATCACTTTCACGAACAGTCGACATTGAAGGTGCTGGCGAACAGGTGCGCCTAGCCTTTTCACTTGCTGGGATTCCCTTCGAGGATGACCGCGTCAAGTTTCCAGAGTGGAAGGAGCTGAAGCCGAAGACTCCCTACGGCAAGCTTCCCATTCTTACCATTGATGATGGAGAGATGAAAACTCAAAGCCAAGCAATGCTTCGATATGCCGCTTCAATCGATCCCACTGGAACCTTGTATCCCACGGAAAAGCTTTACGAAATCGAGGAATGCCTTGGATTGGTCAAGGATTTGCAAGACTCCTGGACTCCAAGACTATACATTGGCATGAGACCATCTACTTTTGGCTACCCAGAAGACTTCACGAAGACTGAAGAAGGCAAGGCTAAAGTGGAGACTATGCGCAAGGAATGGGTCGAGAAAGAATTGCCTGAATTCCTCTCCTGGATTGCCGCCAAAATTGAAAAGAATGGAGGGACATTCATGTGTGGCGGCGATAAGCCAACTATTGCTGACTGCGTCCTCGTTCCAATCCTTCGAGGCTTTACTAAGGGCCACGTTGACCACGTCGACACTGAATGCATCAAGAAGAACAGCCCCAAGCTCGTCGAGTACGTCGAAAGATTCTGTGCATTGCCAGAAATTAAGGGCCGTTACACAAGTGGCCTCGGTAGCGCCTAAACGCTCTTGGTCCGATGGTACTTGCTCTTCGTAAAATAGAACAACACTCTTGGTCCAATGCTACTCTTCGTAAAGTAGTATAACAAGAAAATTTCCTTCATCTATTGTTTAAAATTGCAAATCGTTTGCCTCTATGATAGTCTTGCACATGAAAATTTGCCGCAATTCGTTCAGATTTGTTGTCAACGCTGTCATTTCGCTGAATTCCCATAGTCATTGTACGGTCGGTTATGCCCCCCCAACAAGCTTGTCTTCTCTCCACCCAAGTTGTCTGCATCACCATGATTCGAGCCATTCTTTTTGTTGTCACCAATGTCGCCATATTCAAAATCGAATCGTTCATCATCCGACATTTCTTGAAAACTCTTTGTGGAGGACACGGAGCTCGTCGAGGATAACTTGCGTTCAGATTTGCTGTGCACTTTTGGGCTCTCATCCTTTGGCGTCGTCTGATGAAATGGTGGCGGAGGAGGGGAGTGCGCATTGGCAGCAGTTGCATTTACATCATCATTTTGTTGTTCTGGCTCGGGGAAACTAACAATATAATTTCCGTCGCTGCTACCTCTGGGTGAAGCTTGGAGCCATTGTTCCAGACTAGAAGATGAAACATTGCGCAAAGCATGGGCATCAAAGTTATCTGGCTTTGGAACCACTGGGGGTCCTGATGGAGGACGGCTTGAATATTTCGGCCGATTCAAGCTGCTCGGATGGCGTTTGGTGGTTTGCGCTTGTCCCGGTGGCTTGGAAGCTACCGCAAACGCACGAGGTGGAGCGCTCGGAGAAGACACATCTGATATTGCCGACAAAGAGCGTTCGTAGCCTACAACCGGCACCTCTGGTCTCCCTTGCTCTTCATCGGCAAAACGGACCGTGGAATCTACTCGTGGGCGATTCGAAGTGACAAAGTCCTCGACCAGTGGTGCCTTCAGACGCCCACACAAGTGATCGTAGATTTCTTCCTCTGTGAGGAATCGATCAATTGGGGCTTGTTTTCGCCGGTATTGTCGGATAATGCTTGTGTTATTCTCGAGATTCGCCTTCGACTTGGCCAACAGGTTGGAGTGCAACGTATGCGGGATCAGGAGTTCTTCAAATTCTGGAGCAAAGATTCTTTCGTCACCCATCGCACCAGTGTGCATGATAACTCTGCCTAGGGCGGAAAATACTGACACAATATGAAAAAACAAAAACAGCGTGCTTGCCAAGAGCAAGATGGACCAAATCCCGACGGGCAACAGCAGGAAGAAGTAGATGACAAAGCTGATCAAAAAGGAATATATGGAACAGACGATAAGTCTCCCTGGTAGTTCGGCTGCATACTGACCGATACTGCTGCGGAGAATACAATGCGCATTATTGGCATTGATGCTGTTGACCATAGCCCAGGCAGTATATATCGATATCAGACTCAGAATTGTCAAGAGCGCAGAAATGATGATCATCAGACCAGCCCAGAAGGACAATGTAAAATGTTGGCCGTCTTGAAGTTCTTGCCGGACTGAAGCTGTGATTGATGATGTGCTGAAGAGGACCCCGAGTTCCGTTGAAAGCAAAAGCGACATGAATATCATGTTCGAAGAGTATCGTTGCGTCATATATGCCTTCAAATCTTCTCCATTATTCATAGCCCAAGCCATATGCCGCCTCCAAATGGAAAAGTTGTCAACTGTAATGAATAATTCTCTTATTTTGAGCAAGAAAAGAAGTGACGTCCAGGTGTTGTGTGTGTAATCTCTTCGTGTATCCTTGGAGGATGTTCGTTGCTTCAGTGTCATTGGTCGATAGGAAGAACCTATCGCCGATGACGAATCTGAGTTGGACGGGTTGCAGAAGTTCATGATTGACAGCAACGCAGTTTTTAGACTAAATACTGGTACTTCGTTGACAGAAGCGTAGTTTGTAGAATAAAGACTACTCAATGGTTGCACAGTTATCGCATTAAGAATCGAACATGGAACATGCTGGTATAGATTTTCGCTCAGTCACGAGCTATGACGACAGCTCGAAGTAGTCGAAACGTGGTTCGGATTTGAAAATAAAAGAAGATGCCATGAAGTTTTAGTGTGCATGCATATCTATTTCGGATTGCATGTATTTAGCGAGCTTCTTGGCAGCCATATAATGAGAACAATCGAAAGAGAGCAAAGTACTGAGTACCAACACGGTTCACAGCTACAAAGCAAAATACTCCGAGCTATCCTAGATTTTACGTCATTGCCTATGCCGACATGCGATTGCGCAACGCAGACGACACAGCATATGATATTAGACATCCCGCGGCCACTCCCGCCCATTCGAGACCAGTCGTTTTCACTTGCTCCCAGAACAAGTCTCTTTCCAGTTTCCGCCGCTTTTCAGATAATTCATCGTTGGCTCGAATAACAGCCTGAGTTCCCGATCGATCCATTCCAACTTCATTACTCGAGGATATATACTCAAAGTGTGTTTGTACGACGGTCTCTACGATCATGCTTTCCAGCGCATCGGACTCTGAATTTCGCGGTTTGGTCAAGTCATGCATCGACCAGTCCTTGACATCCATTGTTGCTCCGTCATCTGAGAAGGAAGGTGCTAGGACAGAAACTTGTTGATGCCGGTTATGTAGCAAGTTTCCCACCACCATGTGACAGTTGTATTTTTGGACCGCTCTCTCCGCCTTGCTCCTCAGAATTTCCTTGTCGGTTTCCAACTTGAAACTGCAAACAAATGCATCTGGGGCCCAAGTCGAACGTAACAAGCCCATGACTTTGGGAACTGGAGCTAGTTCCAGAGTCAATCCACCGCCTGCACTTTGAATTTTGTGTTCTGATCGTTTTGATTTGGGGACGTAAAAGTCTGATACTGCAGCCGCGAGATAGAACATTGCTAGCGATTGGCTGTCTCGGATTGATTCCGCACACAACTGCAACTTTGCCAAGTATTCGTCGACCGATCGAAAGGGGACCGTGTACAATCGATTCTCCAGTATAACATTCTGTCTATCTAATAGTGCTGATTGGAGTTTGCTGGAGTTTATAATTCGTCGATGCAATGTGATTCCATCTGTTTTCTTGTTGGCTCGTTTGTTGGAGGTTGAAGGCGGTGAAGCTCCAGGGGTTGCGTCTGTTAACCAAGGGTCGCGCTGTGCATCCAGAACAGACTGAACCAGTTGATCTTCTTCGTCATCTTCCGTATCTCCAAAAAACAACTTCCCAATTCCATTAAACGACATTCCATGATTCGCTTGAGTTCCAACTGCCTGACTCAGTATCCTTCCAAAAGGACTTGCGCTTCCAACTCGCCATAGATGAATTACAGCGTACCCGCGTTTCAGGAATTCTTCCACCGAGACTGCACCCCTTAGACCAGTAGAAAAGTTATCTAAACATCTCACGCTGTTGAGCTCCAAGTCGGCGGCTGTTCCTCCTGACGTAACGATTGCAATGGGACGATGATGTGTTTCATGACGGAGGACAAAGGCTCTCAGCCCCAATTCAATTTCCTTCTTTTCCTTAGGATCAAGTTCTACCAGGTCATTGCTATTGTCGTCGGCCATTCTGTCGGGCAGCTTTCTGTGGGTATGGAATTGTCGTGTTGGTTGTCTTTTGTTGTTTGTTGTGATGGATGATGGAAGCTTGTTGCAAGGAGCGTGCGAAGGACAGTCGAATGGAAGATCTTTCGAACATCAAAAACACTAAAAATCAAAAGACATACCGGTATGACGAGACGGCACGTCTCCAACATCTTCTATCGAATGCTTCTGACCCTTAGTATCATTATACTACAAACAACCTGGATTTCAAGAACTACCCTCATGGCACAAGCATTCTCCACCCAAGCCAAAATCCCTCTTCGAATCCTTTGTTTCGGAGATTCCCTGACGGCCGGGACAACGCAAATGTTTCAATTACATCCCTATGCACCACATCTCCAAAAGGCACTAACAGAGAGCACAAAGCTACAGAGCCTGGATATTGAAGTAATGCACCTGGGATTTCCAGGGTGGACATCAGAGGATCTTCTAAAGGACGCTGATGGTCCTAAAGGTCTGCGAACCACCATTAGCCGAAATCAAGAACCACCGATATCGTTGGTAATTCTGTTGGCCGGAACAAATGATTTGGGCTCTAGCAAATCATCATCTGAAATATCCGAGGGAGTCATATCACTGCATAAGCTTTGTCTCGAGGAAAAGGTTTCGAATACGATTGCCATTGGGATTCCGTCTTCTTTTTATCAAACACTAAGCTCCAAAGCATCAGAGGTGGCCAAAACTGCGAATCAGGGAATTGAATCATTTTGCGAATCGGATCCAAGGGCTGCTTATTTCCCTTTTCCTTTTGAGTACAGCAAGGATGACGGAAACTGGGATCCCGATGGGTTGTAAGTCTTCTGTTTGAGGTTGCTTTTCTTCTTGACCCGGATGAAAACGTGTTTGTGCTAACAATGCCAGTTGTTTGTGTACGTTAGGCATTTTTCTGCAAAAGGATACCAAGTGCTCGGTGAAAGTCTAGCTCCAGCCGTAGAGGACATTGTCGCAAAGCAACTCAATCTTTGACCATGGACAGCCGCTTTGAGGGTGTGAAACCATGAACGAATTAAACCATCAACTTCTCCATCGCCATTGACGTCCATAGATACTCTAGCTTCTGTAACCAAAGCAACAATATTCAATTCCTTTCCTTCTCTTATGCACTCATCGTATCGATCTTTCCAACGGACAAAAGTCAAGAAAGACGTCCATCAATCCAGGTGTCAATGCAAATGAGTCCTTGATCAACTGCCAGCAGCTCAACTTTCCAAACAACTCATTTGCAGCTTCGGGAAGTAGCGGATCACCATCGGGTGGTACACATTCCAATACCCATTTACATTGTTCAACGCAGATACTCATTATAGTACGAAGGTTTTCTTCCAGTTTCAACCTTGTTTCGTTCGGTGTTGTTGTTGTCTCGTTCGTGTGTGTGTCACAATGGCGAGTAAACCGTCTCACATGAATTAGCAAAAGACAAGTATACACCAAGTCTGCCCCTTCTCCTTTGTGCTCGAATGACGGATCCATTGCGATTTCCACAAGTTCTACTACCTTGGCAGCATCTTCATTTGAACCATGATGGTCATTTAACCTTGCGATGATCGCCATTACGCCTTCGTCGTACTCGAGGCAAGCTGCAAGTACCAAGAGGCATTGCACATTTTGAAATGGCTTCATGGATCTATCAACACACCATAGTAGCATTCGCATGGCATTTTCATAAATCACTGCTCCCCTTTGAATAGTATCGGTTGAAAAGTAAGCATGATCAATCAGCAGCTGCACGTAACATAAAGAAGCTTCCATCTTTTCGACAATGGCCGCTTCCAATTGCTCCTTCGAATCATCTCCTGCTGCCTGGAGCTCTTCCAAATTTTTGCACACCGCATCATAATCTGAAGCGCAGTCATTTAGTTTCTTGCATATTCTCTTGTGCATTGGCCAATTATTCTTTTGGCATTCTCGAGAACAGAAGCAAGCGTTCTTGCATCGAGCACACTGAAGAAGTTTCTTCTCTTCTTCTTCCTCTATCCTACATTGAAGACAATATCGTTTGTGTTTCCGTGGCACAAATGCTATATGATCACTCAACGTCCCAGTCATTGAATGGATAAATCTCTTTCCCGGTTATGGATATGCTTTGGTCCTGTAAGTTGAACGAATCCTTGTCAAAGTGTTGTGTGGTTGGATGCAGAAAAATGACCGACTGACTGACTCATTCGACAGGTTTAGTCGAACTGATCTTCTGCCATGCATGCATCCATCAATACGATACCATACATGAAGGATGCTATCATCTGATGATAGAGAACAATTGCAATGCTAGTCAAAAGAACGAACAATCGCAAAAGCTTTCTAAACTTACAAACTAGTGAAAGTCTACGTTCCACATCAAATTTCTGTATCAATTTCGTCCAATCCAACATTTGCCCCAAAATCTTCTGGTCTAGACAAATCCATATCCGAGCTCTTGATAACTGAATCCCTCAATGGTTACTTTCCCTGCATCTTGCAGAGCCTTCAACTTTGGACGGAATTTCAAGAACTCTTCTCCAGTTTTGTGTTTGGTCAGATAGTCATCCTTGCTTTTGTAACGTTCCACCATGTGAACCTTGAGAGGGTCGGCATCGCTTCGTCCAACTTCGTAGTGAAACAAGAAAGGTTCCTTCTCTGCACAGTACTTTGTGACAGACCTCCATTCTTCCAAGATTTGCTTTTGATCTTCCTCATCTGTGAATGTGAAGGTCACAGTTAATGTCCACGCAGTTCCAGGAATGCGCGGTCTTGGCTCCGACTTGTTGAGAAAAAATGCATGGTGAAGCGCTGCTCCAAGTACCATGCAGGCAAGGAACGGGATGATTTGTTGAGAAGGAGAATTCATTGGCCCTCTGGAGACTCGCATGGCTGTTGTTTGGAATTTGCAGCGGGCATGAGAGAGTTGGAGTTGCGATTTTGCATCACGCGTCATCATTTTTGAAGTCGGACGAATCGACTGAGGAAAGGGCCGCATGCATTACAGTACAAAATATAATCACATCACAGTTCCAACCAACACATATTTTGCAGCCATGGCAGACACCAGAAGCACGCAATATGAAGTGGAATATAACGCAAAAGATTTGATACTTTACGCCTTATCAGTTGGATTTGGTTGTTCTTCCACAACTGATGAGTTGGAGTACTTGTATGAGCAGCATGAGAACTTCAATCCCCTTCCAACCTTTTGTCTGGCTCTGACGTTTTGGGCCCGATCAAGAGATGGAAATACAATGGGGATTCCTTCTTTCCCCCCACCTCTCATGCAAAAAGACGATGTCATTCCCCGGAGGTTTCTTCGGCAGCAAGATCTGGATCTGTCGAATCAACCGGTGATACATACATTTCAGTCGATAATATGGCATCGACCCATGCCGATACCATCCTTGGAATTTGTCTCGGGGCGTTGCAACGGCAAGGTGCGCACCACAATAAGTCTGGAAACAGTGGCTGTACAACCAAAATCCATTGGAACCTTTGTCACCACCCAGTCCCAGATTTTTGCTGCAGAACCCGCCGTCGAAGGACGCTCAAACAACAACAGTTGTCCATTAGTATGTACCATGCAATCGACCGCTCTGGTGTTTGGTGTTGATAGTGAGAGTATTATCCCCTACAAATCATCATCTGGTACCCCAAAGAAACAGAGTAAAATCAATGTCCCAAAGGATAGACCTCCGACTTTGGAATGGACCTTTCAGACACAGCCAAACCAAGCATTGCTCTATCGATTGAGTAGCGGCGATAGCAATCACATCCATGTTGACAACTCGGCAGCCGAGATGCTTGGAACGGGAAAAAATGTACCCTTACTCCATGGCCTCCTCACATTGGCCATTGCTTTCCGGGCTGTGTCTAAGCTGGCCAGCAAGAATGACAGAATACATATACTAGAAGGAAAATTCACAAAACCAGCATTTGTGGGAGATGAGTTGCTTATCAAGGTTTGGCGTGAAGACTCCTCTTCTGTCAGCAGATTTATATTCATCGTGCTGAATAAGGAGACTGGAGTTACCTTGATTGACAGAGGATTGGCCGAATTTGGGTCCACTTCTAACAGTCCAATGTCAAAGATGTAAAGCAATTATCGTTTTCTGTCGCTATTTTACATATAGTTATGCACCATCCATCTGCGATGCATCCCTTGCAATTCCCAAAAATATGGAAAATATTGAATGAAGAGGCGCTTTTTCTAATCTGCAAGATCCACATCCGCGATTTCGTCAATGGAGAGTCCACCTCCCACTCCGAATTCCTCGCTTTCGTTGGTGCGTTTGGATCGGCTGATTGCATTTGCAATATACTGCTTATTGATTTCTCGGTACTTGAGATTGACAGGAACGGAATTTACCCTTGCTTCTCTAGTTCGTTTCAAAAGTTCTTCTGCCAATTCTTGAGGAGTCATATCATCCTCTAGTTCCTGATCCAGTACTCGTTTCGAGCTCATTGCGCCAGTATCCATAATTATTCTAGCAAGTGCTGAGTATGTGGACACAATATGGACAATCAAAAGGATACCACCTACGCTAAGAATGACAGCAGGTCCAATGGGCATGATGATCCACCAAAACAAGGCTGAAAGAGGACCGGGAGAAGAACGATGAAAGTAAGTATCAAAGGTGCGAATGCTGCAATCCAACGTTTGATAGATAACTTCATCTGCCTGAACCATCATTTCACTAATTATTTTCACTTACCAACCCATGTGTAAAACAAGTAAATCACTCCAACCACCAGAATATTGGGCAATTGTGCTCCGTAAAGTCCAATGGACGATCTGGCAATCAATTTGAGGTTTTCGTTACCAATGACAGTGTATATGCCCCAGGCAGTGAAATTGGCCACCAACGCAGCAATGGAAAAGAAGATCGACAAACACAGTCCAATTCCCGTCCAGTACTCCAGGGTATGACTTTCTTCGTTCTTGAGAGCATTACGGACATTGTCAGCTGGTGTACTGGGGCTGAATAAGACTCGGATTTCGGTACCAAGAATCAGCGACAGGAACACAGTGGTGGACGCAAAGCGTTGAGTCAAAGCCTCTCGTAGCAGTTTTCCAGCAGGTTTGGACCAAATCAAGTGCCGTCTCCAGAACGAGGAAAGCTCTGCACTGACAAAGTGTTCTGTGACAGTCGCCGGAATGCCTACCCAAAATATGTGCCACGTATTGAAGTACCCATCCACTTTGCTTTGTGGAAGACATTTTGTTATTCCTGAACTACTCATGATGACAAAGCTGTTCTTGCAGCCACACTATACAGGTCAAGAGAGAGGCCTAAGCATCCATGATGGGAGCAATGGACGATGAAAGAGTGATTTGAATAGGTACCCGGTACGGTGCTGGCACAGATTTCCGCGTTGATCTTGATATATTTGAAGGTGGCGCATGACGGTTTGTTCTTCGTTTCGCATCGAGCAAGATCGTTAAATATTATTTTAAGGACATAGAGTAAATTAGGTCACTACCGGTAGAGTCATTCGAGTACTGTACCGTAGGCACAGATAGACACCACAACGCAAGGCTGACAATCTGTGAATGTACATCTGCTATTTGACTCTCTCATTACATTACAAGCATGAACGCGCCCATCGAATGATAATTAGATGGTGCATTCTTGTTGGTGGACCGTCCGGCCGAATGAACCTACCGCCAGCCTTGAACCATTTGTATGATGTAGTTGGGAGATTCATTCTAGGCAGTCTCCTTCTCTACAGTGGCGATACACCACAGAATCTATTCCAAGTGGGCTTCTGTCAGTCTAGTCCGTATACGTCTTCCAATACTGACGTCAGATTGAGAAGATGTTTCGATCCCACAAACTTGAGAAATTTTGATGCATCACTTGTTGCGCCTCCTGATTTCGCTTCCACTCTCGCTAGGTGCACCTTCTTCTCTGGTCGACTGAGTGTTAGATTTTCTTACCGCACTCCTGTCACTTGGCGTTCTGTACTGATCGACTATCGAGAGTCGGCGTCTCATATTTTTTCGTTTCTGATACAAGAGCTCATCCGAGAGCTGGTGAGGTGTCATTTCATCTTCAACATTAGATCCTATAATTGTCTGGCGCCTCATGCTGCCAGAGGACATTACCAAAGTCCCAAGAGCCGAATAGGCAGAAATAATGTACACCAAGAACAGTCCGGAACAAGTGGTCATGACTGCAGTGACAAGTCGTGGCATTGCGAGAACCCAGAACAATGTAATCTTTAAACAATAACGACCACTAGAATCAGGTGCAAAACAAGAAAAAGGAGACAAACCCGCATACATACCGTTGATAGGAAGGTGTACAGCACCAGAACAATCAAATAACTTGGAAGTTGCGCAGCATAAAAACCTATGCTCGACTTTGCAATTATGTGTAGATTTTCATTCGAGATTGCCGCAAATACTGCATAAGCTGAATAGTTGGCGGTTATGGCAGCGATCGCGACGAGTGTCGCAAACGAAACCACGATTCCAGTCCAGTATGCCAGCGTATAAGAGGATGTCGCCAACGCATCTCGCACCTCCGCCGAAAGATTAGCTGGGGACGTAAGCATTCCAATTTCTGCCGATAGAATTACGGAGAGAAAGATAGTGGAGGAAGAGAACCTCTGGGTGATCGATTGTCGGAGTTCAGCCCCTGAGCTCTTGGAATAGATCACGTGGTCCCGCCATCGTTTCGACATATCCACTGTGATAAAATGATCGTAGAATCGGTCCAGAATTCCACACCAGAATGGATGCGAATTTCCAAAGTAGCTATTTGAGTCATCTCGCTGCGGCACTGATGCCATTGTTGTATTTCATGTCAATATGTTTGGAGTCTGTGTTATTGGTGTGCGGTGTCTTGAGATTGAATTCTGCGCCGGTGATCAAATCGATCGAATGAATCGAAAATGCTCGCGCCATTTTCCTCTCATCGTCGCGTCATCGTCTTCACCTCAACCTCGATATACCGGTATTCCACATCATCATTGATACACGATGTCGAAAAAGAGACCGGGCGTTGAGGCATCCAAACGGCTTTCCGAGGTGTCGGATTGTAAGGTATGGGAGCAAGTCGAATCACAGTTTGCTCCTCTTCTTTCTTTGGCGCTGAAGGAAGAAATTCGAGATTGCAACAAAGAGTACGACAACCTGAAAGCCAAGTTTTCAGCCGACTCTTCCAAGGATTGTATTTCCAAAGAAGAACTCATGGCTATTGTTAGATGGAAGTTTTCGGTTGGCAAGAAACGTCCTGCCCTAATGAAACATTTAAATTCCAATACAGACAAGTTTGTCAAACAGTGCTCGGAAAATGCGATTGCTCATGCTCGAAGCATTGAGGCGAGTGATGCTTGGAGTGACGACGACATCAAGTGCTGCATAAATCATCTCACAGAATTGAGTGGTGTTGGACCTGCAACAGCAAGTGCCATCGTTTCCATGATTCGACCAGATGTCTTCCCCTACATGTATGACGAATGCATCGATACGTTTCTTCCTCGGAGGACGTACACACTTCCTGTATACCTGGAAGTGGCGAAAGCGTGCACCCAACTTGCCAACGAACTAAATGGCTGGACTACTGCTCGGGTAGCTCGGGTTCTCTGGGTTGCTGCGAGAGTGTGTGCTTCCAACGAGGGCATGAAGGATTACACTCTGAACAAATCGAAGACGCTGAAAGAAGAAACAAATACTCCCGGCAGTCGATCCAACAAACGACGCAGAAAGTCATAGAATCGTACGGCATTATTGATTGCTACTGTAGTTTTGCTTTGGTTGCAACCGGAATTTCATTCGATCACGCTGCAGATAATCGACCAATTAGAAAGTTCCTAGCTTTATAAGTGCGTGTTACGCTCAAATTGAAAGGAAGGTTCCTCCAATGGCAATCGCTATTACACCACCAACCAAAGTATTGATGAAGTTAACCACTTCATTTGTGATCCATTCGAGATTCTTCTTTCCTTGCAATGTCGCTCCCAGCACACTCTCAACGTTTGTCGCAGCGAATGCCGCAAACACCGAAATTGGAATTGCCTCGATATTTATCAAGCCGATCGACCACCCATACAGGGAAACCAGCAATCCACCGACAACAGATGCTGCTGTCCCCTCTGCCGATATCGCACCTGGATTGAAGACACGGGTGAGTTTCAATACATCTTAAAAAGAGAATCTCCGAGGTTCGTACCTTCAGTTCCAGGTTCCACCCTTTCCAACGTCGTAATCAAGAATGTTGTCTTGCCATAGGCCTTTCCAATCTCGCTAGCAAATGTATCAGAAAGTTTTGTCGCTAGTGATGCAACAAAGCCAAGAATGAAGAGGTCTGATGAAATACCAAGGAAGGAATCACCTTGAGCAGCACAGATGGCGCACATAAGCCCAGTGGCAGCCGACCCCCTACCCAATTGAAAACAAAAATGTGATAAGCCACAACATTCAACCGCAAGGAATGCCAAAAATCAAATGCATTGTTGTCTCACCAAACGTTTTCAGGCCCTCTTCTGCCCCCACGCCCCTCGGCGATCCCACGTTGTTCTTTTTCTGCAAACTTAACCTTGGTGACAGCTGACCCAAAAAATAAGTAGGCAACACAAAGAGTCCAGCCTTTCCATCCTAACGTGGCCCACAGGCCGCTTCCAAGGGCGCAAGCATGCAGCATTCCTTGTGGCGTCAGCACCTTCAGCAATTTGGATCTCAATGTGGTAAAGAGGAAGACATTCAGCGTCAATGCTTGGCTGAAAGGAACATGACCAGTGCTATTCAGCAAGGAGTTGCCAATAAACGAAGCCGTTTCCACAATAGAAGAAGTCGAGAGTCGTCGTTTGGATAGTGAAGAGGCGGGGATTGGATCGAAGGCGTTCCCATCATGAGGACGCCGCCTCTGCGGATTCAGAGTAGTTTTGTGCAGTCGAGGTCGGGAAGAGACAAATGCAGTCGCCGGAAGAGCGACGTAAGCAATCAGCAATGTCGAGAGCTTCATTTTAAGAGCTACCGCACAGCCTTGTTGAATGAATTAATGTAATAAAATACTTTTGCCGTATCAATCAATCATGTCATCTGCTGACTGATGTTTTTACGGTCGAATGAATCATAAAATTGTGAGAAATGGATCAAAGATCGAAGCATTATTTCTATTGAGGCAATTAGTGAGGGATTATTAGGCCGTCTTGGTTGGAATGAAAGGACATGTTCAATATATATATATATATCATAGAAAACAAAAATCTAATTCTACAATTGACATAAAAAGCTCAAAATCTACCAAATTTCCCTTCCCCATCAGTCAAAACCCACACGACATGGGTCATCTAATGTTTCCTGCTGCGAGCTGAATCAAAAGTGGATGCTCCAGTAGTGTCCACAGAGCGGTAACTACCTGTCTTCTTCAGTCTCCGCCGCCTTTCACCAACCGGTTTGCGTGGACCGTGCTCTGAGCGAGTGTCCAAGTTGTTCTTTGGTTGTTTGCTGGGCTTGCGCCCAACGCTGCTTGTTCGAGTCTTTTTTCTGCCTGGCGCTGGAGAAGCTCTATTCATGGATTGCGTGTTGTTGGCAGTGCAGGTCGACATGCGGCCTACTGGGGCCCTGCCTCTAGAATCGTTGTCGAGAAGTGGTTTTCGGGCGGCATTTCTACCAGGCACTATGGTTGATGCTCTTGTCGGTGGTGATCTACCAGAATTGCGAACTGGAGATCTTCCACCAGAATTACGTCCTTGTGATACGGGGGATGTGGTTGATCTGACGGTTGGAACCCTTATGGAAGATTGCGTGACTGAAACTGGTGAGACTCTCACGCTGTTTGCTTGCACAGATGCTTTCTTCGCAAGTGGTATTGATGGACTTGAAAACTGATTCAAGCTGCTGGCTCTTTTTGGACCCGAACCCTTGCGACCTGACGACAAAGATCGCACTGGTCGCTGTTTCCTTCCAGCTGAAGGTGATGATGTACGAGTTCCACCTTGGTTAGCTTGTCTCCAGTCATAGCGTCTGACGGGATCCTGTAGCAAGTCGTATGCATCAGCAATCTTGGCAAACTCCTCGGTCGCAGCTTGACGATGATCCGCATCACAAGTTTGCTTATCTGGGTGGCACTTCCTGGCAAGTTTGAAGTATGCCTTCTTGATAGTAGCCTCATCGGCATCCTCAGTCAAGCCGAGGATTCTATATGGATTGTCTGATTTTTCCATGATGATTTTATGGTTGTGCTTAGATTGACGTAAGAACACACTTTTTTGAACCCGTCACCGAAGTGTTTCAACGCGCCAATGGAAGTAAGAAACTCACTTTTTCCCAAAATGTGCTCCAACAGTCACATACGGCATATCATACATATTACACAATATATTCAATATATATTTCGCTATCATGATACTATATCCTACCTACACACTGGCGTTTAAAAAATTAAAAAAATTTAAATGATGGACTCAACTTTCTCTTCGTAGAAATGTTTGGTTTGGAACGAAAAAACAATGGTTACAATTTACATAAAAAGCTCAAAATCTACCAAATTTCCCTTCCCCATCAGTCAAAACCCACACGGCTTGGGCTATCTATTGTTTCCTGCTGCGAGCTGAATCAAAAGTGGATGCTCCAGTAGTGTCCACAGAGCGGTAACTACCTGTCTTCTTCAGTCTCCGCCGCCTTTCACCAACCGGTTTGCGTGGACCGTGCTCTGAGCGAGTGTCCAAGTTGTTCTTTGGTTGTTTGCTGGGCTTGCGCCCAACGCTGCTTGTTCGAGTCTTTTTTCTGCCTGGCGCTGGAGAAGCTCTATTCATGGATTGCGTGTTGTTGGCAGTGCAGGTCGACATGCGGCCTACTGGGGCCCTGCCTCTAGAATCGTTGTCGAGAAGTGGTTTTCGGGCGGCATTTCTACCAGGCACTATGGTTGATGCTCTTGTCGGTGGTGATCTACCAGAATTGCGAACTGGAGATCTTCCACCAGAATTACGTCCTTGTGATACGGGGGATGTGGTTGATCTGACGGTTGGAACCCTTATGGAAGATTGCGTGACTGAAACTGGTGAGACTCTCACGCTGTTTGCTTGCACAGATGCTTTCTTCGCAAGTGGTATTGATGGACTTGAAAACTGATTCAAGCTGCTGGCTCTTTTTGGACCCGAACCCTTGCGACCTGACGACAAAGATCGCACTGGTCGCTGTTTCCTTCCAGCTGAAGGTGATGATGTACGAGTTCCACCTTGGTTAGCTTGTCTCCAGTCATAGCGTCTGACGGGATCCTGTAGCAAGTCGTATGCATCAGCAATCTTGGCAAACTCCTCGGTCGCAACTTGACGATCCGCATCAAAAGTTTGCTTATCTGGGTGGCACTTCCTGGCAAGTTTGAAGTATGCCTTCTTGATAGTAGGCTCATCGGCATCCTCAGTCAAGCCGAGGATTCTATATGGATTGTCAGATTTTTCCATGATGATTTTATGGCTGTGCTGATTGTGCGAATGAAGCTGCAAATATTTACAGTCTGTGACTGGAAAGAAGCTGGTGTAACACACTTTTCTACACCCTTCGCCTGCATTTCAATGTGCGCCAATGGAGGTAGAAACTTCACTTTTTCCCGAAATATGCCTCCAAAAATCGCCTGAAACATATAAAGGACAGGTCTTCATTTCCCCGGAGTCCATGATGTTCCTAAGAGGTAGCGAAGCAAGCTTTGTAATCCCTCGAATCCAACTATTATGCCTGATTCCAAACCCGTTTTTTCGTTACCACAACCCAGCCTTCGCAGTTGTTCTGATCGAATGTTGAAATTGGCGAATAGGGAGACGCTCCGCGTCACCCACCCCGCAACCCGGATGCTTGACACTCACCCCAATCTACCTCCCAAAATCCCCCACTTCAAAACCGGCTGGCGTTGGATCTTGGCCAGTGCCGACCAGCTTTGGCCAGCCCGCCTCGTTTTAGTTTAGCGCCCTTTCTACCCATCCTCACTTTTCTGCAGCCTCCCTCCGCAATGACAATGGAGCGCCTACACTACATGATCTTCCCAATGAATGCTTCCCAGTTACAGTCGATCATTCTGATGCGTCAAAAACTAAAGAACGCATTGTACCAGATTCTATCGACCTTGTAAACAAAATTAATAGTCATGTCATTGTCCATTTACTTCCATTCCAAGGATAAGGTACGGTGATCCTCCTTTTGTCAGTCATAGTTGCTGTACGAACCCCATCCATTCTGACTTCTTACAATTGTAACAACTCAACAGGACAAGATCCCACACGGTTTCCGCAACATGTACCCATTGCCTAATCAAACGCCAGCTCATCCATCAAGCAGCTTTCAAACGATGCTCAAACAGCAGTGTTGATGTTCTGTTGTCCAAAGACAAAGGCGCAGTATTCATATGCTCTTGTTTGAGCACCAGTCATTCAGGCAATACATTGCTGTGCCAAATGGGGACAGAGCCGAGAACTGTGCCACAAGTGTGCAATTCCTCTATCTAGCATCTCCACCAAGGTCCAAAACCATACCGGTACAACCACATTCGTATTTCAGCCTTGAAATTGGCGCAACAGAACAAAGCCTACGTGGACAGTCTCATAGTTCAAAGTATCAAGTTTTCAGTGTCGACGTTGACATGCTACCAGCAGACCAACACAAGCGCCATGATCAATTCTCCATCAATCGACTATGGATATAATCATGAAGAGCAAAGCAGCATTTCACAAATAATTATTTATTATAGTCTATGTTTTTTGAAAATACACTGCACACCAAGAAGACTTGTGTTGACACTGAACGCCATAATATCAATTATTATACATTCTATACCGTCCATGAAACATCAATCTAAGTTCCCTCTCCAGATGACAGACATGGACAAGTGTTGAGCCTCTTATTGCACGTGCGACCCCAGCCTTTTTCGCAAACTTCACTAGTGTCGACCGTCTTGATTCATGTCTGACCGTTACCAACGTCTTTTTCTCAAAACCATGCAGGATCGGACGCCTTTTCTTGCGAATTTTTTATTTTTTCAAACAATTTTTCAACGGCTGATTTCCGGCATCGGTAGCACACTTCACAGTGTTGAGCACGTGCGACCCCAGGCTTTTTTCGCAAACTTCACTAGTGTCGACCGTCTTGATTCATGTCTGACCGTTACCAACGTCTTTTTCTCAAAACCATGCAGGATCGGACGCCTTTTCTTGCGAATTTTTTATTTGTTCAAACAATTTTTCAACGGCTGATTTCCGGCATCGGTAGCACACTTCACAGTGTTGAGCCTCTTATTGCACGTGCGACCCCAGGCTTTTTTCGCATACTTCACTAGTGTCGACCGTCTTGAATCATGTCTGACCGTTACCAACGTCTTTTGTTCCAAACCGTTCGATTTATATGTTGATTTGAATAAGTACTCAAGTTTTGTGAATAACATCCGTTTTATGCTGTAAACAGCCTGATTTATTCTTGGCATCATTTGCAGCGAGGGGACATCATTACTGTCAAGCACTGCTTGCATTCTTCATTATATCAAGTCGTTTTGGTTAAATGATGGAGGTGAAGAGGTGATTTTTCTTATGACTTTGTTACAGCAAACATGTCAAAACATGTCAATGTAAAGATGTTTTCAGGTAAGCATGTCTTGGAAAAGTAGGGGTATTTTGCAAACGGTTTTCACGTATTACTTAACCAAAATGTATCATGTGAGAGTATTTTGAGAACGGTATTTTAACGTCTTTTTTGCTGTTTTGAATACCTTGGAGAAAACTTCCCTAGCGTCGAGCGTCTTGATGGATGTCTTTCGATTTATATAGCCTAAGACATGCACATGCACGCTCAAACCAAGGGGGTACAACAGATGTTTTTTATTTGAATAAATACGATTTATATTGTATAAAAATGTAGTTTTCGTAAAATTGGTTGAGGGACGGGCAAGAGATATGAAAGGAAATACTGTACCAATGTTGGACGACCTGCAAAAGCACAACTTGTGGGGCAATGGG
This sequence comes from Cylindrotheca closterium, assembly GCA_933822405.4. Lineage (NCBI taxonomy): Eukaryota > Bacillariophyta > Bacillariophyceae > Bacillariales > Bacillariaceae > Cylindrotheca > Cylindrotheca closterium. The sequence continues at coordinate 355,822 of CAKOGP040001869.1, read as the reverse complement.
ATATTGAAGATTACCATGAGAAGATCAAGAAGTAGAATAATAGATTGACACTACCTAAAACAAAATGTCGAACAATTGGGGAGTCGCAATCCAACCTTTTCTTTATGCCTTTCTTTTAAAACTATTTTTATTTGTATAAAATCTAGTTTATTCCGAATAACATCGGAATTATACTACCGGCACAGGTATACGGCACGCACGTGGCAACGTTTGCGAAATAGTCCGCGGAATAAGGCGGGTGGAGGGAAAAATGGGAGGGAAAAATGGGAGGGAAAAATGGGAGGGAAATTCAAAAAACGGCGGGAACCAGGTACCGATTGTTGGAAAAACAGCCACAGATCTCATTTACAACTTCAGTTTTGAAGCCAATCTGTTTTTTCCAACATACCATTCAATTGATTGGAAACATGATGCAGTGATCACTTCTTCTCCCTCTGCCTGCCCCTTTGTGTGAGATGCGGCAGTCCAAAACGCGGCAGTCCAAAACACTACACTTCTTACACAACGAACAATCAAGATCTACGACATTTGAAAACCATCAACAACATCAAGTCCCTACATTTACAACACATGCAGAAATGATGGAATTGATTTGGGACGAGGATCTACAGCCTCCGCTGATGAAGATGTACGAAAGTCTTACATAGTCGCCTCTGGGAGTGGATTTTGGAGTATCTGGAAGGATTGAGCCTACAATGTGACAGAGAGCAAAGACTACTGTTACCTGTCGCAGAGGCTAGTGGAGCTGGATTGTTTGAGGACGTTGACAAGGGTTCCTGAGAATCCAGCATTTGTTCTGTTGTGTTGAGAACGAAATTGAAAATGCTAAGACAGGAGGGCAAATTTGAATGCAACTGGTCGTTAACGGCTGCACGCTCCATCGATTAATTTTTCAATTTCGTCTCCCAAATAATAGGGGGGCGGTCTGTCTGTTTGCTGGCTTATAGTTTTAAGAAAATATAGTTTTCAGTACATTTTTACATACGACACTGGGGGGGTGGGTGACGCCGAGAACGACCCATTTTCAAGACAAACTCTCCGACGCAATTATGATATAGGACGAGTTTCTACAGAAGCATTAAATTAACGCGACTTCGACAGTTTTGTACTCATTTGGCAAAAATGACCCAGGTGCCACGCGTACCTGGTGGGCTGATGTGGTGCCGATTCGTCTTCTTGTGGAATACGTGTACGTCCGCAAGGCAAGAATTCGATTACCGGATTTACAGACGCTTGAATAGGCTCGTCCCTACACATTTAAGCCTCGGTCTACAAGATAAACATTGAGACAGTTGTCTGCTAGGTACAGTCTAAAAGGAAGCCAAAATGACTTTGTAGCCCAGTGGCGCATTCATTTGGGTTCATCAGTTGGATGATATTGATGGGAGTGACCTGTCTTTCTCGATACACGCTCGAACACAACGTCACAAACAAGATTACAAACACTTTCGAACTTGCACCTACAAACACGCGCTCCATAAGATGGACGAGCGTGGAGGTGAAACGAATATTGCTGTCATCAGCCCTGCAAGGAGGAGCGACATCATGGACAATCGGTCTCTTGTTTCCTCTCAGCTGCCTTCTAGCATCAACACCAGAAACCAATTGCCAAGTGCACATTTTACTTTTCAAGACCCCTTGAAAGATGTTGTTCACATGATCGATTTCATCATCGAGCACTTCCACGAAGAGTGTGACAAGGAGAGAAGAGTGTTTGTTTGACTACTCGGGTCGTGCCAACGAAATCTTGCTGCATACTGGCGACCATCTAATCGCTTTGATGCATAGTGCAAACCAAGCGATGGATAACGATCGCAGTGATCATGGCGAACGCGATATTGATGAATGATTTCCGGTGTAATAAACGTTCTCCGCAATGGATGCAAGAAGAGACGCAAAAAGCAGTGAGCGAGTGCACCTAATTAGTGTGAAAATACACGAAATGATGTCAAATGCTCGTGACATCAATCTGAAATCAAATGTAAGAGGAGTTTTGCCCATTTCCGCGAATTTTTGAAATCATGAACCTAGCACTTGAGAAAAAGGAGGAAAGGCTGCCCCAGTTTGTTGCCCATAAACTATTCTATAAATCTGGTCATTTATTACTCTTGCCGCTAGGTTACTTTTCGACCACCATAATTGACTGATTTACCCATTGGCCATGTGTATGGTGCCTCATGCTAATACAGTTAGTTGATCACATACATGAACATTCCTATAGTATGGTGCTGAACTGCTTTTGCCTTCCCCTGTGCATCTGCGACTACTACAGTAAAAATGGTATCCTCCTCCGCTCCCGAGCAACTCGAATGATAGGGTTGAAGACTACCGGTACCGGTACAGTATTGTACATTGTACCGGTATTGTTGAAGTCTGTCACTCTTGGTTCAAAACCGGAGAAAATGGTTCCATGTATCTCATCGCTGTTTCTATTCACATCATTATTTGACCTACTACATAACCGATGTATTGCCCATCCGCAATCTTTTTTCAAGGCGAATACTTGGCATCCGAATTTGAACCCAATCCCGGCTTTCTTCAATTACATTTTAACTGGTGTGTTTTATGCTGGCACATGGCACAGTACAGTAACGCTCTTGAGACCAAGCAAGGATTGCTCTTTGTCAGCATGAAGTTCGTCAGCTTTCAAATCACAAAGATATCATCTGATGCCTCTTCGGGACTTGACGGAGTTCAGCTGCAGAGCTATTCATCGTGAAACATTCGTGCTCCTAACATTCTCCATTACATCTTTAATTGTAAACCTTAAATCAATTGGCAAATGGGAAGTCTTTCTTAGTAACACAGTAAAATTATCTTTAGGTACATGAATTAGAAGTACAATTTTTTCCTGCAACCACCGAATGAATGAAGCAGAATATGTATTTTCAAGCCCATACCCCTGACACGACACGGGATTCAACAAGGACATTGCTATCGCCGCCTTGACGTTTTGCTTTTAGAACTCGAAGAGGATTCGAAAGTGGCATTTCGCATACCGCTATCGGCAGTAGAACCACGAAGACTCATTCCGCCCAATCCGCCAAACAGACTCGCTCTGCTAGAACTTACCGGCGTTTTACGGAGAACTGGTTCAGATCTGCTATTTTTCATCGAAGTCCCCATAGAAACAGATGATCTGCTGGGTTTCATCCTAGTCATTGAGTTTACACTTTCCTTTGACGACGGTCGTCGAGTTCTGGAATTGACAGATGCGTCATCCGATCGGGGAGTTCGTCTTGGAACTCTTCGGCCGCCCCCGTGGTCGGAGTTGCAGTCCAAGCTTCGTCCGGATTTCGGCTGTCTGGGTACCCTTCTCGATGACATGGAGGATTGCACAGACCGGTCGTCCATAGATTCCATAGACGGACGCTTTATTGGTTGTCGTGTGCGACTTCCGCCACGAGAGGAGGAATCTATGTTCTGTGTCCTTCCTGGTTGGGGACGAGCAGGTGATTTTGCTCGTGCTGGTGAAGTACCCGCCATGGCACGCCTGGGGATTGCAGCACTAACTCTCCTTCCTCTTGGACCTGCTGAGTCAGCTCTACTTCCAACTGGAGATGCGGCAGAGGCGGCGGCTGATCGTGGTGTTCTCCGTGGCACGGGGGGCATTGTAGATGTAGCTGGCGGGGGATTATGTGATCTTACCGACGATGCGCTTGTCTGCGGTCTTGCTGATGATCTCGCTGAGGCTCTCGGCTGCAATGTTGCAGGAGTGTGTGACTTTACTGGCGATCTTGTTGCCCGCGATGTTGTTGATTGAGTGGCACTTCTTGTCGCAGTCGCAGTCGATGTAGATGTAGATGTAGATGTCGATACTGATCTAGGCTGCGACGACTCATTCTTCATTCTCCAGTCGTACCGTCTGACGGGGTCTTGAAGTAAGTCATAGGCATCAGCAATTCTGGTGAATATGGCAGAAGCAGCTTCTCGCTGTTCATCTGTCTTTTGTTTATCTGGGTGATGCGTTCTGGCAAGCATACGGTAAGCCTTCTTGATTTCATCTTCAGTGGCACCAGCAGTGACACCCAAAATTTCGTAAGGATTGTCGTCCTTATCCATTTTCTTTCTCTGTTTTGAGGTTCTGCTTTATCAATGACCTCAAAGTAGCTGCAATTTGCATTTTTATTCGTGTCGGGCCAATTTCTATTAGGAAAATTAGCGTTACACGGACTTTCCTTCCATGTGGGAACGGAGTTTTTACCGCCTTTCTTGTGTTCGTTCACACTTAAAGATCTCAGTGGAATGTTTTAAAATATTTAGGAATCGAAACCGAGTGGCGATGCCAGCGGTGAGGCAAATGATGTCTTTGCAAAAAAGTTAGTCCGGTCACAAAATGCCACCACCTGCCAACGCAACCTAGGATCTTTCTTAGGCACCGTAGCGAAGATAGTAGGATCTATACTCTTGGTAGGATTAAAGTGGGACTGGAAGGGAGCATCTAAAATCATTATGAGTCAAACGAACCTTTCATGCTGATTACAAGCTGCCGGGTTATATTCAGCAAGAAGCAAAAATGTGTTCGTTTCTCATTCCGATTCATCATTCTTATCGGCCACGTACTATACTATTGTCCCGATCATCTCCGTTGAGAGGAGGAGCAACAGCAATCGTATTGTAGTCATATGAGCCATCATGTGTTGCCTTTCCAGTTTCTATTCCCTATGATCAGTTTTTTTCGTCACACTTGAGTCGCCAAAGAACTAAGAAAGCTGTAAAGTGTACATAACAAGGATTTGTTTCGTCAAAAGTGGTGATGGGGCTGTACAGCAGTCTTTTGTACAAAGTTGCGCACTGTCACGAAGCCGTGTTTCCAGAAACCAAAACCAATTGATTTGCCTCAGCCTATATTGCTCGACGAAGTCGGCGTCCCTTGTTTATTGGGGTAGCTCCAGTTTCGCCGAGTGGAGCTCTGCTTTTCTTTCTTCCTTTTTCATTAGATGGAGCATTTGACTTCTTGCTTGCCATACTACTAGAGCGGACCGGTGAAATATTGCGACCTACGTTGGATGATGCTCGCTTTGGCTTCGCAGGAGGACGAATGGCCGGTTCATTGACACTCGTTCTCATTCTGCCCATGTCTGATCCAGCACTTGTGGTACGTCTTGGGATCGATTTTTGAGAAGTCTCTCGTTGAGGAAGATTGGTCGGTGCTCTTCGTCCTTTGCTTGGTTGCATGGAAGGAGAGGTGGTGAACTCAGTAGCACTTACTCTGGACTTTCTTCTTCCTGTTGTTGAAGAGCTTGCGGTAGATCCAGAATATACAGATGGTCGAGAATACGCAGATGAAGCAGATGCAGATGAACCATCAGATGCAGATGAGTGAGAGCTGTGTCGTGGAATACTTTGAAACGATGAATTTCGCTTGAGCTTGGGGAAAGATGAGCGAGAGCTGTGTCGTGGTGGAATACTTTGAAAGGATGAGCTTCTCTTGACCTGGGGAGAAGTTGAAGCAGAAGTGTGCCGTGGAAGCTTTAGAAATGATCCACTTCTCTTGACCTGGGGAGAAGGTGTGGACGTTTTTGACATTGAGTTTCGTTTTGGTTCTTGTGATCTTTGAGGCGCTGAAGCGCGACTTGTGTTTTTATTGGCTTGCCTTTGAGAGGAAGGTGAGGTCGTTTTTGGCACTGATGTTGGTTTTGGCACTGATGATCTTTGAGATGTTGAAGCGCGACTTGTGTTTTCATTGGCTTGCCTCCAGTCATAACGTCTGACAGGGTCATTCAACAGGGCGTAAGCATCAGCAATCTTTGCAAACCTATGTGTCGCAAGTTTGCGATCTTCCTCACTGGTTTGCTTGTCTGGATGATGCAACTTTGCAGCTTGTCGATAAGCTTTTTTTATTGTGCCATCGTCTGCATCTTGGGAGACACCCAAGATGGAGTATGGGTTGTCTGTTGTGTTCATTTTTTCGCTGGTGTTTGGTTTGTGGTCAAATTCGGAAACTGTACGAGATGGTGGTTTCAACATTGCTCATGAAAAATCCTCCGACACTTTTTAAAAAATAGATAAAAACTTGTTGAACCCGCGAAAAGCGGAGAATAAATGATACCATTGTTTAAGGCAATGGATGACCTCCATGTTCGACTAGGACGACGTATTGATTTGAGATTTTTTTTAAAATCCATTGTTTTTGATAACGAAACTGAATTTACCGCACACTTGATGCACACTTACTGTATCCAGTTCCCCCCCCAATATTCTTCTGGTCGATCGATTGATTCAGCTGTTGGTTTTATATATTGCATTGAATCCGAGCAAGTCAAAAGTCAAAAGTGAATATTGAACACAGCAATAAACAAGAACAGTGGTGAGATCACTTATCAGCTATTTGAAGACCATCAGTCCGGAATATTCAGATTCTATACCATCAACTCGAGATAGTAAAAACTTTTTAGAAGCAATGCGACAAAATTGGAGATGGAAGGCGGGACTATTATCAGACAAAAATAGCGATATTAGGTGAAATAATAAAGTGAACGAGAGAATTTGACAGTGTCGTGCATATGGTACCTGGTAAGCCAAGAGACTAATGCATGAATGAATGAGTCAGCATGCAGAGCATAGTTACATAGTTACGTACGATACGAACAACCTTCTACCTTGGTCGATCCATTCGAATACTTCTAACGAAACAGGAGATAACGTGCATTGCATACGGAATTGTTTGGCGTGTGCGATACAGTATGCACGTGCTCTTTACTTGGTGCCTGGTACCTGTACTGTAGGTACGGATGACTTCTTTAAACACACGGATGTTCGATAAGCCGGTAGTCTTCAGTTGCCGGCTCGTAAAGATACCAGAATGAATGGTGAGGTGGACTCCATTATCTTTGAAGCATCTTCGAGATGGTCTGCTTTGTTTCTTCATACGTTGCGAACTGTATCGCACCACTCAAAATAGCCTTCCCAACCCTTGGGGCTGCTCCAGCAAACAAACCGCTGATGCCCTCTTCCCTAGCAAGTGTCGTCAGTGCGTCCAAGTAGTTCCCCGTATCCTGGTCTATATCGGACGATGATGTTTTGTTTGTTTTATTCTTTCCGGCCATCAATCTGTTTCGTACTACATCTAATGGTGTCGTCACCAGTTGAGCACCTGACGCGTTGAGAACAACAAAAAACGAGGGTTGAGCTGCCGAAAAGTACAATAATAAGCAAAGAAGCTGTCGTGCTCTCATGGTCGTACATGCAGTGGCCAAGGCACCCGCCCCTGCGCCTTCTATCGGTGAGAGATTCTTTCTCCCTTGTGTTATTGCCTCATAGCCTACAAATTTGATGATATCGGCAGGGCAGGAATACGCATAGTTTTCAAAGTACCCAGTGTACAATTCTGATATCCCGTTCCCGTCAGGGGATGTGCTGTTTTGCAGAGTTCGTTGAATCGCCTCCAAAGCATTCACTTCCCCGCCATATCCTTCGATTCCTGCCTGCTGTCGAACCTTGATAACTTCACTAGGATTCCTCACTACCCAGTACGGCAAGAGTGCCACCAGGACGCCTATTGAGGTGGTAACCCATTTCGGGGACGATTCGAAAGATGTGGAACTTTTCAGTGACGTCTTTACAGCATCTTTGGCAGCAAAGAAAATAGCCCCGGCTGGAATATTGCTGAGTAACGAAAGCGTAATGCCATCATAACTTCCACTGAATAGTTTGCCCAGCTCCTTGACAGAATACTCAGAATTGGGCATTTGTAACCGTACGGTCGCAGAGTCTAGAGGATATTTGACAGTCGTTTTCACTGCTCCCAAGGCGGCACCGGCTACAAATTCGGCAATACTTTGTCTGGTAGATAACCCTTTTGATGCTGCAGCAGCAATATTGGTTGCAGTCGACGAGAAGGAGATTACTTCGTCGCCTATTGTCGATTCTGATACAGTACCGACCGCTTCTGATGTTAGAGCTTTTGCGATAAGGGGAGTACTAACAACTGCCGTTGCCGTAGAGGCTGCTGTGATGGCAAAGAAGGAGCCCCTAGATACAATTGGATCATGGAAATTCAGATTGGAATCTTTATCGTCAATTGGATTCGGATGATTTATGTCGCATAATCTTCTTGAGTTGACGTTGGATAGAGCTTGGCAGTTCTGAACACATAAAATATAGGCGACTATCACGGTTAAGATCAAATACTGGATGAACGGTACGGGTATCCCCCCCATCATTTGTCTCCTATCTTTTGTCAACCAACAAAAGATACAGTTGATGGATGATGAGTTTCAATGCTATCCTCTTTGGAAATATCCGGGTCATTTCCAATTGACTGACGTGGCAAAACTCTGAAATTGCGTTCGATGATTATCATCCCACCTCCGTGTTCTCATAACACGTGCGTGTGAATACTGTTTCCCATCATTGAAGAGTGTTCAATTGAAAGAGGAACCTAGCAAAGAAACAAAATACAGTATGAATTCCTTCTACTTGGCAGCGCTCATGACACTTCCCACTGCGTTGGGATTTCAATCAACGATATCGACGTCATCCACCTTCGGAAAGGTATCTTTGACCACCAACAGTCCCCTTTCAATGGCTAGTACAGAATTGGAAAATGACGACTTGCCTAATACAACGACCCCTCTACCGATGACCAGTACCGAATTGATGAAGGAGGATGACTCCTACCCCAACCGCCTGCCAACCCAAAAAGGCAAGAAAATGTCAGAATCGATTCCCTTCCTTGGATGCTCGAGAGTGTTACAGGAATCTGATTTGGCCGGAAATGTCGGGTTTGATCCTCTTGGGTTAGCAAAGAATAAAGAACAACTTTGGGAATATCGTGAAGCCGAGGTTAAGCACGCTCGTTTGGCAATGCTGGCAGCGATAGGTTGGCCTGTGTCGGAAGTTATGGACCGCAGTATTGCTGATTTCTTTGGTGTGCCGACAACTCTAGACGATGGAGATCGAGTTCCAAGCGTCTTGAACGGAGGTATGTTTTTGTTTATTGTGCTTTTGCTGGGGTGCATCATGTATCGGAATTCTGTGATCTAAGATATGTGTGCGTGTCTTCTCTGTTTGGGTTTTCTGTATGAAAAACGACAACAAATAAATTTCAACCAAAGGTTTGGACAAGATTCCTGTTGAATTTTGGGGTTTCTGTTTGGGATTGAGTGCTGCCATTGACATGTACGGAGTGCAAAAGGCTCGTCGCGGAGATGAAGGCTATTTTCCAGGAAACTTGGGCTTTGATCCTGTGTCTCTTTATCCTATTGACAAGGAAGGACAAGATCGTATGAAACTTGCTGAAATCAAACATGGGCGCACTGCTATGGTCGGCGTCTTGGGATATGTATTTGAAGAGGCCAAGACTCACTTGGCCGTTGTAGATGAAACTCCATTTCTGTTTCAACCAATCACCGAAACTGTTGAGGAAGTCATTGAAGGCGTGATCAACTAGGACTAGAAGGAACATTTGCTGGATTAAGCATTAAAAAGACCCAAAGCCGTACAGTACCATTTGATCGTTTGCAAGTGACATTTCATAGTTTTATTTATTTTCATATGATCGATTATTTTCGAGAAAAACAACAACAGTTCGACATGTGGACTAGCAAAGTTACGATCATGTCTAATGCTTCAGAAATACAGTCTGCAACAATATGTATCCAAATCCAGCCATAAAGACTAGGAATCCACCCAGTCCGGCAAACCCCTTGAGCAGAACATCTTTGCTGAGACCTTCTTTACTAGTAGCACTGAGAACGGAGACTTGGAACTCAAGATCTGTGTTTGGTGGAATGCTGTCTCCAGCACCTCTTTCACCATATGCAAGAGCAGAAGGGATTACTAGCTTGCGGTCGCCTCCAATCTTCATTGCAGGAATATCCAAAGTCATATCGCCGCAGATACCAATATCAAATCCGGGGATAACCTGACCTTTTCCAACAATAAACTCGGCAGGTTCACCTGGCAAGGTTTCATCAAAAGTTACTGTCTTCTCACCCAACAGGTTTGCTGTTTTATATTGTCCAACATAGTAACACAGGACTGCGTCGCCAGGAAAGACATTCCTTCCGGTTCCAATCTCTATTTCTTCGTATCCCAATCCATTCCGAGCAACTGGGCCAAGTGTTGTGGTTGGTCTTGCAAGAGGCGCAGAAATCCTCGTAAACGCCTCGACGGTATGTGCGAGACCAAAAACAGCAAGGGCGAGGATAACAGTCTGAAAACAGTTCATTACAATTTCGAATATGGGATCGCAGGGGCGAAAAAATGAGCCTAGTGGTTGTGTCGGCAGTTGTAATGACTCATTGTCACATCAGATATCAGTTTTGAGTTCGAAACGTCACTCTGGATCGGTTGTAAAAAACACAAAAAATGGAGCAAAAAGTACCAAAAATTGCATTCAGTGGGATTTGAACCCACGCATACGAATATATTCGAACTTGAGTCGAACCCCTTAGACCGCTCGGGCATGAATGCTATGTAGAAGATTGCCTAAAATTATAGTTTAGTAATATTATGATTCAATCCAGCCTTGGACAAATTGGTCCAGAGTTTATCCTGTACTAACGTAGGATTTTGCTTGAAGTTGATGTATTCCCTTCGATTCGGTCGAGGCCTCAATCACCATCACACCATCATCTTCTTCAATCAGGCATCTATTTTTACAACGGAGCAAATGCTTTTGAGAAGCAAATGCTAGTAAGGTTTGGATCTGCATGGACGTTGAATAGCGAGAGAAGACACTTTCTCACAGGAATATGTTGGTCGTAACAGTTCTGGTTGCAATACACAGCTTGGCGCAAAGGGCGAAACCTGTGCTTTGATTCTTTGGTGCAGTTTAAGTTGGAACATGGCAACAGTACTGAGGCAGAGGTCAACATCTTTGGTTTAGAGCCTTTTATGATCCAAACGGTGACGTAGGCTGCATCAGTCCCCCATCCCAGGCAAGGATATCTTGCGACACAATGCATGTCTCCCTTCCGCACAGCTCCTTCAAATTTGGAATCACCAGTAAGTCCCTTGAACTCCCCAATGTGTATTAGACACTTGCCTCCTGCCTTACGATAGGCAGAGAGTGTATTGAAGGCCATTGGAGACTCTGGTGGTGGATAGCACAGCAAAAGCGCCGATTTGCTGGCATGACTAGTGGATGGAAAAGTAGATCCCTTTCGGACATCGCAAAAAGAAGGGACATGGCCGTGATATTCATTCATTCCACTGCGACTGCCACTAGTGGTACTGATGCCGGTTGGTTGAATGTCCCAAGCCTCGACTGCAATCCCTTGTGTCCGTAGTATCTCAGCAAGGTACCCTGTACCGGCACCAATCTCCACAATTCCCCTTGACAGATCCATCGATTCTTCTTTTTGAAGTTGGGCGAGCAAATGAAACAACTGCCGTATTGCCTTGGAGCTAACAGTAGCATAGGCATACAAATGGCACAAAAAGTCGCGACAAGAATCTCTCCACTCCATCAACAGCTGAGGCGCTGGAGTCTCATGCTTGCTGTCCGGATATACAGGTAGAGACAAGGACTTTTTCCATTGAGATAGAGTTCTTCCAGCGGATGCCCAGCTTCTATCCTGAAATAACGACATTGTTTCTTTGAATCGATAGCGATGAATGGCCTCCAAAACATGGTTTGCTGGGTCTTGCGACTTAGTCTGCTGCCCGACCATCAAGTGATCCACCAGAGTTTGGAGCTCTGGAGAAGAGTCCTTCAGTTCTTGAGCGTTGTGCAAAAGTTGGACCGATTTGCTTTTGTCTCGAGTTCCTTTTGCACGTCGGGAGTAGTCTTTGGATTGCTTGGTGAGACCTTCCAACCCAAAATAGAATTGGGGGTGTGGAATGTACCATGCCTCGTCCGCGCCTCCGTGTTTGGAATCAAGGATCATACCTGCCAGCTGCTGGTAGTAAAGTCGATAATAGAGAGCATCACATGCCATGATGATACGAATGCATGGTTCCCAACTCCATGGTAGTTCTGCTGCAACAGAAATATCCACCACTCTATGGTTGTCCTTGTTCTTCCTGGTATCGCCTAAGTCTGACTGCTTCCGTTCTCGCTTTCGCTGGTGTAACAGTTTCTCTACCAGCCCCGTCATATCGGATACTTTGGAGATTAGCAAGTTGGCCTCGTCACTGGGCAAATATTTCAGAAAGGATTGGACCATGTCCTGGATCTCGTTCGCCTCACTTTGTAGACTCCGAAAGAGTGATTTCTGATGTTGCTGCCTTTGCCGAAATCTTTGCTTCTGCTGTTTGCCAGTACCTTCGCGATTTGTTCTTCCTGTGTCATCCTCCGTAGAGGAGTCACCTAAACTCGTGTCTCCATCCGCATCCCATTGGGCAAGCAGTTTGGCACAACACCTCAGGTTCCGACTGTGACAAAACAACCTTAGATGCCAAGATTCTTGTTGCGAATGCTGTTGTTCTTGGGCCAGTGTCAATCTATAAGTTATGGGAGACTCTTTCAACTTGGAAGGCTGAATCTTGGAATCAATCGACGAGGATCCATCTGGTTGCTCCATATCATAGCTGATGCTGTTTCCGTTAAGGAAGGATTGTTCAAGTGTCATCCAAGAAAACCAAGGTGTATTGAGTTCTGGTGAGGGGTCTAGACGACTGTTTAGCATTCTCTGGTAAGCAAGGTTAGATGAGGAACCATTACTCCCAGAGGCTCGTTGCAGTTTGCGCTTCTTTCTGGATTTCTTCTTGTTCTTTGTCGTTTGTCGGCCCTCACCCTGATCGTCGTTCGGAGTGCTGTCAGCTTCTCCATTGGTTGGCCTTTTTGTAGATCCATTTTTTGAGGACGATGAGTTTGACGTTGGAATGTCGGAGGCCTGGGCAAACAAAGCTTCCCAATCGGCCATCCTGACAAGAGGGGTCCCAAGATACTAAGGGTGGTTGGATTATTGGGCGAAAATTATCCAAAGCCATCCATTTTCAAACAGGTCTGTCCGTCCCCTCGTGCGAACTTAATCCAACCCATCACTTCAATCTCTTGGCCAAATAAACCAGAACAGAATTTCAAAACTTATTGCAAAAGATTGACTCGACAATGTCATGCCATTGCAGTGTTACTATCCTTTTCCTCTCAATAATAATCGTTGCAAATGTTATCGCCTTTTCAATAACGGGCCCTGTTCGATCCCTTCCACGAGGAGATCGACGATTCGTCCTCGTTCTCTCATCGTCGCCATCTGGTGGGAACGACGACGGCGAAGTTCCCAACATGGATTGGTTGACGGATACTTTGAGTACGACAACACAAGGGGACGGAGGCTCTTCTGCCCCGAAAGAAGAAGGAGATATAGAAAGGCTGTACATTGAAGATCACGATCCAGATGTCATCATGGGAGGAGCCGATGCCCCAATTCCGACGTCCGGGGTTTCCATTTCGGACGAAATGATGAAGACGCAACGAGAAGGATTTGCTTCCGTGATAGTGAAGATTCGAGGCTTGGAACCCGGTATCCAAGCAGCACAGATTGTGACTACTACAACCATGAGCAAGAGCATTGAACCAGTGAGATATTTGATTGGACTTTCTAAGCAAGCTGTTGAAAAGAATTCGACAACTGGGGAGTGGAATCTTGTAGAAGATGACAACGACGGCATTACAAAAGACTTTGCAATGGTGGATATTCCTCCTTATTCACCGCAGTTGGAACAAGAAATGAAGACTTTTATGGGAGTCAACGGGAAGCTTGCGGCGATACTTATTACGAGTAAGGATTGCATTCACTACGACGAGGCGCCCGGTGTCTACTCGGTTCGTAAATCTGACTTGCATCAGTGGACAAAGATCTTTCCAGATACCCCAATCGTTGCTTATCGTATGGATATTGCAAGGGATTGTAGAGAGTTTGTTACTCAGAGATTGGATGGATATGGACCCTTTGCATTTGATGAAACGGAAAGTGGTGAAGATGCCGATGATGAATGCCAAGGCATGGCTCCCTTTATCGAGACTGGAGAGCCATTGACCTATGATGAGTGGGACTTTGATGTTGCCCAAGATATTTTCGCGGGCAAAATATCACCTCCTGAGGACAGTATGAACGTCACCAAAGCTGCAGATGATGAAGACGACTTGTATTCACCAGAAGCCATTCGGTCTCGTGAAGAGGGCAAGCGAATTCTTGCAGTGTACACTCCTGGACGGACGTATGGAAGTGTCAGTTATGTCTTTCCAGAAGTCCAATTAGTTGCATCGGGATTCACGATCCCTGTCGAAGATACTCGTCTTGGGGAAGAAGGAAATGGAATTGGTGGAGTGGACTCACCAGGCCCTAGTCTCGACGTCACTGGCTATATTACCACCAGCAAAGCAGGTATCACAAGACAGATGGAGTCGGCTAGAAATCTCATTGAATCTTACGCCGACCGATTTGAAGTCATCCTGCCGTCGCAAATGGATCCATTGTTTGTGGACAGGATCTCAGTGGAAGAGAGGAAAAAGGAATTGCTGGAAGTCATTGATCAATATGAAAAGATTGGGCAAGTATACGAGGAGCTAGGCATCACGTCATTCGGGGGATAGGTTGCTAACTGTGGACAGAAGAAACGCAATCATAGAGATATGAGGATGTAGAAAGATGCACCAGCAACCTAGACGTGTTAATTTAATGAATGAATGGAAATGATAGCTAGACCTACAGTCTACAATGTACTATCCAGCGAAACAGAGATATACAAGAGCCCATAGATTAGGTTGAACTCACTATAGACTTATGCTGCCGTTGCCGTTGCCTTTGGTCCGAGTCCAACGAGAGCCTTTAGCTTTCCAACAACTCCACGCTTCAAAGATTGAATTTGGGTTCGGATCAAAGCGCGCAGGCTCCTTGGAACAAGCGTATGGATCAATTGCGAAATAGGATCACGCCATGGGAAGCCAACTCCTGCTTTATCTTGAGGAATCTTGTCTCTGGCCTGAATAGTAATGGTATTTCCCAAATCATCAATCAAGACCAAGGATGGGATACTCTTAACCTTGTACTTATCTCCCAGTTGTTGTCCCCGAGCTCCCATAGCTTCTTCTGGTGGAAGTGCCAACCATGGCATTTGTGCAAAGTATTGGGAATACGAATTTCCATCCCGACACCGAGAAATCCAAACAATTTCGAACTGGTCCTTCTTCCCTCGTTTCTTGTTCATGCGTTCGTAGAAGGAGGCCAACTCAGGCGTGAACTGGGAGTAGACCACTATGAGGGACTCTAGGTAGATGAAAATTGACAATCAACAACGAAAAAGGGCTTACCTGTCGGCATGGTCCACACCAGTCGGCGCTAAAGTATAGCCCAATTACCTTCTTTCCAGCGAGGGCCTCGTTGGTGTAATGTGGATTGATCTGGCCAGTGGTTTCGTCCAAAAATTCGAAGGAGTAGAGCTTTTCACCAAAGATGTCAATGAGCGGGCCTTCCTGGACGGGTTCGACTTCTCGTGATTCTTCAGCAGCTGGTTCTTCTTCGGCAGGTGTTGCTTCATTTTCGGCTTCAGGAGTCGCTTCGGTAGCAGCTGTTTCAGCAGCAGTCTCAGTAGTTCCTTCCTCAGTTCCCGAGGATGTCTCTGGTGGAGACTCGACGGCTTGTAGACCCATCACTCCATTTCGATTGGAAAGGATGCATATTTGTACCAATAACGCCAGAAGCAATGGAATCTTGTTGACTGTGGAAAATTTCATCTTTTGCTCTGTTTCTGTAACAAAAGTGTGGATATGGGTGTTCTTGTATGTATATATCAGACGAGATGCTGACTGTGAAAGAGGGTGCCTTTTATGATCTTGCCGAAATAATCTTGTCGGATGGAAACACGCCGTTTGGATATTGATGATGTGATGGTTTTGTACGATCGACGATAATACGTGGAGGAAGCACCTGACGGACGACGGACGGATGCAAAATTCGACATCGAAGAAGAATCGATGATCGATGATAGACATGAAGCCATCAACATAGGAACTGTACATTAGCAGACCACAGAAGTTGTACCTGTAGCACTCACCAATACAACGAACGAAATCCACAAGAACAGCAGCCAATAAAAAATAAAATGAAGTCCTTAATTTTCTTGACTTGGGTGACAGTCATTCCTTTGGTTCGCGGATTCCGATGTGGATTTCTGACTCAAACAAGCTCTGCTGCTGCAAGAACTCCGTTTCCAACATTGTCAAATCCGTGTTCCTTGGACAATGTTTGTCTTTTAACATCACCGTTATCGCCTTCCAAGGCACGGATGCAGTCAACAAGGCTCTTTGCGATACCTCGGGAGGAAGATGCCATCGAAAGACTGTTAGAAGGGGTAGAATTTGATGGTGATACCACCCCCGAGATAATAAGACTGGCTCCAAATGCTAAGGACGTTGACGGTGCCATGTTTGAGGATATTGAAACTGGTAAACCGTCAGAAATGATGGTGATGAAAGAGGTGAGTATTTGTGGAGGATAAGAAGAATTGTCGACAAATGATCCAATGCATTTTGTTCACCTATGTCTCACACTCTGCCTCTCTTATCTTTCGACTACTGTATGTTTCCTTTTTGCTGTTGCAATCTCATGTGAATTTTTGTTGAAACTACAACTATGAAAATATCAGCTCTTGGGCATCAACGGCTTTACTTATCTCTTAGGAGCTCTGATTGCCTTGCTTTTGTCGCTGAATTTCTTCTTGGGACCAGGTTGGATGGGCCAGGCGATGGGTATACAAGGAGTCGGTACTTTTGAAGAGGTTTCCAAATCTTTACCTGATACTGTTGATCTCAGCCGTCCAGAATTCCGACTCGATCTTTAGATGGGATTGGCAAGTAGCATTCCGATGTAATATTGCGTGGAAGATTGAATAATCATCCCACATAGAGAGATGGTGGCTGGTAATCGGGCACCGGGCACCCCAATCTTTATGAGCTGATAGGAATTTGATAATGCGAAAGAGTCCACATGTACATTGGTTCTTCATTCAACGAACGAATGAACGATGAAAAATATTGTTGAACGAATGCCGCAACCGACACCAGCGAGAAGGAGCCATGTTCGCTTTCCCACTGTGGACTAGAAAGGGCAGCGTTTTATCAGAAGCAGTAATAATAATATGAGGATAACACAGCAGATAGTTCACGGTCTAATTATATCGTACTAATTATTGCTAATTCGAACCTATACATACCAATGAGACCCACTCATTTCGTCATCATCCAGCGTTGTAACCGCCATGCCGAATTTCTTTGGGGCGTATTTATACGAATTTCGATATACTAAATGACATAAATGACATTCCCATGATCCACGGTTCATTCTTCTCAATTGCTCCGGCTGATCTCAGTCTCAGAAGGTGGCATTGCCCTCCAGTGAATGGAGTGAGTCAGCCTGTGGGCCTACCGACGATGGGTCCCCGTCGCCCCAATGCGCTCAGCTGCAACCTGCTTTCTCTGTGCAGAAGTTCCAGGCTTGGCTCCACGTGGGCGGTTTCCTCCATGCCGACCACCAGAAAGGGCATCACTGGAATCATCTTGCATTGCCAGTTCTCTTTCTTTCATCAGCTGTTATTTTGGTTCGGGTGAATGGTGATGCAAATAGTGAGCCATTAACATGGAACACAAAAGGATAAATAATACCAATTGATGATCCAGAAGAAAAAATGAAACCGCATAATTCTTAATATTCTTCCACTTTCAAAAGGACGGAATGAAAGCAATGCAATTGGGAATGCATGAACACACCAATAATGATGGGCCTCCGTTTCACTCCAAACATCTCCTTCTTAAAACGCCTTTTAAACTTCGAGCATACTTACCTGGTCGTATTCTTCAATATCATCTGCCTTGAGCTCAATACGGGTAGGGGGACGTCGAAGTGCCATGGTCCATTCGACTATGATCTGAGACCGTTTGCAAATTTTGAAATTCAGTCTGTGCATGGACCGGACCGAATGCAGCTTTCGATTAAAGCGACTAATTTTCACCACCAAAACTCGACACCCAAAACTGAAATCATCGCCTTCAGAATTGAGACAATAAAGCCAAGGCTGACACCCTTACCCAAGACTCTATATACATATGACCAAACGAAAAAGACCAAGGGGAAGTCGCGGTGCTCGGGATGTTACAAACGCTGGCGGAAATTCTTCCGCTTCTGGACAAGGCGCTTCTGATTTGATGGTATTGATGCCAACATCTGGATCTCTCATCAAACGTCAGTTGCAAATTAAAGAAATCATCAATCGATTGGCCGAGACGGGATTTTCTCAAATGGCTCTGGTGCATACTATCTATGGAAGACCCAAACCAGAAGATCGGGTCGATACTGCCATGCCGAAGTCGTTGTGGGAAACGTCAAGAACTGACGACGATGAGAATAAACCAAAAGATCCTCCGATTCGAATATACCGACGACTTCATGTCGTTTTGGAAAATCTGTCAGACGTGGGACTGTATATGAAGAATCAGGGCTTGTGTCAGGAACTGCTGAAAGAATACGACCTGATCTCTGTCTGTCCACGGAACGAAGGTGTCTTTCAGTCGGCTTGTGCTACTGCCAGCGTTGCCGACATTGTCACATTGGACTACAGCATTCGGGGCACCCGGTTGCCTTATAAGATTCGTCCCGCCGACATTAAAGCCGTTACAGAACGCGGGATGGCAGTGGAGATACCCTTGGTGCCTGCGTTGTTGCATACCAAGCAACGGAAAGCTTTGGTCCAAACAAGTCGGGAACTGCAGCGTAGCTGTGCAGGAATGAAACCTACCATTATATTTGGATCTGGAGATCGAACTTTTGAAGAATCGGACGTCGGT
The DNA here is from genome assembly GCA_933822405.4 of Cylindrotheca closterium. Taxonomy (NCBI): domain Eukaryota; phylum Bacillariophyta; class Bacillariophyceae; order Bacillariales; family Bacillariaceae; genus Cylindrotheca; species Cylindrotheca closterium. The sequence continues at coordinate 337,089 of CAKOGP040001869.1, read as the reverse complement.
ACCATGGGATTTAGAATGCCTGGAGATATTACAAATCTATTGCAAACTGTCTTGCACTTCGACGCCAAGACAGCGAAAGTCGCGACAGGGGCAGCCTGCGAAATGGTGATTCGCAGAGCGCAAGCTCGAAGATGGGGAGAATCTGATGTCAGTGCAGTATTTTTGCATGAAAAGGGCAAACCATCTGCCTTGAATCCACCGACTACCAAGGAAGATGACGAGAATTCTGACGCTGACATGAACGGAGACGAAATTGATGGTACGCCCATAGCTAAGGCAGCAAGGGTGGGACACAACGATGACGAAGCTTCGGATGATCCAGTTGGAGATGGCTTCATTCAGTTCTAGCTCTATCAAACTCAAAGTCAGAGATGCTTTACCTGATGTAGGAATCGTCATTTTCGTTTGTTTTTTACATGATTATATTTCACGTTCTCGACATCCATTAAGTCCCATATTATACAGTTGGTGTCGACACAACGGATGCATTGACCTCTAGCGTTTTGATTTTCCGCAGCGCTGCTGCTGCTGCCTCGATAGTCTCATCATTCTTGCAGAAGGCGACCCGAATAAATCGATCAGCTGCGCCTTCCTCCACTTGCTCTAGCGAAAAGAAAGGACTTGCGGGGATGCAAAGAAGACCAATTTCTTCTGCCATCCACTGACAGAGTGCCCAATCTTGTCTTGCAATACCACCTGGAGCTGCATCGTTCTTTTGCATCATGTACTTTGATGGAATCACTTTTTCGATTGCCTTGCTGACCCGAGCAAAAATGAAGAATCCTCCACCTGGAGTTTTGTCATAGTCTGGGACCGCGAAGCCCACTTCAGTTAGCGCCTCGACCAATAAATCACGTTTTCGAGTGTATTTGGATTTGAGGTAGCCATAGTAGGAAGTGTGACCTTCGTATGGCTGGTCCGCTTGGGAAAGAGTTCTTGCCAAAGCTTCTTGAATCACTGTGGAGGCACAGAATTGAATATAGGGCAGAAGAGTATGAATGGGACCAATCAATCTTTGAGGCCCGATACACCATCCCACTTGCCAACCAGTGGCAGAAAAAGTCTTTCCAGCCGAAGAAATTGTAATGGTTCGATCCCACATTCCAGGCAAGGATGCAAAATGGGTATGTCCTTGACACAATGGCGACTCGTCGAGAGTTGAATCTTTCGGGGGAGCATGTACGATGTATTTGTAAACCTCATCTGATAAGACAACGCATTGAGGCCCTGCAAGTTCAAGAGACTCTGCAATCGTTTCCATCTCGCTCTTTGAGAATATCTTTCCAGTAGGATTGTGTGGCGAGTTTAAGATGATGGCTTTGGTGCGGGGAGAAACCACCTTTACCAAATCCTCCTTCTCTAATCTCCATTCTCCACCAGTGATAATGTTCTCATCGGAATCATCGTACGGCACAAATCTCAAGGGGACAAATACTGGGGTTCCTCCAGCCAACTTCACTTGATTTACATACAAATCGAAGAATGGCTCGAACAAAACAACTTCATCACCTATGAAAAGCCGTTCATTAGCTGTGTCACCCTTGAATCAGGTTTGCGGCAAGAGAAATACTACAATCTTACCTGGCTCAACAAGGGTTTGTAGACTAATGTACAACGCTTGACTCGCCCCGACTGTAACTGCCACCTCGCTCATCGGTTCAATATCCCGTTTCATGTGTATTGAGTATCGCCTTGCCAGTTGCTGAACTAAATTAGGGTGCCCAGCTGGTCTAGTGTACTGATGTGGCGACTTGGCAGAATCTTGAACAGCTTCCACAAGACAATCGACAGCGAACTTGGGAGGAAGCCAATCAGGAAAACCTTGCCCCAAATTTACAGGATCATACTTTTGCGCTAGGCCACCAAATTCAGTCCAAACTGTTGGACCAGTATTTCCACCGAGGCGTTGTGTGGCTTCTCCTGGTCTCATGGAAAGGCCGTCCGATTCTAGTTTCTCGTCTTGCATACACAGTCTTGAAGAAAACGTCGTGGAAGTCGTCTCGATCCGTTGGGAAGAAAGTGCCGAGGTTTCTTCCACATTTGACACCAGAAAAACTACCAGGAAAATAACCAACATTGTAGACTGAAATTCCATTATTTACTTGATCTATGGGCAAGTTGCAAAGCCTGCTGCTGTCGTCAATGTGTTTGTTCGAAATTGAATTCTGACTAGGACATGTGAGTTGGTTGTTGATTTTTAGAAGCTGCGAAACACGTCAGATATGAGTCGAAGGAGTCGTACTATACGATTGATTAAGCTTCAGAGGCTCCGTTCTCTTCATAGGTCGATTGTGAGTATGGAGTGTATTGCAGTCAAGTACTATTGCCCAAGTATCAAGTCCGACTGGCAGTAGCAGTATTACTAGCAGCAGCAAACTAAAATTGTCTATGATGAAAGCACGGTAGATCCTAGTTTTCATGTACATGCATTATTAATAGTAATTAGCGACAAATGCTAGTATGCGTTGGCCATTGCAGCCTCCTGGCATTTTAATTCTTCACCGCTCTGGAGGTCATCGTTTAGAGGATGTACGAAGGATCTCGTTACCATGTCAGTATCTAAACAACTATTTACTAAAGTTTTATTATACAATACCGGTATACAAGTGAACTTAAAATCATGGTCAAATAAAGTTGTGGGCAGGTCGATTTACTACAAGAGTAGGACTCCCGAAGCAACGCCAACCGCAATCAAAGCACTCTTCGCCGTCACTTTGCCCACCACCATCGCTCCAGCCGCAGCGATATCCGAGTTGGAAAAATTTTGGTCTTCATTCAGTGGTGGTATTCGTACTAAAAATTCCGTCCCCTGTTTGGCATCGCCTGGAATAATGGTCGGCACATACCGTCCATGGATGTGCGGACACTGGACCAATATGGAATCACCTGGCATTTTCCCCTCGGGAACAATCACTCGGACTACACTCTCTTGCTCCAAAATGGAGGCACCAATAGCTTGAAGCGCGTTCCCTCCCGTCTTGACAAAGACTGTTCCAGCCGGAGGACCAGGGGCAGGACTTGCCCCCTTGCGAAGAAATCCTGGATAGCCACTGGTAGTCGTGGATGCAGACGTTTGATGATGGTTATTCGTGTAGTCTTGGCCACCTTCCTCAATCTCGACATCGACGAGCTCATACTTTGCTTCGGACATGATTGTGATGATTATCAAATATTATAAGTTTGGTTGTTTGTGGACTGTAAAAAATGCAGCTACGGTATGGTTTCGATTTGTCAATATGAATGAACGTAAAGAAGTTTGGAACGTGGGAGTAGTGAGTCTGTTGAGTCCAACACAAAATACTCCATGTTCTGATGGATCCCATCTTTGCGACCTTTGCTTGCACCATCATTGTGTTGTAAGGCAGAGAGGCTTGTAAGGCGAGAAATGCAACTATTGTAACTCAAAGCCAAATCGAATGTATTATTTGCGATATTTTGAGTCTCTACTCCACTAGACTTGACTTTCTTAGTCTCTCCACCCCCGAGCACACCCCAATCGGTGTAGTACCGGATGGCCTCTTTGAGGCGGTCAAGACTTGCCTTTTCTCGGATAACCAGATCTGCCACATAAAAAATCTCATCGTCAAGCTCCTTTCCTCGAAGATTGAGATGCATAACCTTTCCCATTTGAAACTTCATCGTGGTTTCATCCGTTTCTACCAATGCAAGTGCGGCTTCTTGAACTTTGTCGTGTACCCATCTGTATTTGTCTCCTTCCCATGCTTCTGTCAATATTCATCTTTCAATATATTCCACCAGAGTTGAAACTGCGACAAGTTCGAAACCATTCGACTGTACGATTGCTAGGTTCTTCCACAGTGTTGCAACGATCGGGACTCTCCATGTGGGACCAAGACATGCCGCAAGCTGAAGTAGCAACCGGACAGCTGCTGGCGTTTTCTGCATTCTTAATTTCAGTAACTCCGCGACATCGGCACTCGATACTGTTGTGTCCGCGATGGTGCGAACGTCGTATGCCCACTTCATAGTGCCAAGGTTAAACATGATCAAATCCTCTCGTTGGAGCATGCTCATGACTTAAACCCCCAAAAATGGAATCCCTTAGCGTCCTCTGGAAGCACAATTCAGTAAGATCTCTTGTACTGTCCTGATCGTCGATGTCCATCATCTTCCTGACCATCTGATCTACTTCATCATTCCCAAAGCTTTCCATAGCGATTTCTGAAATATCAAAACCAAAGTCCAACGTCCTGTCTATGAGAGACTTCATTTTCTTTAGAAGATCAATCTTTTGGTCGACTTCATTGAGCGATAACATCCAATCACCATCAATGGGTTGGCATTATGAGTGTCGGTGATCAGCAGTCAATCAGATCTAGCGAAGCTTAATCCGCCCATTGCAAATCATCAATCAAAAGTACCAAAGGCTTCACCTGTGCTGATAGAAGTTGCGTGTGTAGGCGGAAGCTAAACTTCCATCGATCTTGCATTTCATCCATGTCGCTGTCTCAGAAGCTCGATGTCGACTGCTAAATGACAGCGAGCTCAAGTTCCGGAATCATATATGTCAGGGGCTCTACTTCTTGCTTTCCAATCTTAAGCAGCATATCACGATCAGTTCTCCGCAATTCTTGAATGAGACCACTGAATATGGCTGATCTTTCGAGTCATCCAAATCGAATTTGCCCTCGGCAAAGAATCCGTTTGTAGTCGAACTCCGTCCTTCTTCTTGATAGCCCTGGCTAAGAAAGTCTTGCCCGCACCCGCAAAACCCTTCATGAGGACAAGCTCTTTCTTCCCTTTGGATGTCTGCATGCCCTTGCTATTCGATTGTGCATTTGCATCATCATCAGTTGCATGATTGGCTTGTTGAATAAATCAGGTGTTTGAAACAATTCAGTTTCTTTTTCTCTGCCAATCAGGCCTACCGAATACATCTTCAGCTTGTTGATAGTAAGCTCCGAGAGCCTTCTTTGAGCTAGCTTTGACATTCTATTCGGCCTCTGAACCATGGGAGTTTCATTTGATCGCTGGGTGACGGATGTCTTTTAAGAGAGGTTGCGACTGATGCTGTGACTGAATCTATCTCTTTCATGGTACCGACTGGGTGTTCGACAAACAGACAAGGTCGTATTGTATGGATGCTCTTCTTTGCATGCAGAAGTTCTTCAGTTCGCTTGGCAAGAAGTGGGAAGAAGTTTTCGCTCAAGCTGTGCAGATTTTAATAAAAAAAATGATGTACTGGTCCTAGGACTAGCTCTTTTAAAATGTCCATCGACACATTCAGACATTGGATCAATCTCGATCATGTAATGAACCTATCATCTCCCATCACCATCAGACTGAATACAATTCATTGTATTGGACATAAATAATACAACTGTTGTCTCGTCGCAATCATTGCATCGTATTGAACATGCTTCTCTTTTCAAATCAGATAATGTAAACAAAGCTGTTTGTGTATCATTATAATTTATTGCAGGTATCGAAGGGGGATCCGATTACAGTATTTGGTCAAAACGCACTTTCTTGTGTCGTTGTTTATGCCTTGACTTCAGGGAACGAGGCAGCCTTCAAAATGGCACACATTCCGTAGTCGTTCTTGCTATTTCTGGACATGCGAATGTATCCCTTCTCTCCCCACGAGCCACCCCAGGAGTTCTTGACCAACCAGTATGGCTCTTCAGTTTTCTCATCAATTCCGTATCCAACGGCCAAGACACCGTGGTCAATCATTCCTTGTTTTCCGCACTTGTCGTCGGTAAGGACACCAGTCTTGTAGAATTGAAAGACAAATTGATCGGCTTGGATAGCAACAGAAATGGGTTGCATGGCAACAGCAGCCTCGAGCGCCTTGACATCTCCCTTCGGAACGTCATAGAACGTGCTGACAATGGTTCCTGGAACATCGGTACAGTTTGTCATGCACTTCTTTCCTTGCTTGGCCTTGTACGGGTAGTCGGTTTCACTGCAGAGTCCACCACTCTTTTCATCAAACTTGAAGGCATTGTCCATCAATCCTCCGTTGCATCCCAAATCCTTGTGGTCGCAATCCAGCAAGTTTTGTTCCGACAAGGCAACCAGTTCTCCAGTTTTGACAAACTTGGCACCCTCCAAAGCACCAGTGGTGGAGAATGCCCAGCAAGAACCACAAGACCCTTGGTTCTTAACAGGGGTCACACCTCCAAGAGCAGTCCAGTCAACTTCCTTGGGCAATTCAAACATGGAATCCTCCAAGGCACGAAAGGTTGCCGATTCGGCCTGAGGATTAATCTTTCGTTCGGCGGAAAGCTTGCCATTCTTGGAAGCGTGAGCTCCTAGCTTATTGAATGCAGCATATTCATCCTGAGTCATATCCGAAAAGGCATTGTGTCCAAGCTTGAATTTTGGTTCTGGAACTTGGTTGTTGTGGAGTTCAATCTTGACTGTTGCGGTAAAAGAAAAAAAAGAAAATCGTCGTGAGAAAAAAAACAAAGATATGCTTCACGTACAACTGGTACAGTTTCTACGTATCGGAATCAGAACATGGCGACTTGCCACGATTCATAGAAGATGATGACAGGTCAATTGGCTGCGGAATATTGTGGGTCTCCATACATACAAGGCAACGGCAACGGCAACAGCAACAGATATAACGATGACAATAACCAGTGCTACTCACTGTGATTTTGCATCCAGACACGCATGCGGTGCTCCTTTTCGAAATCGGAAGTGTATTCCTTCTCGTGTTCGTTGGCCCAAGATTGGAACATGACATCATGAAGTTGTGTGGGTTCTTCCACCTTGCGGACGAATTCAGCAGAAGCGCTGGCGAGGATTCCGAAGAACAGAGTGAGGGGTGCTTGAAACTTCATTGTTCTTTTGTGTAGGATAGTAAGAGAGAGAAGTAGTTACAAATGAGTATGCACTGGGCAAATTTGTGAATTCCTTCGGCGGTCTTTTTTTTAGGTGTCAAGGAAGTCAAAGGAAACGGAACTGCTTTCTTTTTTCTCTCAATATTGATGCGATGATGATTCCGATTGATTCTTCCGAGTGACGTGTAGTCGATGGAGTCGAGCCAAAAGTTGGTGCGATTTGCTTTGCGTGCGACTTGCAACTTTTGAACTGCCATCTCTCCATTCTCCATCGTCCCCCAAATAAAAGTGATGCATAAAAGGTACTGAAGGAAACGCTAAAAGGAAACGCTAAAAGGAAACGCAATCGAAAGAAGAAGACACGAATAGATCCTTCACGACAAGTGATACGGTACTAAAGGAAGAGCGAACAGAAGGCAATGTAACTGAAGCCAACAATAATTCCTTCACAACAAGTGACATGGTACTAATAGTAAAGGAAATGCGAAAGGAACAAGGAAACGCTAAAAGGAAGCGCAGTCGAAAGAAGAGACATGAATACTACTAGATCCTTCACGACAAGTGATACGGTACTAAAGGAAAAGCGAACAGAAGGAAACGTAAATGAAGCCACTAATAGATCCTTCACAACACAAGTGATCCGGTACTAACAGTAAAAGGAAATGCGAAAGGAACAAACAAGGAAACGCTAAAAGAAAACGCAACCGAAAGGAGAAGACACGAAGAGATCCTTCACAACAAGCGGCACTAAAGGGAACGCTAAAAGAAGGAAACGCTAAAAGAAGGAAACGCGAATATTAATCGGGATCACGCCCCAGAATGTGACACACTGCTAGTAGTTACTGTAGGCCCAAGAAGGAACAAGTGCGATCATATGGCACTGTGGGTTTCGCAATCAGCAGGTGCTGGAACCCGTGGTGGGTCTTGATGGTGAGCTGGTACTACTAGTCTAACCACATTGTTGGCTACTTTGGTGCCTTAGCTCGACTTGCAAGCAAAGCTGCTTCCATCGCATCACGCAGCACTACTAACTGGGCCAACCTCTGGGGTGATCTTAGAGGTGGACTTTTATCGGAAGAACATCCAGTACCGGTACATGTAGGCAACTTTGGCACCTTTGTCTTGAGCGATGTCAATGCGGCATGCAAGATTGCATCCGTGATTGGAAGGAGGAGTGACGTCCTGCTAATTGATTATTTTGCGCCGCTGCAAAATGTGCGAAACAGTCAAGTCTACCTGGTGGTACCGTACTGTTGGCTTCTGTCGCTTTCCATACACAGATAAAAGAACAACAGGCGAAATAAGAATTTGGATGTATTCAGGAGTGGTACCATAGATATAAAAATATATTGTTCGTCCATCCGTATTTGTACACACAAGAGGCGAGAAACACTTTTGCGGCTACCGGTACTAGTACTTTTTTTCAGTACCTATTCAGAAACAGAACAACCAAGAGCCTCGAGTTTGATGTGACATTTGAGGCTTGCTTGTGGCAGTGCCGGTATGAAAAGAAAGGAAGTACCTGTACACGTGCCGGTACTCGGCCTTTTCCTTCGATAAAAGCGGACTTACTCGGTCTTGCTTCATGACGGAAGCTGTAATTGAAGCATCTGCCAAAGAAATTGTAGCGCTTCAAGCGGTGTGTTGCAGTGACACATAATTCAAGGATTTGGCCGCTTCGACGAGAGATCACCCTATTACTTCTTCAAATGCGAAACAGTTGCTTCTCTTTTTTGATCACCTCCAACTTTTCTTGACAGAATTATGGTACATGTACATAAATAGATAAAATACCGAATGTAGTTCACAGCCAAGAAAACCGATAGAGGCAGAGCAAATATATATATCCAAAATATACTCCGACATCGACACTATCGCGGTTTCTTAAAAACCGGGGAAATACGAACTGCAATCAATAAGAAATTATGCGAACACAATAGTTCGTTGCTCACAAGGGTCCCGAGATTCACGCTGTTTGATTGCACTTGAACTTACTGTTTTCGCAATTGTGTTTGCTCATAAAATCTTTCCTTTGCCAAGATGCAATCCAGTATTATGCCCAGCAACCTTACCAATGAATCAAGGAGTGACTTTGATCACTCCAGGCATGACAAGTACTCTACTACGGCAGTTGAAAATAGCAAGAGCTCTCAGAATGGACCTTCACTCAACCAGCCAATGTGTGCTTCTGGTGATTCAGGTGAAAATGCTTCTTCGTCGCATCCATTTCCAGGTTTTTCTCTCCTGCAGTATATGAGCGAAGACATCACTGCCCCTGGTATCAAAGACCCATTTAGGGGGCGATCGTCAGTTGATACTTCACAACATCTCCTGAATCATGAGCTTTTCATGCTTGAGAGTGCCATTGCCATTACCAGTCCCAGCACTCCCGATGGAAATTGTTCCACCGACTTGTTCAACGTCATTTCGAATACCCTTGACACGCCTTTCCCTGCTCACGCCTTTGAGCCAACTCCGATTGGCCCATTTGTCAGGATATCAAGCCCCGTCCAATCATCGGACGAGACGAGATTTGAAGTTATCGGTTCGGCTATTCCAGCTCTCATTTCCGATTGTTCACTAGATGGAAGCCAAGGCCATCGAGAAATCAGTGTGTCTTCGCCAACACCATCTTTGCCCACCTCACACGGAAGTCTAGAAGAGAGCACCCGTTCCGGCTCATCAATGACTGACTACAAGCGCAACTTTCACTTCATGGACGCCAATGTCAATGAATCTCCCAAGAAAAGATCAAAACGCAACCCTTCAAAGGACAAGGCTCCATTGTACCGTCCTTACCAAGAGGTGCAATGGGCAGAAAAGTTCCAAGAGCTCTTGAATTTCAAAGCACAAAATGGGCACTGTCTCGTCCAACACACCTCCCAAGGGGGCCAAGAATGCGACTCCGGCTTGTCTCGATGGGTGAAAAGACAGCGCTATCAGTACAAATTGAAACAGGAAAAGAAACCTTCGGCCCTTTCAGATGAACGTGTGCAACAGCTAGAGGAGGTGGGTTTCGTCTGGTATTCCCACGCCGTGATTTGGGAAGAGCGTCGACTGGAGCTCGAGCAGTACAGACTGCAGCATGGTCATTGCAATGTTCCTTCCCAGTATCCCGAGAAACCAAAACTAGCCTCTTGGGTAAAGTGTCAACGTCGGCAGTACCAAAGATTTTGCAAGGGGGCGCGATCATCAATGACCGCAGAGCGATTTGGGAAGCTGGATAAGATGGGGTTTACTTGGCAGGTACGAGGAAAGAAAAACTCTGATTCTCTTGAGTTTTAAATAATGAGAACCAATTGAAAGTATTTTTTATTTTAGATTCAATCCAACTACCGTAGGGGATATATTCCTCCACAAAGCGATGTTGTTACCTCCAAAAACTGCAACAGAAGCTTAAACCCCACTCCACTGTACTGTACAGTAGGCTTGTATCATAGCGGTACTAGTACCTGCGAGTGGTGACCATTTGGCTCCGCCGCTCTTTCTACCGCTGCAAGTGCGGCAGTTGGAAGTATCACTTTGAAGGTGATCACGAACAGCACTCAAGAGCAGAATGAATGGCTCCATGGAAATCGAGAGTTTGTGTCCTAAAACAGCTAAAGCGAAAAGTCGAACTCTACAGGAGGATTACACGTTAAACCAAGGTTAAACTGTGCCGACGATTGTGGACCATTTAGCTCCGTCACCAGGAACGGCCGGGAAATAGAAACTTAGCATACAATTATTGGGAGTAAATATTGATTTTCTCGGCCGTTCCACAGGCTGTATCACTTTGCTGATGAATTGGTTGTAATCACAGAGTCCTAACTTCTGACTGAAGGAACGAATTTGTATTTAAGTGCAGAGTTCTGATATCTGAATGCATGTCTCACCATTTTGATGCCTGTTAAATGTTGTTAAGTAAAAATGGACGCTGTCTCATTCCAGAATGCCTCTTTATCTTAACGGCACTCAATGGAAACAGAAATGTCCAGAAAATGACACCTTTCATAAGTAAGCGCCACAATAAACAAAAACTGCATTCCCACTCGCTCACTGTGTTTTGTGGGACGTAACTACGCTGAAACCAGAAGTTTTGACTCGATCTGGTGTCATAAAACAGAAACATGCACACCGTTCGGATTTCTGGAGATTGTGCAGACAACAAAGCATCGTACTCTACTCCACCAGCAGCGTTGCAGGAGCCATCGGATTCCCTCTTACAGTGCTTGTCGGCATCGTTTGTGATGTCTCAGAACATCTCGTACTCTGGAGGAATGGCGCATGGTACTTCCAGTAATCGATTTCCAGAATGTGCTGGAATGCGCATCCATAGTGGTTGTGGCAATGCCCCCATCAACACTTACATTCCTCCGCTTAATTCACATATCTTTTCTTTGGATACTCCCTTGTTATCACCTTTCAACACAAGCGACAGTTCATCCCAGATTCACTTGGACTCAGACCCTCCAAGATCAAAGGTTACGCCACACACCCCTGTTAGCGCATCCTCGTGTCTGCAAGCTTCCTCCGTTCCGAGCCTTGCACCTGGCGCTCCACCCCGCAATTCAGTGCATCCAGTCATAGACGATCCCCTCCTGCGTTTTCTATGCGGAGACTTATCGCCGAGTGCTCCGGAAGGCCCTTCTACAACATCGGGGTGCAACAGACAACGCAATGGAAAGTCCAAAAGATCTTCTGCTGATACAAAGAAACCACCCAAGAAACGGTCAAGACATAACACAGAAGATCACACTGAAGCAAACAGTCCATCCTATCGCCCTTATCAAGAAGAGCAATGGGCTATCCAGTTTGAAGAGCTTCTAAAGTACAAAGCTCGACACGGACACTGCAGAATACCCAACGCCTGTCACAGCAATTCCAGTCTTTCTCGGTGGGTGAAGAGACAGAGATATCAGTACAAATTGAAGCAAGAAAACAAGGCCTCTGCACTATCTGATGAGCGTGTTCAGCAGCTAGAAGAAGTAGGCTTTGTTTGGGACTATCACGCTGTGGTTTGGGAAGAACGTCGAGCCGAGCTCGAGCAGTTCAAAGAAGAGCTTGGCAATTGCAGTGTCCCATCGCATTATCCCAAAAATCCACCGCTATCTGCATGGGTGAAATGTCAGCGAAGACAATACAAGAGATTCATTGATGGGGAATCATCGTCCATGACTGTAGATCGCTTTGCTGCTTTGGACAAGATGGGGTTTATTTGGAAGGTTCGAGGAGCAAAGGACAGAGAGTCATCCCTAAACCTTGACTTGTTGTAAATTATAGTTGACTTTTATTATTTGTACCACATTGTTTTGACAGTACAGTACCAGGTAGTCAATCGTTCGTACACTTTAAAAGAAAAGGGGCTACAGCCGTACCGGTACCACCGTCGTTCACGTACGGGGAACAGACCACTCCGGTCCGATCGTCGTTCGACACGACAACCCCGACCAGTAAATGAAAAACACGATGATCGAAACAGAAATTTGCTACCATCGACAGCATCCGTACTTTTCACCTGAACGACCTTCCATCATTTGTAGCTAATTGGGAGAACATATAGGCACACATTACGTCTCTTTAAAAAGAGTCTGTTGTAACAGAGTCAAAAGTTGGAGTAATCTTCTATTCATTCCAAACGCTCCAAAAGATCTCAAATTTGCAACCATAGACGATAGACAATTACAATACAGTAACATGTGGAAACCTGGTACAGAACAACCGACACCAAGGACACCACAGGTTGAATCCCCTAAAAATGGTGCAAAGGAAGGAAAGCCATCCGCGGAAAAGCCCATTTCGTCGGCAAAGAAGCGATTGTCCGGAGCCACAATGAATATGAGGTTTATGAAGCGGAAAAAAGAAACCGACGACTATGTGGAAGAGAGACGGAAATCTGGAGTCCAAAGTAGCCCAATACCTACGCCGAATGAAAAACAGCCTACAAATCCTACTCCAGAAGCAACTCGCACTGACAAGATGGACATTGATGATGACGCTTCGACTTCGGACGAGTTTGCCCAGACCACAACTCTTGGATTGCACGGAATGGATGCTATGCTGATAGGTAGAAGATCGTATGGAGGCTTCAATCCTGCGGTAGAAGACGCCTGGGAAAAATCAATAGCAGCTATAGAAAATAGATCGCTGGAACCATCACGAAAAATCTCGGACGAAGAATTGATGCGACAGTATGAAGCGATTGTGAAGGAGAGATCAGGTTCTTCGAGGCCAATAGGCAATTTGAACGGCAAGAAGGGGAAGAAAAAGCGATAGAGGTCATGTATATGTTCCTAAAGTCTTGCTTGACGATCGGGGGTGTCACCGCGTTGCTTGGGCCCCATTGAAAATTCCGGCTGGCCCCACACTCACCGCTGGGAAATCCACAGACACCGAGGAAGAAATCTGTGCACAAACGATTGAAAGCAAATTAATCGAGCAACAAATATGGTGTAGAAATAGTTTCAAGCAGGAAACCCGTCTGTCGTCTTTTCGTAGTCGAGTTTCCATTTCAAGTTGTTTCTTCCCTCTTACATTCAAATATAATTGCGGTGCAGAATAGGGTTTGTTGCGTTTACTTTGATTTACCTTCTGATGACTATCGACTTTGTTTCAATCTGACTATCATCCCACAACGTCTTTCACCTTCTATCTGTGGTAACATGGTTTTATTTTGTGTTCTGTCAGTTCCATTGTTGTTATGTCTCGGCTGGATGATGTAATGTGTGGCTAAAATGAAGGATGGCAATGTGTAGTAGTACTAGGTACTAGCAATGTTGGAATAGTGCCGCCCTTTTAATGTGAATCAGAATAATTTGATGGGTCGTTCATCTGTTTCCTTGTCCGTCTCTTCTGTCTACCTGTAGTACCAGGTAGTCTTGTGACTCCAGAATCTGGTTTCGCCCACACTATAGTACAGTATTTTACTGTGAACAAAGTCTGGAAGAGAGAACATGACATTGCGTTCGCCAATCTAGAAAAACAATGGAACTGCCGGAATCTTTCAAATGTTCGTTCCAAAATTCTTCCCAAAATAGAGCAATTCTTCGCGAGCAAATCGCACGAACTTCAAAGTTCCGTTCGGTTTCGTAGTGGTGAAACTACTAGCTATAACGTCCGCAGAAAACCAACCCATCACATTCAAATCTTGTTTGTTCAACACACTACTGAAACAAAACATGTACTGCCACAAACAACGGAGATCAATGAACCAACTACAACTATTCATTCTTGTACTCGTGGTCTCTCTTAGATCATCAACTGGATTCTTCTTAGGAGAAACCAACTTTGCCACTCCGTTGTCAACTCGAAATGCCAATGCACAACAGCCTTCTCCAAATGTTATTCGAAGCAATGTAACGACTGCCTTGATTGGAGAAAGTAAAACAAAACTTGCCTTTGTACCAAACACTGGCAATTCATATTTATCTAGGCCCTCCTCCTCCTCCTCCTCCTTCCATCTCTACTGTGATTTGGACGGCGTCTTGGTCGACTTTGAAGGAGGCTTTGTAGACCTCACAGGGAAACCAACTGCCAAAATTGCCAAGCAAACCATGTGGAAGCACATTGTCCGCGCCAATGCCTTTTTCGAAAACTTGCGCTGGACCAAGGATGGTCAAGTTTTGTGGGAGGCCATTAAGCACTTGGAGCCCGACATTTTGACCGGATGTCCCTCTCACGAATCCTCTCGCACTGAAAAATTCAATTGGTGCCATCAACAGTTGGGAGTCGATCGTCTCCATCACGTTGACATGGCCAGTGGATTTCGGCATCACCGATCAGTCAATGGGAATCGTCGGCAAGAAGGCTTCACCAATATCATTACTTGCTGGTCGGAAAACAAGTTCCGAGAGTGCACAAGGGCTGGATCGTAAGTACTGTGAAATCGCTGACAATTACAGTACAACTCAACCACACTGGTACTCACTGACTTCCTCACCATTTCTTTCAAACTACTGTCCCATTGCAGTATTCTTATTGACGATCGTGATGACCTTCGACCCGCTTGGGAAGCAGCTGGTGGACTGTTTGTGCATCATACAGATGCCAAAAATACACTTCGACAACTGAAAGCCCATGGTATCCTCTGATGATGATAATGATGATAACAACAACAAAAGAACCATTAATCATCTACTGAATGGACCACCATTAGGAAGGCACATCCCAATGCACAAAATTGATGGCTGCGCAAACGACAGACTCCACCCAGGAGCCGTCAACTGTCATCTTTTCTAGAAACGACTACTAATCATCAACAATTTTGAATCTATCATATTATGGAATGCGCTGTTTTGCTTTTTAAATGTTGTAATAGCTAGTGAGTGTATTGTTGTTCTTTCTAACGCCTTGTTTTCTTTTTAATGTGCAATGGTGTACAATAATATGATGCATGTACAGCATACCTGTATTCCTCATGCCATGTCATATATATATATATATATATATACATATATACACTATGCACTATGCACTACTACCGCGTTCTTCCAAAGGCGTAGTCATCACTGTTGTTGCTGTCATTGTCATTGTTGACCCGTGTCGGCAGCAGAGAATCTTCACTCCCCGACATGGAGACGTCGGATCGTTTTGATTTCAGCCGGCCCTGATATTTTCGGTTACCATTTGTACCATTGGTCATCATCGATGGATGATTGGGAGATTCGTGGTGACCTCCTGCCATGCTCCCCAAGAAACAACCACAGATAATGAAGAAACCACCAAAATAAGTGGTAGCGTTCATTCGTTCATTGAGCAGCCATCCAGCAAAGAGAGATCCCCATATGGGTTCGGAACTGAAAATAAGAGCCGCATCGGTAGCCGAGGCTTTTTGCAAGGCAATTCCTTGCAAGACACAGGCACCAACCGTAGTGACGATGCCCGTCCAACAGAGCGCGATTAAATAGTGAGTTTCGAACATGTACGTCATGTCGGGAACCCTGCCATCGCAATCCACGAGAATCCAAATAAAGGTCAAGAAACAAACTGTGACGCATTGGGCGGCCGTCAAGGTCAAGACACGATTGGGAATGTCTTGAAATTTGTCCATGTAATGCTCTACGCGCATGACCGCATATCCAAATCCCAGTGGTTGACCCAATGCCAAAATGTCACCAATTCCAATGCCCATGAAGGTCTTGGTGGCTGCTTCGCCAGTCATCACTGGAGGAGGAGGCGTGAAGGATCCCAAGGGGAGCAAATTTTCCAGAATGGCAACTCCAAACAGTGCAATGAAGGCACTAATGATGCTGATGCGTTCCATCTTTCGGCCCTGAAAGACTCTGGCAAGAACGGGCACCGATACCACTTCCAAGGCCGAAATAAAGGCGCACTTACTGGCAGGAATATACTCCAAAGCTTCTGCCTGGGTGACATAATTCACAGTGTACCAGAATCCAATTTCCACACCCGCTTGAATCAATCCCCAATGCTGTCTGTTAGAATACAAGATGGGCAAACAGACGATTGCGGAGAGCAAGAATCGGGCAAAGCTAGTTTCGGAAGGATCGTGTTCGCAGGGAGGATGGGCGCAACGCGTTTCAAGGTACTTGACACTGGCAAAGTTGGTCGAATACATGGCAGCCACCACCAATAGCAAGATGCGAGAACCCCACAAACCCAACTTTGGCTGGCCCCAGGAATACTTTTTGTTGCGGTTGTTGGTGCGTCGCCGCCGTTGTTGCCGAATATTGTTTAGGGAGGTTGTGGAATTGCCACTCAAGACATCCACGCCATTGGAGGTGCTGTTGTTGTTGTTGTTGTTGTTGTTGTTGTTGTTGTTGTGATTGTCGGTGGACGAGGTGGTTACCGTGCGTCGTCGTTGTTCAGCCATTGTGAAAAGGAGCTTTTGCTGGCTGGATGTGACTAATTGTATGTGACAACGATGTTACTGCTAGTACTGTTCGTGCTGGTCTTGCGGTGTGAATACGGTAGAGGTGCTACTGTCTACTGTATTCGTTAGATGGCTCTCAAGTGGTTTTCAACGAAAATGACAAGGGGACCTCTTCGCATGCAGTACGCTACGTTTCCACGTGCAGCATTCTCAATAATTCAAAAGGATCGACGAAATTCTTGCACGTACAAAAAGTGATTAAAATAAATACATAAATTGGCAGAAATATTTGTATTCCATACAGAACTCCTATTTCCTTGTAATCCCATTTTCATTTCATCACACTTCTGAGCAATCCAAGTGGTCGGAGTCCAACTAGTCACTGCTAGCTACTGTAGTCAGACAGTTTGGCATACCATCCATCCATCCATCCACACTCACTCTTCCAAAGGAAGACAATGCGAGTGGGAGGACTGTTGTTGTGTAACAATCCATCTCGACTTCTAACAAAATCCTTATTCCTCTTGTGTATAATAGAATCTAGCAACATAATGGCAGAAGCTTTGGTATCCAATCCAGTAACAACAACATTTTCAACAGTTTCAACAGTGTCAACTGAATCATCGGCTAGCACCACATCAGAACCATCCACATCCACAACAACAACTTTTGACAACAAAAACAAGAACAACAAGAATCACAAAAATCCAAAAAAGACAGACAAACAAGGTCGAGAGCGAGTGGCGTCCGACCGGGAATACGGTGGTGACAAAAGCGGTTTTCTTTACAAGTCGGGCATACCTACCTTGCGATCCTCGGCCCATCGGGTCAAATTCAAAAAGAAGTGTCGCAAACATGATCCCAAACCAACGGATGCCAATGGCAAACTGACCAATAAAACCTGGTTGCCAAAAGACTTGTTGCAAGAAGATGTCTTTAGCTATAGTCAAGAAGAACACGATTTGAAAGGTGCCGTCTTGGCGCTCTTGCAACAGTGTGACGCGGAAATTGTGGGAGATTTTGATCTTAATCCACAAACAGCAGCAGCAGCAGCAACAACAGCAGAAGGAATAGGCAGTGTCGACGACGATAACAAAGCAATGAATACCACCAGCACCACCAGCACCACAACGGATTGTAGAGAGACTCGGCTAGAAGATTTTCGAGTGCCAGTGCAATCCATTTGGAGAAAGGTAAATGGAGGCAACTGCGAAGATACTCAAAAATATTTATCCGATCAAGTGGCCACCAACGAAGAATTTTTGCAAGTCTTTGATAAATTTGTGGTTCAAGTGGCGTTGCCCTATTTGAAGGAACGACTCTTGGCGGCTGTTGCCAAGGAAAAGGAAGAAGTGGGCGGCCAAGAAGGCACTAGTACTGAAGAAGACACAGATACTACGACTCCCATTACCTTTTACTACCAACGACCACCCACCTTGCGCTTGCAACCGGGTCCCGGCTGGGCCAAGGTTAAGCCCCACAACGATGCGGAATATGGTCATCAAAATGGAGAATTGAATTTTTGGATTCCCTTGACGGATCGTCAATGGACCGGAGTCGATTTGTGGAGCGAAACAGTGCCGCAACAAGATGATTATCGTCCGATTCCTGCCAATCTAGGACAAGCCATTTCCTTTCATGGATCGAGCTGCAAACATTATGTCAACGCAAATGCTTCCAATCATACGCGGGTCAGTTTGGACTTTCGAGTGGGAGTCCAAGGATTCTTTGATCCGTATTGGCAAATGAAGGGAACGACGGACGATCATGGTAGAAAAGAAGTGGTATTGTAGTACTAAATGAGAATAATAGTTGCAGTTGCCGTAGTTTTTAATTTTAAAATGAAAGTCTACTAGTAGAGCAATCTAGAAATCTTCATCATAGGCTTGCAATCGCGATTGCATAAGTCCTTTTCGAACAGTCTTGCGTGCTCCGCCTCCACCATCGTTAATGTCATCAGCATCGTCCTCGGGTCCTTCGTATTCAAGACATCCCGTTCCTTCCAAATACCGTCCCAAAGCTGCCGTAGTGAATTCATCGGGATTGTTCATGCGTTTGCTGCGGCCGACATCCATAAAATCTTCCAATCCATCAAAACCAGTCAATCGGTGAACAGTCTTGCCGTCCAAAAAGATCAATAAAGTGGGAAGGGTTTGAATCTTCAATTTCTCGACAAAAAAGGGAGCCTTCTCCGCATCAATTCGGACAAATTTGCAGGTCAGATGCAATGGTGCGATCCGCTTCAAATGATGATCCATAATGTTGCATCGTTCAAAGTCCTTGTGAAAAAAGTGCACCACCACCCACAAGGAACTGGTACACTCGGGCAAAAACTCATCTTGTGAAATGGTCCGGAATTCTCCGTGACCCTTGGCCTTTTGTTCCGATTCTTTTTTGTGGGCTTGTTGGAGTTCCGCCAATCGACGGGCCCGAAAGGCTTCCAAGGCACCTTCGTCGTCCAAATCGTCTTCAAAATCGCTATCATCAAAGGAATCATCATCCTCGTCCTCATCTTTCTTTGCCTTTTTCTTGTCGGCTCCAGGAGGTGACATCATTTGTTGTTGCATTTTCATTTGTTGCTGTTGTTGTTTTTGTTGTTGCTGTTGAAGTTGCATTTGCTGTTGTTGTTGTTGCATTTGCATTTGTTGTTGTTGTTGTTGGGCGGCGGCTTGGGCACCAGGTTGAAAGTTATTGTTTGTGTCGGATGATTTACCCTTATTCAATTGCAAACGCTGTTCCATATTATTTACCAAGGCCTGTGATTCAGCGTCCATTTCTTCGCCCTAAAGTGTGTGTGTGTGTTTTGTGTTTTGGAATGTGATGAGTTAGTTTTTCCTTGCAAGTGAGATGAGAGAGCAGCTTCAAGAGTCAAGCTGGTTGGTTAACACCATACACAATATGATATTACTCACCGGTCGCGATAGAAAGGGTGTAAAAGGGTTCAGTCCATTTTGAAACTTCATACTCTTGCCCCCAGGGGCGGAATTTTGCATCGACATGACGTTGCTGAGCTGACGACTGTTCGTGTTGCTGTATTTGTTTGGATAGGTACGTGTACGTGTACGTGTAGGTAGTAGGTAGTAGCTTCTCCTTTGTATCTACAGTTTTTCTCTTGTTCCTTCCTCCTTCAGAAACGTAGGCTCTGTATTGTCAGGAAAGGCAGGAGGTTTGGTGCAATAGGAAAGCTGAAACCGACAAGTCGTGTGGTTCCGAGTTTTTGTCATTGTGAAAAGTTGAGAGTGAGTGAGGGCGCGCCCAGCTTACGGGAATGAACTCAGTCACGAACTGTTATGGTATTTCACGTTTCCAACGCAACCTCCATCCACCTTCATCGTCATACAGTAGGTATTGATTGTCGTTGTGTGGTTCTGCTTTGGAATTACTCAAGCTCTCGGGCATTCCATCGTATTTCAAAGGGTGGAAATCAAATTGAAAATGGATGATCAGTTGGAGCTTCACATGCAACGATGTCTTGAAAACGAAGATGATAGTTCCAATGATCAAGACTCGGATTTGCAACAGTTGTTGGCGTTACAGTCATCGCGACATACTACCTCCCATAAAGAAACTGCTAAAACATCTAGTGTGGTGAATCAGGTGGGAGAATCATCATCAATAGACGAAAAAGAAGATTCCAAACCATCACAGGAACAACGACAAGAATCATCAGATAACACCATACGACCGCAGTCACCAAAACTACCGCTTGATCCGCGACTGGACTGTCACATGATCCCTAGCAACAAAGCTCAAGAACCACCGTTCACCAATGTAACGCAACGATTCTTGTGGTGGATAGCTCAGCTTGTAGATAGCCAGTTTGAATCGCATGGGGGAGTCATCGTCATCACAGTTTTAGGTTTCCTGGTAGTGGCGAGTATTTTCCATTGGGATTGGGATTTTCGATGGTCTGCTAGTACTGGATTTCTCATCATGATGATCATAACGCAACAGAAGCAAATTAGTGATAACGACGACAATTACAAAATTATGGTTGGTACATCCAGACATATAACATCCGACAACAATGCTGGTCGTAGTGGTAATGTCGACCAAAAGAAGCTACTCGAAGAAACCAAGGAAAAGGTATCACATCTACTGGGACTAGCTGGTGCTCCGCCACCCTTGTGGCCATTGGATTTGGACCAATCCACAAGAAGTCACGACAATGGGCATGCGACAGTAGATGGGACAAACGTGGAAGTGAAAACGAAGGAGGACAATAACCAACAAGAAAATGTGGCGGAAGCAGACCTTTCTACAGTTCTTCCCTCGCTTGTACACTGTGTGGAATCGCATGTCCAATTTCTGCTTACTATCGATCAATCTTTGGATTATCTTCGAACCAGTGCTAGCATTCATTTGGGATTGGGACCTCAGTCTCAGTGTGTCGAACGAGTGGAGCAAGCGGCCATGGCACGAGAATTCCGTTGTCGGAAACGCCAACAAACGAAGACAAACAACCCGAGCGAATATAATGAGAAAAAGAGTCATCGTGGCTTATTGAAACCACAACGAGGGCCCAGCAAGAGCGTTTTGTCATTAGTTACGCTGCGAAGAAACTTGGCCAAAGCTATGATTCACCAATCGGGAACCTTACAGGCATTTTGGAAACATTTGTACGAACACCAAGAGAGTAGTGACGTGGAAAGCGAAGATGGTTATCCAGAAGTCAAGGAACCATTGTTGGAAATGCCACACATTGTAAACCTGGCATGGATTAAAGATGCCCGACATGTCCTCGCCAAGTCACTAAGTGGAACGGTAGAAGAAATTATTCTTCTCCTTCAATCATCGTCATCAAAAGACAAGCGCTTATTCCATACATCGAAAATAAGGTTTTGGTTGGATGATTCCGACGTCCAAACGCGACAACTCACACATTATTTACGAGGAATGTTGTTGTTGCCAAATGAAGGAATCGTTGGAGCGGTAGAATTGTCGGCAGTTCGCTCTGTAGAGAATCCAAATGATCCTCTCTTTCACACCTTGTTGAATTTTCGAACGCAATTGGATGCTCTTGGAGCTGCCTTGTGGTCCTGCCAGCAGTATTGCAATTCTTCGAATGATCAGAACATGATCGCTGATGCCATTCTTGACAAAGTACCAGATGGTGTGCTGAATGGCGATTTGAATTTGGAAGAAGACTCAAGCTTATCCCAAAAGGAATGGTGGTCGAAAATCCAACAAATAAGTAAAACCTGCCGAGCGTTTGAAAACGAGATATCCCAAATTTACTTTCCACAAGAAGTCGACTTGGATGAGAGTGACAACGAGAGTGACGATATGAATGATAATGCACAACGCCCGGCATCTCAGGAGACTGGAGATTATGTTCACGGTGAAATTAAGTCCGACAGACAAGATGTACAAGGGGGTTTAAAGAAAGACAAGCCAACAAAGACAAAAGTCTTCACTGGGAAAGGAAACGTAGAGGATAGGCCCAAAAAGACTGGGCGTAAGGGCAAAGGGAGAACCGGTACTGGCAACGAGGGCGTGGATTCTGATTTTTACCTACCACAACGAGATACGGTTTCAGAATTGGCAATGGTTTCAGAATTGCAGAATCGGATCAAGGCCCTCGTCCAAGATGAAGAGATCGAAGAAGATGAATCAGATTCTGAGGACCAAAAGGCTGCAAGACTCGCGAGGGCGCCTACGGCTCCATTGTTTCTTGGTGCTTCGGGCTCCTTGCTCGCTGAATTGAAGCAGTCTATTCCATCTATGGGAGTGCTAGGCTCTGAAATCGGCAATGACGGAAACGAAGAAATCATTGGCGAAGATTGAAAAAGATAAAGATATAATTATATCTTTCCCCGTGTGAGTTTAACATACACAATCCAATCTGTTATGCATGTGTGCATGTCTGTACCCTTCGAAAACGACTATGAGAGGCTGCATGTGTGCCCCCCTCAAAAAATGACTATTTCAAACTGCTGACCCCCAAAAGTAAAGCACTAAAAATAACCAACTTTGCGTTGAAGACCGGTGCCACCCCGCTTGCACTCAGTCTTGGTTCTCTTGTTTTCGAGTTTTCGTCTCCATCATCTTCTTCTATCGGTCTATTGCAAACCGTGTGCGATAGAACTGGACGACATGCAAGTGCATTATCCGTAACAGCGTCCACTAAGAACTCGTCGTCAGTGGCATAGGTGAAGTCGAGAAGACCACAGCCTGGGACCTCTATCGTTTCAATTCGTCCATTATCATCTCGCCATACATTGACACAAATTGGAACAACCTCTCCGTCGTCATTGTATTCATAAAATGTGGAAGTAGAGGTTTCGATATCGGTGAGAGCATCAACGTTCAACAGCCACCATGAAAGGGGAAGAGCTGTGGGCACTTGAGGTGCATCATTTGTTCTGTACTTGTGAATTGACCACCCCTCGTCTTTGATAAACTGTGCATCTGCAGTGCAACAACTGCATTGGCCAACGCCGTCCCACATGTAGAAATCCCCAGTGCAAGCATCGTTGTTACGAGCTTCACGTCGACATGCGAGTCTCGACGTGATGTTGTCTCCAAGATCCATATCAATGTCGTCACATTTGTGTCCCTGTAATACAGAGACCGAGGACTCTATGTTGAAGCTTCCCCAGCGGGATACCGCCAGGCTCAGTTGGCTGGACGACGAAAACATATACTGTCTCCCTATGTTGACAGCCAAGATTTCTCTTGGATTCTTCTCGAAGAACTCAGGGCCTTCTTTCCCCAGCCAATGTCTAGCATGATTGCCCTCTACAGACGTCGTGTACAGAAAATTGAGCATTGATGCAAGGCGTGGGTTGCTGGCTACAACTTCAAAGAAGTGAGCCGAAAACTCATGTTTTACACTGGTCAACAGAGTATCCCCAGGGAATTGGGGTATCGATCGGAAAAGCCTGAGTAGACGTCAAATTCCATTGTATGGCTGGAGATGTCGTGTATGTAACATTCGTGAAATCGACAAGGTTCTCATCATAGGACTCACAGTTGTAGGTGCTCGGGAAGTATTGAACAGCAAAAGTCGCGTCGTCCGCACCATTAGGCCTCAAGTGAATCGGCAGCATCTCATAGACTCGATAGATTGCTTGTATAGAATCTTCACTGAGAAAGTCATTATCTGCCAACATAACCCTAAAGTCGTGGAGCAACTTTTCTCTTGCAACGTCTTTAGAGAATACCAAGGTCGTGCTCAACGTGTGCAAAAATACCATGGCTTGAAGCTGCAATCTCAAGATACCGCTACATGGCCTTGAGCAGGTCAGCAATGGTAAGGTTTTGATCGCATCCTCAACAGTTTGCTCATATACTTCTGAAAAGGACTCTTCATCGTACTCGTCCCTACTTTTGATGATTTGATGTAGGGAACTAGCCGGTTCCAAAAGCGCGGTGTTCAATGCGTGTTGGAAGATATTCGCCGTATTGCGTGCTACCGAAACGTCACACATATTCTTTGCCTTTAAAAGACTTGTTTCTAATATATCGGCGACTGATAGAGAGCCCGTGGAATGGGGGCATTTCGCGGGACCGTAGATGCAGCTTCCTCCCTCTGGGCAACCATCCCTGTTGGCCCATGATGCGTCTACCGCCGAGCAAAAGTTGCATTTTAAGTCCGTTGGTGAATATAGGAAGGCTTCACATTGCGGGCGAAGTAAACATGCTTGTTGACAGCTTGTCGGGTTTTGTACTCCAAGTTCGGATCCGAGATCCCAACAACCTCCTCGATCGGACTGGAAACATGACATACTTTTGAGAAGTTCGTCTGCTGGTACTGCAGCTACAGATGATATAAACATCGGTATCAGTATCAAGAATAATTTCATAGTGGTCATTGTTGTTCTTTTGGCTTTTACTTCCTTAACTACAGTGGTAGAATACCCCAGACGAAAATGATGAGATGCCGTTTCTTTTTATGTTACCGTTGTTGGAATCACATCCGACCCGCGCGTGCACGCCGGCAGGTTAACTTTGGACATACGGACGGACAAAAGTACTTTGAAGACGTGAAAGAGGAAGGACCTCAACAGATCACATGCACCTTATGGACGCTACAATCTCCTAGTGTCCATTAATCCCAAGTAGCTTATAGTACAGACATTATTCGGATCGTTTACTAGCTTTGCATCTACAACTCCGTCATCTGATAAATTGTTCCTTGTTTCCAGCTCATGAAATGCTTGTTTGGAAGACAAATCGGAGCTTAATAAGGAGCACTACTGACGGATCAGAATGCATCCTGATTTCAGCACATATGATATGCATATGCAGCTCTTTCTCTGATTCGAAAGCTAGTTATGCGTGTCAGCACTAGTTTCGTGGTTCTGTTCTCTTCGACTTTTTGATGATACTCATCCTACACTTCACGTTGCTTCTGCTTCCGACATGATCTCCAGAGTATCCAAGACCAATTGTGTCACACTGGAAGATTGAATGTTGACATTGTTTTCTACAATGGCTCCATCAGTATCAAAGGTCAACATGGACATGAACCATCCTTCGGAAGCTTTGTATTGATTCATCCAGGCTAAATCTGGATCCGAGAATATTTGAATGGGGGACTCTGTCTTGGACCGTTTCAACCAACTACAGTACAGTATAGTATAGTATAGTATAGTATAGTATAGTATAGTATAGTATAATAGAAGAATTGTCAGTTTTGCATCGAGCGCAATCCACAGAAGAAATAAACTCTCCAAAAACTTACGCTTGCATTTCCTTTGTCGAATCCGCAGTGATAAAAATGACTTGATCTTGAATTGTTCGTTGGGATTTACGATCACTGTTATCCCTCTTTTTCTTGGATTGTTCCACCTGCAGTTGTTCCACAGCAGCAGAGCCAAGGTATTGAATCGACTGTCGAAAAACCGCCGAATTGGGACGAGGATCCACAATGACCATGAGACAATCTTTTAGATACGGTGGCACCCAAGGCACCAATTTTGCCGCTTCAATCGTGCCCATAGCTTGGTTTGTCTGGACATTTATTAGTGGTTCGAAGTAGAGTCGCTGGGCGTTTTGTCTCTTTTTGGCTTCTTGGTCCTGACGCTTCTGCTCGGCTGCAGCTCGTTCTGCATCAATCTTTGCTTGTGGATCCTTTTTTACCTTTTGCTTATTCTTCTTTTTCCCAACTATGATGTCGGGGATAAAGGCAGAGTTGGAATCGTCTTCCGAAGGTATCGCGTATTGGGTACTATCCAAGAGACGTTGAAATTCTTCCTGAGTTGGCTGGTTTGCCTCTGTCTTACTGTCAACGCCGCTAGATTCTTCTACCGTTCCTTCTTGTTGCTTTGCGATGTTCAGTTTTTCAGCCATTTGAGCTTGCTTGTTGCGAACCTTGTTGAATCCCTTTCCCATTTGCAATCTGGTAGAGGAGGAGGGATGATAACGCCACGGATCGCGTCTTATTGTAGCGAAGGAAGAATCCAATGTGAACGATAAGGTCGTTGTTATTGAAATGAGCGTCATCAGTACTATCATCATACTTGTGCTAGGACTCTCCAAAGTCGTCATTATGGTTGGCAACTTCAAACTGGCATTGAAGATGTCACGGATTTTGCTTCGATTACGATTTTGAGCTTTCGTTGTGGACGACTGATTCGACTACATATAGACTACGTAAGTACCTTTGGGAGCCACAAAAACACAACAAACAGCTCATGCCAATCAATCATCATTGCCATATTGTCTCCTCCTCCAGTTCAAGAGCTATTTTTCTCATCATCTATATTTTGAAAGACTGCAGAAGAAAACACGCAAAAGCAATAAGGAACCGAAAGATTTATTACAAGGAATTTCTAGCCTTTCAATCATCGGAACCAGTCAATAGACGAGTTTTCAAATTCAAACCTCCAAAACCCGAGCCAAGGCAGCCTATACTGTATTACTGTATCGACTATAGCTCAACAACAGCAGATTTACCGTTCCAAACATGTCAATACCAGCTAAAAAAGGCAACGCGGTTGTCTGGAATCCTCACAACCCAGCATCCTTGTTGGTTCCAACAGTCAGAGGCGAAAGCGACGGAGCCTTTGCCACAAACACCTTTTTATCTCACGATGGTGTTGGCTGCAATGATCACGAACGAACCGCTGTCATGGATCTATTGGATGCTCAAGACGCGTATCTCCAGTCACCAACTGGTCCTCAAGCTTTGCTATCCCTCTCCAAGTCGTATCGACGTGCCTTGTCCAATTGTCTGCAGGGATGGGAAGACGAGCTCCTGTCATCCGAACAACAAGATGATGCTGCTGATGCTCAAGACGGCAGCATTTCATCCAATTTAGAAAATTTGGAGTTGCTCAAAGTAGCATATGCCGTTACACATTTGTCAGAAACCTTTTTGCTACTTCCGGCCAACGATCAAGTCATGGATTTTTACGAATCCACCACCAACTTGCCGGGTGCCGTCACGGCCGAAACGGTTCGCTATCTACGACTCCACCACATGACGGAGGCTTCTGATTTTCTCGACGAAGAAACTCTAGACAATCTCTTCCAGTCGATCCAACCAGATCAATGGGAGGGGACGGGTGCCGTTTACTGGCAACTCTTGGAAAAATATGTCGTCCGAGGCAATCTGGAAGATGCCTGGGGACTCTTGACTCGGCATTCCCTTTGTCGCCGCTGTACCGAAGCCATTGCGGCTGCAGCCTCCAATAGCAGCAGTAATGTCCTTGCTGGCTTGGACGAGTACACTGCCGCTTCGCTCCAAGAAGATCGAGAAGGTTTGGAAGCCCTGCGAGCCATTCTGTTGTCAGCACCTCTTCCCGGAGGCCGAACCGACCAGTTCGATGCGGTGTTGGCGGACGATGATGACTACCGAAAACATGGCGGTGATGATGGACAAGAATTTGATGAAGACGATCCAAACAATTGCTACATTGAAGGCATTCCACTTTCGGCATATCGACTATGGGAAACCTCCAGCAAGCGACGAGGAAAGGGAGACATGCCCTCTGCATACAATGATCAATATTCCAAGCAAGTCTATCGATCATGGCAGCAGTCCATTCGCAGTTTGCCTGCCCTTGACAAATTGTGTCGTCGGATGCCGTCCTTGAGAAAGATTTTGGACATTTTGAATGGAGACTTTTCCAAGGTCCAATTTGATTCGTGGGCCGAACAGTTTTGTGCAGAACTCTTGTACAAGGCTCCTGACTTGAGATTGGTGGACATGAACATTCGGGCTATGAGAGTGATAGAACAGCATAATAAGAATGACAGTCAAATGATGAGTGATGAAAGTGGTGGCGGTATGTCCGAATTCGAAGAAGTTGTCTTGAGTGTCATGAAGGGAAACGCCGGACGAGTGATTGAAGTCATGCATCAATTGGGAGGAGGAAGTGGAGCTGCTTTACCAGCCGTGATGGTGAGTACTGCACAAATGGGAAGGGCTATGGATTTATTTTATTCTCCTCCCCCTCGTCAAATTTGATACGCGATTGATCTAATCAGTTGACTTTGCTTCTTTTTCTTTTTCAGACTTCTCTACTATGCAATCTGTTGCACGATGCTGAAATTTTGCCAGAGGTTTCTACTTCATATTCTCTGAAAACAGAATTATTGTTGAATGCGGCATTTGCCATTCATTCATCATTGGCGACCGAAGGCCACAGCGACGTGGCAACTCGTTTGACTGCCCGATTCCTAGTGCCTCACATCAAGGTCAGGGGAGATATTCGCATCGCGGCCACACTGGTCGAGACCTTAGAACATCACTACCCAAAGTCAGATGCCGAAGCCAATGCTTTGTTGGCGCTCTGTCGTAGTCTGGTCGAGCGAAAGAATGTTCGAGTATTGGATGGTTGCGTGAGCATTTGCTTGGCACGGTATCGATATTACCTCAAGGACCAACGTCCTGGTGGTGCTTTCCACTGGTTACTAGTGGGAATGGAATTTGAATCCCTGATTTTGAGTACGCGAAACGATAGTAGCAAAATGATGATCGATTCATCCGAGAATGCGATTGACACCAACTGGCAACGGGCGCAAGAAACTGGAGTTTGCCACCGACTTTTGGTAAACTACTGCTTGGAAACAACTCGAGGTCTTTTGAAGGAAATGCTGGGAGAAGGAGAAGAGGGTTTTGCCATCCTACATGGACGAGCTAAGGAAATGATTGCCACCGCGGTGGAAGAAACAGACTTTTCCACCTTCATTCGATCGGCTCGAGCGTTGGAGAATATGCTGCTGATTGCCAATGCGATTGCCGAAGACAAGGGCGATAGGATTGTGGCCGACAATATTGTAGCCTTGCTCGAAGAGCGCGCAGACGAAGAAGAAAACGGTGTCGTCTCGAGCCTGGCACGGTTCTCGATGCATTGGGATATACTGAAATTGGCCAAGGGAGTACTTCGACGGGATGCTGACCTCCAATCCGGGGTTGGTAATCAAAAGGGATTCAAATCTTCATTTGATGTTAACGGCATGAAAGTATTGTTGGAACGTTTCACAGTCATTTCCGCAGCCAAAGATATGGAGAAAGCACCGCTCGTGCCAGAAGAAACCAAGGGGATGAGGTTGGCTTTGGGTGAAGGGCTGATGCGAGCCTTGGTCGTCGAGAATGCTACCAAACGAATTCACATGGAAGCATCGAAAACCTCCATTTCTGGAATCTACAGTTCGGACCTTGGCAAGCATAGTCGTGAAAAGCAAGAGCTGGTGGTTGCCAGAATGTTAGATTGATAAAGTTTGAAAAATCATGCTACGAACCTTGTTGCTATTGCTTCTCTTCCGACCAGACGGGTCCAAATTTTGGATATTGTTTGACTCCTTCGAGTGCTCATGCGTTTTGCCCAGCCCAACTAATCTCCCTCCGAGAACATGTGATATGCCCAGGGCTATTGAGGCGATGCCCTGTGACGGAGAGCAGCGGAGAAATAAATGGGAATACGATTTGCAGCGGGCCTGTTTTCTCTGCTTCATCACTGTTGTGATTCTGTACAACTTGAGCGCCTTTTTCAGTTTGGAGGATGATTCTTCCTTCAAGCGTAGTATCATTCCGTCGCGGATGGAGTGGCAGCATCACGGCACAGCCTGTCCTGACGCAGTATCGCTGAACTCCGGAATATACCGTGGTAACAGGAACTTTAAGGATGTAGTGCTACTGACGGTCTCCCTCAGCCAGGTTATGAAGACATGCTGTTTAATTGGGAGTTCTTGACAGGCAGACTTGGACTGAAATGGGCAGTCGCCTCCTTGGACGAAGTTTTACACAAAAAGTTGGGACAAGAGCGTTCCTTTGTCACCAACTCTTTTCAGTTGGACAAGTTATCCAGTTATGGCACAAGAATTTGTTGCAAAGCTGGTGTCGATGTCATGGTTAAAACAAAAACAACGACACATAAGTGTGTTGCAAGCAGGCACAAGCAACAACAAACTATCGGCTATTCGAAGTAGCAACAGAGTTATCGTGATAACGAGACCTACCAACGCTATACCCAGTCGAAACCAAATCGTCAGAATTCCCCTATGTCAAACCAAGCCGAACTATTACGGAAGAAGTATTGGAAACTTAAGTCATGACTAATAAGCTAAACACAAAAGAGAATGAACCGAAGCGGCCATTAACTTCACCAGTAATTCTTCTCTTTTCTTGCCTATAGATAAACAGTTTACTCGATAGTGAATCCATCAGCACAGATGTCTCCTTGTGCGGCAGCACCGGCGATGAACTTCTTTCCTTGGGCGTTGAAGGCCTTCTTGGCAGTGCGGGCAGCACGCTTCTTCTTGAGGACAGCATCCTTGTTCTTGGCACGATCGGCTTCGGCCTTGGAGACCATGCGACGCTTGTTGGCGGCGAAAGCATCCAACTTCTCGAGAGCCTCGATGGACTTGAGAGGGTTGGCCTTGGCAGTGTAGGCAGGAATGGTGGACTTGGCAGGGTTGACAACGGATTGGATTTCGTCGGAGTTGATAAGACGAGCCAAGTCAGCGTTGGTCATGGCAGCAGCAGGGATGCGCTTTCCTTCTTCTCCGTAGATGGTGTCTAGAGCTTCGAGGGCAGCTTGAGACCAGACGCAGAAGCGTCCCATGTGGCCACCAGGAGCCAATTGGAGAAGGTTGAGGCGATCGACGCAACACAACTCAACACCAGGCAAGTTGCGGAAGGCGTGCTCGACACCGTCGTTGGACTTGTAGATGATCAAAGGACCACGACGCATGGTGTAGCGACGGTTACGCATCTTACCCTTACCGGCACGAATCTGCTTGGAGTCTCCGGCCTTCTCGACATCATCGAGGGCACCAATAGCTGCAAGAACATCCTTGGCAACAGAGGTCTTCTTGGTGGCTTCAATGGAGGTGTCAACGACAAGAGGAATTTCAGGGACCTCATCGACGGCGTGACCACGAGCCATGACAAGAGCAGGGACAGCAGTAGCGGCCAAAGCAGAGGCAACAGCATATTGCTTCTGGGTGGTGTTGATCTTGCGGTGCCACTTGCGCCAAGTCTTGGTGGGTGCGAACATGCGTCCTCCACGGCACATGTTACCGAAAGCACCTTGCCCAGATCGGGAAGTACCTCCTCCTCCAACACGGGGGATACGGGCAACAGCACGTCCAGTACCCCAGGAAGAGGCAGAAACTTGCTTTCCAGCACGGATGGAGACGGCGTATGCTTGGCGGTTGTTCTTGTTCATGTTGGTGTGAACGAATTGAACAATATCAGGACGCAAAGGAGCAGTCATGACGGCAGGGAGAGGGGTCTCTCCGGCCTTGTCTCCGGAGAGAGAGAAAACGCTAACGAGGGGACGAGCAGCCATGGTGAAAGATGATATGAAATGTTCTGAGAGACGAACTTGGAGCCAAGAGATGCTTTACCGGTTACCGCCATGACGAAAGTTGATAATTACGTGTGGATGCGCAGTGGAATACTTCGACTACTAGATGATGTTTGGAACATTTTCCAAAATGGTTTTGGGGAGGGGAGACAGATTTATGTCAGATTAGTCAATTGGCGGAACCATGTCTGAAGAAAAAGAGATGTGTGTGTGTGTGTGTGTGTGTGTGTGTGTGTGTGTAGTGTACGTCTCGTTTCAAGATGCAAGCATTGCAATGATCAATGATTTCTATTTCGACAGAATGAATAAGGTTAATGCTTCAGATTTCTATGCTGAGTATCACGGTCACAAAGTGCAACATTTGAAAGTCGTCTATTCTTGTCTCCGTAAAGAGACTGAGCAAGGCTTGATATGGACAGCAGTGAGTTCCAAACTTTGGATGCCGACAGCTTCTCTTCCCTTGTCGTCAGTTGATGGAACTCATCAAATGTTGATTCTACGTGCCCATCATCATTAAAGGGCGATAGCAGCTTGGACAATAAATATTGGTTCAGAGACTCGAGACCTGCAGTTGGTGCCTATCGGTAAGATCCTTCTTGCTACCAGCTCCACTTTGGTATTGCACTTGTAAAGTGGTCTCAAGCTATGTATATCCCCACGGTACTGTAGCGATGCATTGGAACCAGCAATTTCGAATGCGGATGTAACTTATTGGCTGAATTATCATGGAATCAACGAGCGTCGGAACCAAAAGTATGCTGCAATTAATACGGCAATCGAGGCTACTACCTTGAACTCGAGGGCGTTTCGTCTGAAGGCACAAGATAAGTTCCTACGAGACAATATCCAGCAAGATGATGTTTTAATTGTGTCTGTGGGTGGGAACGATATTGCTCTCGCACCAACACCCTGTACCATTATGAGTCTCCTTTGTTTGCCACACATGTGCATGCCCTACAGCAAGGTGTTTGGGTCTATTCCTGTAAGTCTATTGCAGCTCGTTTCTTCAACTGGTTGTATTATACTGTTGAAACTGACTATTTTCTTAGATGGACGATAAATGTTGTGGCTGTGGGTGTTCTCTTCTTTCTTGTGGTTGCGCGTTCCCACCTTGTCTCGGCTATTTGGTGCATTTGTTTGGAACAAGGTGAGTACTGGTGAATGGTGAAGGAAGCATGTTGTACTTCGCTTGAAACAGAATGATGCCCACTTAGCTAATGTATGAATTTTCCTAGAGTGCAAAAGTATATTGAACGTCTGATATCCAAAACGAGACCCAAGAAAATCCTCGTGTGCATGATCTACTACCTTGACGAGAATCCAAGCCCATCCTGGGCCGGACCTGCCTTGGGTGCTTTGGGTTACAATTCCCATCCCGAACGTATTCAGTTGCTGATAAGGAAGATTTTCATGGAAGCAACATCGTAAGTGTGTACATTTGGCCAACTTTGTTCATTCAATCGTTCCTTGAAAGTTGCTGGTATCAAATGGAGACTAACCAACTTCCTACCTACCCACCTACCCACTGCCAACTAATAGATCCATCCAGATTCCTGGTTCCGAGGTGATTCCCGTTCCTCTCTTCAATGCCCTGAACGGAAAAGACCACAGCGACTATATCGCACGTGTGGAACCATCATCAAAGGGTGGGGAGAAGATGGCAGAGTATTTGTTGGATATGATTGACAATGGACCAAGTCCTTCTCAGTCCGTGCTGGTTTCGACGACCCAAATGATGCCGGTCGAGTCTTCGTACATTGCTGATCGAACCTAAATACTAACAACGGCTTTTGGGATGAGATATTTTAATCTGTCACTTCAAATATTGATAGCTATATATACGAATCAATGCAATCAAGATAATGGAATATAGATCCGTTACAGGTCTTGCTCTTGCCCTCCTGAAGGAATTTGGGGAAGATGTCGACAAAATATCCCGATAAAGCAAAGTTTCGTTCCCCAAATCTAATCACGCAACGGCTTGAAATTTCAAGGTTCTTTGTGTTGCCTCGGTGAATTGTATAAGTAAATCTGTCGCTCAAACGATCGTGCGTAACAAAGTACTGGAAGTTGTTCGGAGTCTTTTTGGTTCTTTGGTTCCAGGGAAAAGTGCGTCTAGTAGGGTTTGTACTCACGTCAGCGTGGGAATGCAAATTGCTCAGCCACGACGAGAACTCTTTCACTGAATTCGTCGGAAACGATTGCGTTTTTTCGATTTTGTGATCCCTTCCTTCCTTCACTACCCACTCATATTGATTGTTTGTGTCGTATTTTGTCGTCCAACTTTCATATCCAATACCATGAGTGGCTACACCAACTACCAACTCCCACCCAACTATGGGTATCAGCAGCAACAGCAACAGCAACAGCAGTATCAGCAATACCACCAGCAGCAGCAGCAGCAGCAGCAATACCCAACACAGTATCCACAGTATACGCAAACGCAAACGCAGAGCAATGATGCTTATTATGCAAAACCAGCTCCTGCACCAGTCTCGGCTCCTCTGCCAAACTATGTGTATCAACAATCCAGCTCACCTGCTCCTTCGTTGTACAGCGCAAGTACCATGTCAAGCTACAGCACTCCCTCTGCTGGATCATCGGATGATTTGATGGGGTTCTACAGTCCATCACCTGCAATGACTCAGCAGCAGCAACAGTCTCAACAACAGCCCATGGTGCCTCGTCCTGTGACGCCCGATCATACTGCTCGCCAGTTGTACAGACCGGATTCGAATGAAGATATGCAAGCCATTGTTGCCTCTCAGGAACGAGCTCTTGTCCAATCCAGCCAAGGACAACCAAGAACTGTTCCCATTGTCGAACGCAAGGATTATGTCGTTCCAAGAGACGTGAGGGGTAAGCACGTTATTTCGGATGGGATTCACCCAGAGAAGTACGAGATGAAGAAGTCCCGCAAGCAACGTACTGTTGCTGGGGCCACTTCAGGTGCCATTGTCGGTGGACTATTAGCCGGTCCTGCCTTTCCCGTTGGCATGGCCATTGGGGGAGCTGTTGGCGGTTATGCCTCCAACAAGTTGCACAAGGTTCAAGAACGAAGAAGGCAAAGACGCCACGAGCAGCGTACCTTTCAAAAGGGTGCCAAGAACTCTGTGTTTGCCAAGAGTAACAGTTCGTGTTTTGTTTAAACACAAGCCAGGGAAAGGGAACGAAACTGAGATTCAATGGAATTTCTGTAATTCTGTACACAACAGAATGGGGTTATATTACTACAATACGTTGCAACCTTTGAAGGGTTGGAAACGGCACTCCCAAGATTCGCTTACGAGAAGCGACCGGTGGTAGTAGACTGATCAGGATCATTGTGGATCGTGTGAAATACTACAGTATCTTATATCATCATGTACAATAGCAACAAGTATGAGTTAAACTAGAACAAACCATGTTGTCTCTTTTAAACATGAAATATGTTTTAAGAGTTGTTTTAGTTGTTTGCTGTACGGTAGGATCTTGTCTTTCTACTGTACGAGCGTACCTAATTTGCAACAGTACGGTAGGTATCTCTGTTGGCTGTTGGCAACCTGCATGTCATGATGGGTCCAAGGTGTCAAGATTCGGACAACAACACAACAAAACTAATTAAAGAGTCAAACCAAAAACCAAAAACCACCAACCACCAACCACCAACCACACCACAATCAATGCTGGTGCTACAATGTGGAGCCTTCCAAAATTTGATTGTCTCCTTCTATCTGCTTGTTCTCATTGCACCAACTATACATTGCCTTTCCCTTTCATCATCATCATCTCCTCCTCCTCCTACTCCTCATGAACGAACAGTTGTGTTGCTCTTGTACAAACCTCCCAATGTGGTCACCTCGCATGTTTCCAATGACGACCGGCCTACAGTATATAACCAAGTACAAGACTTGAATGCTTACGTTGGTGGTGAAATTATGGAGGGTTCTTCCTTTCAAGAATGGACAGGGATTCGGTCCAAAGTCCACGCCATTGGACGATTGGATGCGGATACCACTGGATTGCTGTTGTTGACCAACGATGGGGGACTGGTCCATCATGTCACCAACAAGAATGCTGCCTCTTTGCGCGACAAAAGCAATGTAGCAACAATTACCAAGACCTATCAAGCCTTGGTCATGGGGCATCAAACTGAGGATACCCTCCGTTGTTTTTGGGAAGGTGTCGATATTGGAACGAAATATGGCGGCAGGACGGCACCTGTGGACAATGTGCAAATTTTGGAGTATCCCAATCACAAGTCTACCTTGGTATCCATTACCATTTCGGAAGGAAAGAATCGTCAAGTCCGACGCATGTTTCACAGCATTGGATCTGGGGTCATGCAACTGAAACGAGTTGCAATCGGCAACGACTATTTGACCTTGGAAGGCTTGCAAGAAGGGCAGTGGCGAGTATTGTCAGATGAAGAAGTAAAACGTACTTTGCAATGGGAGCCAAAGGTACTGGAAAACAAGACAGGTTCTATTGGAGGACGACAGGGTTCGGGCAGTCCAAGAGGAAAAAGGCCGTCCTCAACAAATGACCGCCAAACAATTGGCAAGAAACGACGACGCCCTTCTGGAAAGGTGAGAAGGAGTAGCAACACGCGGAGGCGATGAGATTTTTTATCCCCGAAAAGTACAGTAGGTACTTCTTCGTTTGCAAGATTAGAACGTTGCAAGAAAAATTTCCTTCTGCAAAGAACGAGCGAGGTAAGGCTCACAATGTCAATTGACATCCGCCCCCCCCCCCCACCCCCCCCCCCCCCCCCCCCCCCAATACAATTCAGAACAAAGGCCAACCCGAAATCACTGCGCTGCTGTCATCTTATTGTTACGATGTCCGCATCAACTCTTGAATTTCTCTCCTTCTAATTGCAATGTTTTGAACCTTGCTTCTCCATTGCTTCCTGTTTGTTTGAGAATACTGCAACTATCTCTGTTTATCAAGATTCTAAAACCATAGACGAAAACGATTATATCATTTATGCTGCATATTGCTAGACACTGCTACATTCATTCATTCATTATTCATTCATTCATTGCTTTACAAGAAATAGTCTGGCGCCCGAGAAGTCTTATGCCAAGTGTCGTCGCGAGGGGCTGGATCAAATTGTGAACTGAAATAGGTAGGTAAAGAGCAAAGGGTGAGAACCAAAGCCGATCAACAATCACATTGATCACCAGAAACAATGCAATAAAGACGTACAATTTACAATGATCGTGAATCTCTTCCTTGGTGCAATTTGCCACCGTATCATTCGCTTCCATGATTGCAGCTTGATTGCCGCAACGGTAGCAATAATTAGGAGCCGAAAAGATAGTGACAACATGCCGATCATGCTGCCATTGATAACCCTCCATCACCAACTGATGTGCTCTTGCCACAAAATGAAGACCATTCATGTGGGTGAACTGTTCTGTAATGTCTTGACCAAAGGTGTAGCCAGCTCCCCGTGGTGAAATTCCCCATCCACTTCGATCGTCGGGATCGGACCAGACTAAATCGCACATGGGTCCCTCATGAGGGACTTCTTGTACTCGATCTAGCTCGCGCGCATGATCGAGAGTGTCAATGGATGGGGAAAGGCCACCGTGCAAACAGAAAATACGATCAGCAACCACCGCAGTCATCGGCAAGTAGTCAAAAGTATCGGTAAAATGTTTCCAAACGTTGGCATTTCCATATTTTCGAAGGCATTCATCATAAAATCCATAAACCTGTGTGATTTGCCGACTTTCATGATTTCCCCGCAGGATGGTGATGCGGTTAGGGTGGCGAACTTTCAGGGCCATCAGCAATGTGACTGTTTCCAGCGAGTAATAACCTCGGTCCACGTAGTCTCCCATGAAAACATAGTTCGTTTCAGGACACTTTCCCCCAATACGGAATAGTTCTGCTAGATCATAGAACTGACCATGAATATCTCCGCAAATGGTGACTGGGGCTTGAACTGGTTGGACGTTGGATTCTTCCTGAAGCACTTCCTTGGCCTAAAATTGTTCACGAAAGATAGATGAAAGCAGCAGATTTGTTAGAACAAGCGCGAGAGAGAGGAAGTAATGGTACTTTAAATCACCGTATGTGGAATCAAGCCATCTAACATTGGAATGAAAACTATGGATTGACACACAGATTGACTTCCGGTCTTCTCGAACACTTTCGCAACAAACAACGCAAGTCATCTCAAATTCTCAACGCACCTTATCACAGAGACTTCTGACTTCATTTTCTGTTAGACTTTCTCCTGTCTGCAGCCTTTCGATCTGTTCATCGAGCTCCGCATAGGTCATCTTGCTTGGTGCTTGTGGTTGGCGTTGGTAGCACAGCAGTGGCTACACCAGAAATCGTTCGGTCAGAATCATGGTACTAATTCAGTGTCTTTTCGCTTAAACTTTTGATGGTACCTGGTACGGTACACGACCACAAATACACTACAAGTACTCAGGCTATTGAGTAAATTTCTAACCGAACGAGAAAACTGGATCCGATGTTCCTTTTTCTTCTTTATGATGAGGTAAGTGCCCAACTCTACGGTATCTCAATGTAGAAATGTTTAGTCAAAAGTGTGGTGCTAACTCAGCGTCGTTTTTGCTTTTGGATGAACAGCACCCTTCGGGGTGTAGCGATGTACAGTACACAATAACAAGTTCAAAGTTATTAGTACACTACTCACGCTATTTTGAGTAGATTTGTAACCGAGCATTGGCTCCAATGTCTAGATGAGATAAGTGCAGAAAATTATCCAGTAAAAGTGTCGTGGTCGCAAGGTTTGTCATGATGAAAGCTAAAAGCTACCTATTGTACTCGTTCTGATTACCAAGTTGTAATGCGTGCTGATTGAACGCAATCAATACGAGGACCTCTTATCGCCTGACCTAGTAATATACAGCCAGTTCCGCCAAATTGGGACGATATTTGTTTCCTGCATGATGTTCAAACTTTTACCTCATCTCTCCCCAGGGCAGCGTTGCTCACTACCAGATACGAGTACTTTGTGGGTATCAGGTATAGCCTACTATATAGAGTTTATTGGGGAAAAGGCAGATACTCAATCGGTCAAGGAGATTTAATTAGGGAATTCACAGAGATGACACAGTACTCAATCGTAGATCTCTACGTATCTCTACCAATTTATACTCAAAACAGTAGAAACCTACATCACAACAAGGATTTCAGCAAAGTATCGGTAAACCGAGATGGGTTGGAAACATAACGCGACTATTCAAATTACGGATTTTGCGCAAGTTTTTTTGCGACAGTGACAACGAACACAACACAATGAGAGGAATAACAACATAGCATCATAGATAAACCAATAGATACACAGTTCGAATTCCTTCCTTATACATACTATCAAAAATATGGGGACGTTTTGTAGCCCTGGATGCCAACTTCATTGGACAAATGGCTTGTAAATGAAAAAATCCTTGATGGAAATTTGCGATACATCCATGCTTCTGCTTCACTGTTTTCTATCAATTGCAGCCGATATTCGTAGCACAACTTAATTGTAGAGGCTTTTTACTCATGCGATAGTTTTCCCCAGTTTGTTCGTCCAGCTGGGACGAGAAGGAGTGGCTTCTTGTCTCATGGTGTGTTGGTTGATGCGCCCATTCATTTATTCAATATCGATATTGTTGACTAGTCGGACCCATGTGTGAGAAGAGCAACAGTGGAAAGACTACTGCTATTTCTGTCGAATTCGCTGTCTTTCCCTATCTATTTCTGTCAAGATCTCTACATGCAGGCTTGTAGAATGATGGTGTTGTGATTGGTGGGTACGGTTTTTACCCATAAAGGCTCCCCCCAGATCACAACTAGATTTGAAAACTGTAAACTAGTTTCATTGGTTGGATATTTTGTTTTGCGATACCGTGATGACCACAAAAGAACTCTTGAAAACCTCCTTCTTTTTTTCTTCTTCCTCTTCCTTTCCCCCCTCCTCTTCTGCCCTCCCCCCCCCCTAAGCCCTGCTGGGAGATCAAGTAGGATCTGGCAAAAATCGGTAACAAAAACTTCAACATCAGTATTCTGATCCAATCGGATGTCGATTAAATCTTTTACTGCATGGACAACGTAGTTCGCTCGATTTGCAGGAGTATTAAAACTCTTTTCAATACAGTTTTCTTGCGTTGAAT
Source organism: Cylindrotheca closterium (assembly GCA_933822405.4). Classification (NCBI taxonomy): domain Eukaryota; phylum Bacillariophyta; class Bacillariophyceae; order Bacillariales; family Bacillariaceae; genus Cylindrotheca; species Cylindrotheca closterium. The sequence goes on along the minus strand of CAKOGP040001869.1, from coordinate 297,575 downwards.
TCCTTTGCAGATTCCAATTCTTTGCTCAAGGGAGATGCAAGTCCATTTTCTTGCGTTGAATTCCTTTGCAGATTCCAATTCTTTGCTCAAAGGAGATGCAAGTCCACCAGATAAAGCAGCAGCAATTGCGCTAAAGATTGCTTCAGAAATTTGGGGGTTCTTGGCATGATAATCATCGGAATCAAGGACGTTCCAAAGAGCTTGTTTGCCAAGTTCATGCATTATCTTCCGTTTCCAACCTGGATACTGTTCAGTTCGACCAGAGAACGCCAGTAGATCGGGAACTTGTAGTTTGAACGGGCGATTGTCGGTTCCAGATTTGCTGGAGGATGAACTTGATGAATCGATCGGAGAGCTTGGTGTAGAGGACATTTCTTTCAGAGTGTTGTTGACTTCACTGAAAGTTAGCAAGGAACTGAGTCGTTGTTTCGTCAAGGCAGCCGCATAAGTCAATACCTTGATAAAACGTTGTCAGGTCATTTGTTTCTTGAGGTTCGTGAAGGGATTAATGTTGGCATCAAATTCAATTTCTGAAAAATCGCCTCCTAATTCGCCCCATGTAGAAATACCTGCCAAATCGAGAAAGTCTCAAATTTCCGTTCGTTTCGTAGTATTATGGTTGACCCAGACTAACAAACTGATTATCTTGATATCATCGTTTGAGAATGGCGTTGTTGCCACAGTTGCTGGTTCAACAACTACTTCTTCTTCTACTTCAGACTCATTTGCATTATCACTCTGCGGAGCGGATTGCTTTCCAACTGGAGTGATAGGAGTGTTGGTAGAACTCATCTATGAGCTCAGACGTATGGTGTGAGCAAGGACGTGTTAATCGTCAGGAACTCATAAGAGTGGTTACATTAGGTGACTCTCTGGTCACTGGTCAGTGACTGTGCTACGTATGACGGACAGACGACTCTATCCTGACTTAACTTACTTTTTTCACTACCATCACGACACCAAAAACCCATCACCAACCACCTTGGAACAACAATCACAAGAGGCTAGATGCAAAAAACAACCATCAATATCCCCACTGCGACCCCTGTCAACCATTTGCAATCAAAAGTTTCCTTATCTCTCCTTCCGTTGGAACAAATTTTGGCCACACCGTCATCCATCACCATGTCTTCCGACGAACAAATGCATCAAATGATCCAACAACAGAAGAAGTGATTGAAATGATTGATAGGAAAGTCACTTCTATCTATATGTTACACCCGATGGCATCATCTTTTATCACCTGCTTGTTGCTTTGTGGGTTCCTTTGAGAAGATTTCCAGTCAAATCCGTCAGGTGGCAAATCTGAATGAATCGATGAATCGGCATCTGTGGACCCCAGAAGAAGAGAATATGGAACCAAATACTACAGAAAGCTTCATTGTTATAAGAATTATGTTCAGAGCTGCAATTGGGTATTCATTCCAAATCCTTATCATTCCACAACCAACCAATGTCGATCAAGCTGCTTTTGTTGGTTGGCGCTGTGGAGCCCACGGTGGGCCCCACATACAACGAATGGCAAGATCCGGGCGTTGATAGACTCCATGGGTATCTACACTATGGTGGGGCCTTGCTGGGTTGCTTCATTTGCGTTGGTTGTAGAGAATTTGGGATTTTCATCTTGGTTTCTTTCAATTTTCCATCTTTCAGGAAGTCCCCATGGCCACTCATGGCCGCCATGGCAGGGCACAACCACTCAGTAATACACCAGTCCCTTCTTTGATCCTTACGCTTCGAGCAGTATGCGACCTAGTCATAGATTCGGCCTAGATCCAGCATACAGTGGCCTGATTGGGGTGAGAACAATGGTGAGTTCTGCTCCAAAACCAGTATTGGCCAAGTTGTGGGCCTGCTTTCTTCAAACTTCTTTATTCTAACTCATATGTGTCGTCTATGGGTATATATATCATGTCTGGGGGGGTTGGAATGGGGGGTCTCAGGGTAGAAGTGATCGAACCACTGTGACCTGATGTGGGTGATCAACTCAGCATACATTCCAGAAATTGTCGAGAACCTTTCCCAGTTGCCGTATCGGCAAGACCTTCACCAAAGATCTCAATAGACCTATACGTATCAAAATTTGGCGGTGTTTCGGAGTGCTGCAATGGAAAAGAGATGTTTGGCTCCTTTTTTTTTAAAACCTCCTTCGAACAATTCAATTGACTTGGAGGAATTTTGTTGAATATGATCGTTTTACATCAAACTTTGCAATTCAGAGTATACAGAAATCTAGTATAAATACAACCAAAAGATACTGTAGGTCGCAATAACACAATTTGTAATCACAACAAGGTCGTATGGTACAAGATAGGACTCTTGGTTCATGGGTTTTTGGTCGTAGTCGAAGAAGTCAAAACTAAGGTCTGGGGCCGTACTTTCGATCGCCATGACTACACGATATGATACATCAATCTCACGCTTATTCCTGTACCGGTACGGATTCAAAACCCTGTAGAATGGTAGGATGGGCCGGTCGCTCAAAGTAGAAGACTTGACCCTTTTGGGTTTTTTTTTGTTTAAAAGTGGCTGGGTCATAATTGGTCTTAAACTCGTACCAGTACCCGTACCAAGTACCCAGCATGAACACCGTTGGCCGGCACTCTGAAGTCAAAAGTGTACAAGGTAAAAATAAAAACAGAAAACGTGAGGCAGCAGGCTCCTGCAGTTGCATTACACCAAATCTCAAAAGGGGGTGAGTAAATTGTTAGTCAGTTCTCTCGTGCTGTACCCCAGAACGGTTGCAGATGTTGTGTGAACACGAGTTATGCTACCGGTGCGGAAATAGCGTCGATCTTGTCACTTTGAATGGAATCTTTCAATCATAATATATAATCTTGACAACATTCATTCCACGGCTTCTCGATCAATCTTGTTGTTGGATTAAGGTCGTGTGGGGCGGAATTATTTTACCAGGATATTTTTTCAAAGTATTTAATGAACAATTACTTCACAGTGTCAATTACGTTTTTTGGACGCTTCAAATAGTCATTTTCTTAAAACTGGCGAGGGCCTGTTTCTTTGTCCCCGCCATTTTGGTCCAAATCCCGATCCCGAGTTTTTCGTAGGGAATGTACGATGAACCGTTTTTGCTGCTGGCCAAGTGTGACTCCACATCAGCGGTCAAGTCCGGAAGGAGTTCAAAGAAACAATCATATTGTTGCCCTTCTTTTCTGAGCAGGATTTGTGATATTGGCCATAAGTAATCATTGTCGTTTCGGGTCATTCTTGTTGGGCCCGTTGCCTGTAAAGACTTCTTGCAACTTCGAACATCCATTATATGTATGTGAAGTGATTCTTGTCGGGGACATAATGATAATTGGAAATTCACGAGTACGAGTGGCTATGATCTCTCACAAAAATACTTTACTCCAAAAATACTCGAAACAAACTAAACATTCAATCGAGCAACAAACTATTCAAGCGAGTAACTAGAAACCATGAAGCTTCTAATGCGACTTGCACTGATGGCTTCGACGGCTAACTATGTAGTAGCTGCTCCGAAAGCCAATCTTGGTCTGTGCTTTGCTCAAGAAGCATGTATCGACTTTACCGTCAAGAAAGCCGAAGGTACCAACTGTACTTCCGCTGATGGCTGTGGCATCGAGGTCTGTATGATCTTGGACACTACCAAAGAAGGCTGCGCCAAGGACGGTCCAATAAGCCACCTTTGTGCTGCCAGTGACTCTCAAGGATGTGCCGCCTACGATACTGATGGTGTGACCCCTCTCACTGGTAAGGGCGGCTCTGACTTCTGTGATCTTTCAGGAGAAAATGCCACTCTTGCCTTTTCGGGCAAGTGCGAACCTTCTGAAACTCAAACCAAGATTACCATGTGCCAAGAGGCAGCTCCAGGTCAAACTCTATATTGGGCCCTCAAGGATGCTAGTGTCGAAGATGTCAACGTGTATGATTACACCAGCAACTTCTCATTCGAAGTTGGTTCCGAGACTTGCTCTTCTCCCAAGATTTCATGTTTTGGAGATTCCGAGTTGCAATGTGCTGATCCAAAGAACGACATGTACAAGTATACCCGCGTATGGAGCTTCGAAATCCCTGCGAGTGATGGGAGTGCTTGCGATTTGTGCGACTCCGGAGAACCAGAACCAGTTGATCCAGAGGCATGGGTGTGGCTCTCCTGCGGCAGTCCTGAAAGATGTGGAACTTTTAACGAATACAAGGTTCAAGCCAAAGAGACTGCTGAACTGCGTTGCTGCTCTTCTGACCCTATCGATGGTTGGAAGAAGAACTCAGGCTGCGATATCTGGACCGAAAGTGATCTTATTGGAGCAGATGGCTCTGTGCAGTGCTTCCACGAATCGACCTATGCTGAAGCACAACAAATCTGTGCTGACAATGGTGGATATGTGTGCTCCAAGGAGGAAGTTGAGTCTGGTTGCGTTAGAGGCTCTGGATGCGGCCACGATAATGATCTCATCTGGACTTCAACGACTACTACTGAACGTGAACCGATTGTTTTCCCAAATACCGATCCAGTGGACCCTGAGGACTGGCTTTGGTTGAGTTGTGGCAAGGGGGAACATCTCTGTGGTATTGGAAAGGACATTGCGGTGCAAGCGAAAGAAGCTCACGAGCTTCGCTGTTGCTCTCCTGTTCCAGTATCTGGTTGGAAGAGGAACAGTGCTGAGTGTGATGTGTGGCACGAATCCGACCTGCTTGGGCTCGATGACCGCCTTCGATGCTTCCATGATGTGACCTACGCCGATGCACAAGCAATCTGTGCTCACAATGGTGGACATGTCTGTACCAAAGCGCAGGTTGACTCTGGTTGTGTTAAAGGCTCTGGATGTGGTCACGATGGAGATCTCATCTGGACTGGTGCGGTGGCTCCTGAACAAGAATTGCCTCCTCTTCCCGGTCAAGATCCTGTTGACATCGAGGAATGGCTGTACCTTTCCTGTGGCAGAGGAGGAGACCTATGTGGTTTTACTGGGGACATCTCGGCGCAAGCCAAGGAAGTACACCCTTTCCGTTGCTGCTCCGACTACCCCTTGGAAGGATGGATGCGCTCTAACAGTTGCGAAAATTGGCATGAATCCAACGTCATTGCTCTGGATGGCACTGCCGATACATGCTTTCACGAATCCACTTACGCCGAGGCTCAGGAAATTTGCAAGTTTAACGGTGGATACGTCTGTTCCAAGGACCAAGTGCGAGGTGGCTGCGCTAGAGGTTAGTTACGCCTGCTGCTGCAGTGATCGAACTGCTATTTGCTGTGTTGATTGCTCACTTTTTATTCCTCTGATTCAACAGGATCTGGATGTGGTCACGATGCGGATCTCATTTGGACTTCTACTGGGCCCGCTCCACCAAGACAGGATCCCCCAGCCCCTACTCGCGTCGCTGATGATACCCATCTTTTCCTCGCCTGCGGATCTGGAATGGATGGCTGTGGTGGTGGAGAAGAGTCCATTGGTGTCGCTAAAGCCAATGAACTACACGAAGTGCGCTGCTGCAGCAACGTCCCTTTGCCTGGTTGGAAGAAGGGAAGTGGCTGCACCAACTACCACGAATCTGATTTAACTGCTCTCGATGGTACACCTGATCAGTGCTTCCATGCATCCACATACGCCGAGGCTCAAGATATCTGTCATGCAAACCGGGCTTACGTTTGCTCGATGATTGAAGTTTTGGACAAGTGCGCCAAAGGTAAGTTGTTCAGGATGTGTGATCCAAATGAAGTCGTTTCTTTTCTCACCAATAACAATATCCTCCTCGCGATCCTACTTAACAATCGTAGGTTCTGGGTGTGGACACGATAATGACTTGATCTGGACAAGCACAGCGGCTACCGACGAAGCCATTGAAGCCTACAAACTCAGGAAGACACAAGCAGCTGCTATCTCTGGAGTCTGTGTCGGACCCAAGGGAAGAATTTCTGGCGACCCCCACTTCACTACTTTCGATAATATGAGATATGACTGTCAAGGACACGGCGAATTCGTTATTGCAATGTCGAAGGGAAGCGACCCGCTTGCCATCCATGGACGGTTTGTCCCTGTTCGAGAATCCAAAGCGAAACCAACTGTCACTCGCTCTGTCGCCATCAAGGTCGTTGATGAAGTCCCAATCATCCAAGTGACTGCTCCACAAGAAAAGATTGATGGCAACTGTCCTTTCACCTTCACCATGGGAAGAGAAGAAACTCTCATTCCTACTGAGGAAATCGTTTCCTTTTTCACCGAGAACTACAATGGAACTGTTACCGTATTTTCCAACGGCAAGAACATCATCTTCTCGTATCCGGAAGTCGGTACACGTGTCCAAATCACTGCCGGCGGCGGCGGAAACAGATGCGTTTTGAATACCAACCTTTGTCTCACACCCGAAAACCACGGCGGAGCTGAGAACATTGTTGGACTTCTTGGTTCTCCCGATGGAAACAAGGACAATGATTTTATGGCACGTGATGGTTCTGTTGTTCCTCCCCCAGCGATCTGTGACATTCCCGACGCGACCAACAGCGAGGCAAAACTATGCAAACGCGCAAAGAATCAACAGGGCCATGAATGGTGTATGGATAACTGGTGCATCGGACATGCTGACAATTCTCTTTGGGGTGAAGAGTCGCATGCAGAGTACAACCAATGTGATGATCGTCAACCCGATGAATTCTTTGATAACGATGATGTTGATCCTGCGATCGTCGAAGCGTGTGAAGATGCTGAGGATCCAGATGGATGTGTGTTGGATACCCAAATTGCCGTTGAGGAGGGCGAAGACGTTTTCGACTTCGTGGATACTGTCTTGGAAGAAGACGATGAGGCAAACTTTGTTGACAACCTTGGAGGAGATCCAACAGAAGCAATGGATGGTTGGGATGGACCGGTTCTGAGCAGTGCCAGCGCCATTGAAATTGATCTTCCTGATCCTTCAGACCCATCTGATCCTTCAGACCCATCTGATCCTTCAGACCCATCTGATCCTTCAGACCCATCTGATCCTTCAGACCCATCTGATCCTTCAGACCCATCTGATCCTTCAGACCCATCTGATCCTAATCTCGGTACCGATGAAAATGACGGCACTTCGCCTACTGATACTGCAGACATTTCAACTACTGACGAAGAACCGGTTTCGGAATCGTCTGGCAGTCTCGGAGATCCTCACTGTAAGATTATCTTCCACTCTGCAAGCTTTTTGGATGAATACACGAGCTTACCTTATTTTTTCTTCAAATTGTGAATTACAGTCAAGACTTGGTTGGGAGAACACTTTGAGTACCATGGACAGTGCGACATGATCTTGACCAAGGACAAGAACTTTGCCGACGGTATTGGATTGGAAGTTCAAATCCGAACGAAGTTGGTCCGCTTTTGGAGTTACATCAAGCAAGCGGCCATTCGTATTGGAGATGATATCCTCGAGGTCGAGGGCAATTCTGATCCAGAAGACACAGATACCCATTACTGGGTTAACTTCGAGTACGCACATGAAGTCAAGTCTATCGGCGGCTTCCCATTGACTATCAGTTATAATGGTGCCAACAAGAGAGTTTTCGAAATCGACTTGAGCTCCAAGTTCCCTGGTCAGAAGATCGTGATCTCCACATTCCGAGAATTTATTCGTGTCGACTTCCAACATACCACAGCTGAAGCATTTGGCAACGCTGTTGGTATGATGGGTGACTTCAAGACCGGAAGCCTTCTTGCTCGTGACGGTGTCAAAGAGATTGATGATTTCTTGGAATTCGGAAACGAATGGCAACTCCTCCCTGCGGACGACATGCTATTCCATGACAAGGCTGAACCTCAATTCCCCAAGCGCTGTGTTGTTCCAGAAGATCCCCAAGGACAACGCCGCAGACGACTTGGCGAATCCACTATTACTGTGGAAGAGGCCGAAGCTGCTTGTGCTAAGGTTGTGGGTGATGCTTTGGACATCAAAGACTGTGTTTACGATATCTTGGCCACCCAAGACATGGACATGGTCGGGGCTTTTTAAATAGAATCTTTCCAATATGGTTGGCAAAAGAACAAGATTAACTACGAGTAATAAAAACTACATATTGTCACCGCCATGTCTTCTATAAAAAAGTATTGGGCATATTGGGGTTCTTGAATTTGCGTACAAATACAATATTTCAGCATTTTAAAATAAAGTTTTCTTCAGTTGAACCGAGATTTCAGCATTCATTCTTTGCAAATATATGATACGAGCCATCGACTCAGTTTATCATTCAAGGGTTGCTCTCTAGACACCTCAAATGCGAGTCCTGCTTCTCGAGCCAAGTCTTCGCCTGGCAACATCTCTTCCAGCGTTTCTTCGTCTGTAACTGCGACAAAGGCTACTAACCTCCCACCTTTTCGGAGTAGTCGCTCGTTAGCTTGTCTATCCTTAGCAATAGAGGCAAAAAGCTCTTCCAATGGACTCTTGTCATTGTAGCTAAGCGACTCCCGAATGCCATATGGCGGGTCCGCAATGATGGCATCGAATGGTCGATTTCGAATGGCAGCCTTGGCTTCTTCTCGAATGGTTTGGTTGGTCGAGTCGCCCTGGAGTAATGCCACAGGTAGAGTCAAGTTGCGGCTCGAAAAATCCTTTCGAATATCGTCTCGATTGACAATGCCGTTGTGGGCGATTTCAATTCCTACCGTCTGACTATGAGGAGCAATCATGGCAGATGCCATCAATGTAGCGCACGAACCGGCATAGGGATCCAAAATGGCCATGTCGTTGCAGATCCTGGCAACATTACAAAGAGAGAAGGATGCAATAGGTTCCAAAGGGGTATTCGTGATGCATATTCTCGTGGCGGGAGCAATTATGGAGGTTCTCGGACCTACTGCAATCCGTCGTGCCAACATTTTCATGCCTCCTTCAAGTCCATCGAAGATGTATATCTTGCAATCAGGGTTGAGCAGGTCTACCTTTCCGCCAAACTTTAATAGCAACTCTGTCAGCGCCTTGAGACCTTCCTTTTCTAGCTTCATGGACCGAGCACTAGAGGAGTATCGTTTCTCCTTTCCCACTACAGTTTCTGTAGCGACTGCTGGAATGTCTCCATAATTTCGTGCTCGAAAGCACCATGTCGCTTTTTCATTGGTGCCTCCTTTGTACATATCTTGAAAACCACCATCTTGAACGGCCAATTCCGCAAGTTCCTCAATGTTTTCCGAAGCAGCAATCACTTCATAACAAGCATGCACCAAGGCACTTCGTTTTACGGTCGATATGATGGCATTGCGTGGGACTTGGATGTCTTCCGAACAAGCTTCTTCGTTCAAGGTCACAAATTGCATGGCCTCGTTAAAATGCTCCACATTGACATCCGCCATTTGAGCTTGTCCATTGTAGTTTAAAGCATTTTGAAACTGGAGCATCGACTCGCCTTCTGTGGGAACTTTTAGTTCGGCTAGGAGTGCACTGGCAAACTCCAATTGTCGAAAGGGTTTGCTGTAACCAACGTCCTTTTCACCCCGCCAGTGAATCAACAGCTCTCGAGATGGGAATCGCCCATTCTCTTTTGTCGTGCAGGTACTTGCTTTTAGATCACTCGATGTTGATTTCGACATCATTGTTGTGGAAAGCCGCCGTCGAATGATTTGTTGAGTGACTGGCTGAAATCCTTCCAAAACAGTCGCCTGGTTCAGGATTGTGATAAAAACTAGTGATAGACAACGCTGCATTGCTATCGTCGAATTATTGTGGTTGCATTGAAGTCTGGAATCATTGCCATTTTGAAATGCAAATCGTCGCAACATTTTTCAAATTTTGGTGATGGCAATCATTTTGGGGTGATGGGCGGAAGACTGTCAGACATAACAACCCCAACGCGTGGAACCTCAAACCTGTCGACAGGCAGGACGCTTTTATCCTTGAGGTTCCACCTCAAGGCTGTCCAGTGGGTCGATCCATTGAGTGCAATTACTGTTACCGACACATATCCAATCTTTAAAACCATGACGGAAGTCAGTGAATCCAAAATCTTAGGGCACTTGTCCACTGCAGCGCACGCTTCGATTGATGACACTTTCCCATGGGCTGCCAGCGAGAAAATCGATCATGAAGCCGTGGTGGGAACCATCAAGTCTCTCATGGCCGATGAATTTGTCAAAGTCGACAACTTGTCAACTAGTTTCTACAGTTTGACGGGAGAGGGCGAAACGATTTTGGCAGAAGGGTCCCAGGAATACAAAGTTCTAAAGGCTCTGGAAGACGCTCCTCTGTCGTTGAAAGATCTAGAAGCCAAAGTTGGAAAAAATATTGCCAAGATTGGAATGGGAAACTGCATGAAGAAGAAATGGATCAAGAAGGATGGTGGGAACTTGCTTGCCTTGAAAAAGAGTTCAGAAGTTAGTGACGAAGTTCAAGATATGTTGAAGAAGCTAAAGGCTGCTGACTTTGCTAAAGATGCTATCTCAGATAAGGTTAGTATCTTGTGTAATGTATCACTATATCCTGTCTGGATACACGGTGCATATCATATTCATCGTCTTATATATTTCAATACAAATCCCACTCATTTTCTTTTTCTTTCTACAGGAATTCAAAGACTTAAAGAAAAGAAAAATGGCCAACTTGGTCACCCGAAAGTCCTTCAAGGTCGAACGGGGACCGAAGTATGCTCCACAACGTGTCAAGAAGTCGGCTGATTTGACCAAGGAAATGTTGGAATCTGGTGCTTGGAAAACTGCTGAATTCAAGCCATACAATTTCTTGACGCTGGGAGAAAAGGTCGGTGGAGGATACCTTCATCCGTTGCTGAAGGTTCGCGCCGAATTTAGAAAGATCCTGATGGAAATGGGATTCCACGAAATGCCAACCAACAAGTGGGTGGAATCTTCCTTTTGGAATTTTGATTCGCTCTTTCAACCCCAATCCCACCCTGCCCGTGACGCTCACGATACCTTTTTCATCAAGGAACCTGGTGCCACTGTCAGTGTACCAGAAGAATATTACGAGCGAGTAAAGAAAATGCACGAGGTTGGAGGAGCTGGGTCTATCGGATACCGCTATGATTTCAAAAAGGAGGAAGCTTTCAAGAACTTGCTGCGAACGCATACTACTGCTGTTTCATCGCAAATGCTGTACAAGCTAGCCAACCAACCAGGGGGCTTCAAGCCAGCTAGATATTATTCAATTGATCGTGTCTTTCGTAATGAGACTATGGATGCTACACACTTGTGTGAATTCCACCAAGTGGAAGGATTGGTTGCCGACTACGACCTTTCTTTGGGAGACTTGATTGGAACTATTGAAACATTTTTCAAGAAGATCGGTATCACCCAACTTCGTTTCAAGCCTGCCTTCAACCCTTACACAGAACCCTCGATGGAAATTTTTGGATACCATCCCGACTTGAAGAAGTGGACTGAAATTGGAAACTCTGGAATGTTCCGTCCAGAGATGTTGGCTCCCATGGGATTGCCCGAAAATGTCCGAGTTATTGCCTGGGGTCTCTCGCTGGAACGACCCACAATGATTAAATACAGGATCAAGAACATTCGTGACCTCTTTGGACACAAGGTTGAAATGGCCCGTACTCGAACCGCTCCTATCTGTAGGTTCGATGCCGTCGAATAAATAGAAGATTTCCTACTTTTCTATGCATACCTATCTAGAATGTATCATATAGCATGGTCTCGTGAATCATCACTTCGTAGTTCCTTTCCATCCCATTTGCTTCAATTGATCTTGTACAAATCCATCTCCTAGCACCTTGCTGTTCATTTGTTTCACCCAGTACTCTGCTCTTTTGGACAAGTCCACAGACTTTGTCGAATTGAGGATCTTGAAGAGAGCGGTATACGATATCTCATTCGGGGCTATGGATCGATCTTCAAACTCCTTGGAAAGCTGCAACATTTCAGACACGAGCGACTCTGCCATGACAGGAGCATCTGGAATGCTCCTACGTCGTCGGGCCAAAGCGTGAAGCAAACAATTATAGCTGACCGTGTCGGGTCGGGTTTCCAAGATGCCCTGCTCAAAGAGATCTTTCATGGTGCCAAGAAGCTTCTCCATCGACTCGACGGCGTTCTTCTCTGAACTCTTCGACCAAGCGGAAAGGACGGTATTGAAGGTCCACAGGTTCGGTCGCATCTGAGCTTTTCCGTTCAACATGGAATCCTCGTACATTTCCTTCAGGATCTGCTGGGCCCGGTTGGGATTCCCAGCTCGAGCCCATGCATTCACAACGGAAGTATACACCACCGCATTAGGTTCCGCATCAGTCCAACCGTGTTCCTCATACATAGATTGCGAGAGTTTGAGGAGTTTCTCTGCCCGTTCTGCGGCTTCCTGGTTGCCACTTCGAGCATAGGCATTGATCACGGTGGAGAAAGTGACGACAGTCGGTCGTACCCTAGAATCCCTGCTAGCAGAAGCTTCCTTGATCAATCGCAAGAGCAATGATTCCGAAAAGTCAATGCGTTCTTTCGGATCAGGACAACGCGATGCCGCATCCAGAATCATGGTGTATGTTGCAATATTGGGTTCCAACCAAGGAACTCTTGATGTGTATCCGTCTATTCTTTGCAGCATCTCTGATGGTAAGACTCGAATTTTTCCACCCTTGAACAGCCGGTTCCAGGTTTTGAGAACTACAGAAATTATTCATGTGGTAAGCCATTTGGGTGATATTTTTGCTTGCAATCAATGATGATCGTTCTTACCTGCATGTAAAATATAAATATCCATGGTAAGCTTGGCTTCCTCGTCCGTATGGTCGCAACTGTAAACAACTTCGGCATTTAGACGATCCAGTAACTCCAAACATTTTTGAATGCCACCTCCTCGGCCTTGTTCGTTTGGATCGGCCCAGTGGAGAACCATGGTTTCGGCCATTTGCCATCGCAACGAATCTAAGGATCCTATCGGGAAGATTTCCTGTTTTAACATTTTTTCAGTGGATTCCTTCCAAAGCCTGCTCATTGTAAATTGATCCTTGTTCAAGGTGGTATTGGCTTTGGAGGACGAGGACAGTTGTCGATTGACCATGACGGATGGATACCTCTGCATTGACGAGGGAATGACATTCGACGAGGGCATTACCTGTGCCAAGAGCCTATTTCCTGGAAAAAGAACAGGATTACCTGACCTACACATACATCTTGCGAGTCGGGAGGCTTGATACCGTCTTGTCATCATCACTTTGTTTGATGGGCAGAGGATGATGAAGATGTTTTCGTTTGGTTTTGCACTATTGGAGAAACGGAGCCATTGGGAAAGAAGAACAGATACGGAACGATGACTGACTGACTCTCTATTCATTTTATGAACCGTACAAATCTTGAATGATTGACCGTGCATCTCATTTTATAACCATTATGGTGTGGATCGTCGACTGGCCCATGAGCGGCTACATTTTTCGATTTCAGGAAGGATTGATGGAAGGCAGCAAGTCAAGCGAAACTGCTAATTCGTAGGTCGAAAGTTTTCTCCTCCGGTACTTTGTTCAAAGTTGGAGAAAAAGTCGTCGAGCTCATCATCTCCTTGCCCTCCGCTTGATTGCTGTTGCTGCTGCTGCTGTTGATTTTGCTCTTCTTCTTCCTTTTGTTTCCGAGTGTAATTTTCTCCACCAGTTTGGAGTCCAAATTGATCCAAATCGTTCATGACATCATCCAAGGTAGCATTATTGGTGGCCGATGCCAATACTTGGGATCCATCTTCAAAGACCCAAGTAGTACCTGCTGGTCGATTCTCCAAGTTGGATGCGAAAATGGAGACTGGGGCATTACCTGGCATTCGCGACGATGAAGATGCATTTGAATCATCTTGGCAACCAACATTTTCAACTAGGTTGCAAACCTCTTCGACCAGCCTATTTCTCCGTTCCATACGGTGATTTTCATCCTCCATCGCATTGAGGTATCTCGACTGCAATAGTTCGACCGATTGCGGCCGTTTCGAAGGATCTTTTTGAAGGCATAGATCGACCAAGGATCCAAAGGATTTTGAAATCACTTCTTGGACTTGATCATCATCCTCATCATCTCCCGTCTCTTGGTCGTAGGTATCCAAGGATGGCGGATCCTCCTGAATGGTCAAGATAAGCACCTTCATGGGAGGATACTTGGCATATGGCGCAAAGCCCTTGGCCAATTCCAGTGCTGTAATTCCCAGTGACCAAATGTCCGCTTTATAGTCGTATCCATGAATTTGTTCCATCACTTCGGGTGCCATCCAACAGGGGGTTCCCACAAAGGTTTTGGCCTTTTCTTGTTGGGATCCCGCATTGACTAACCATCCCGACACTCCAAAATCAGCAATTCGTACTTGACCATCGCCATCGAGCAAAATGTTTCCGGCTTTGATATCTCTGTGAATTTGACCATTGTCGTGAATGTATCTTAACCCGAGTAAGGTTTCGTGCAAAATGTACAATATATGTTCTTCCATTGAAACATTTTGCTGCCGTTGCCGCAGTATCTTTCTGGCTCCTTCCAAACATTGCAAGGAAGATCCCTTGCGCATGAGTTGAACTGTCAACCACAAATCACTGGCGTTGCAAAAGGCAGTATGACACTGAAGTACATTGGGATGACTAGAGAGCCGCATCGCTTGGACTTCTAACCGAATTTCCTGTAGATTTGAATCGACATGGTCCAGGTTCAATACTTTAATTGCACACTCTTGCTGTGTGTCTTTGGTCCGAGCCTTCCACACGGAAGCAAAGGCGCCTTGCCCAATCTTACATATCAGATCGTAAGAATCCTTACTGGTGGGCCATTCTTGAGCCAGGGGTGTTATAATATCAGCCATTGTCACTTATGCGGGGATATGAATGCAAATATGCAATGAATAATTGAGTGTTCCTACGGAACGGTCTCTTTTTGGGAGTGATGAGTGAGTCAGTCTTTCACACTTGTTTGAATGCTCTCAAATTCAAGCCAATGGGATGATTCAGACTCGTTCTATTCGACAAAATTGCGACAGGATTGATTCTGTTACTGTATGGAAGCCTTAATGTCTCTCTTTGCAAGGATACTACTTCCTTGTGATGTTTCTAGCTGATGATTTTTTATTTCCCTTTTAACGAGCAACCTCGCACACATGATCATCGTTTGCATTCGAACTGAAGAGAAAAAGAGGGGTGGGACATGATACTAGAGAGCGTACGTACAATCTTGAGTTTCCTTTCGAAGGGGTGAACACGCTTCTGTAAAAGGGGGGAATGGATTGATGACCTCCCTCAAAATCAACTACAATAATCCAAGTTTCCCCTCCAACAACAACCTCCAAGCCGTCATCATGATTCATTCATTCATTCATTCATTCATTCATCGGTCTCCTTGTGGTTATTGTTGTGGCATTTCCTTCCACACTCAAACTCTCAAATCTCCCAATTACACCTCGAAAATAATCTCAAACCCTTTGATTAACTGTGAGGAAACACAACAGCAGCCACATCAGGCATTGCCAAAGGAGTTACTGACAGCAGCATCCGATCGCTTTCGTGTATTTTCCCGATGAGTCCTTCCGCTTCCACACCTTCCACTCAGGAAGAGCGCTTGTCTTCCATGCTATCTGGGCCCAACTTTAGCGTTTCTTCGTACCTTAATATAGCGTTGAACAGTGGGGGCAACCCCGAAGAATTGCAACGACGCATGGCCGAACTGGCACTGCAACTCCAACTGCAGACTCAGGCATGCCACGAAGACATTGGACGAATTGGGGCCGAACTCCAGGCCATTATGCCTCGGTGTGCGGCGGACGTTAGTCGATTGGGAGTGGGACTGCAAGGAATGAAGGTAGATGCCCAAAATCTCCTCGATACTACCACGGTGAATAATCAAGAGGGAGAAGCACTATCGGGATCTTTGGAGACTCTGTCTACTTTGCATGCGTTGCAAGCCAACTTGTCTAAAACAAAGGATATTTTAACGGCAGCAGCTACTTGGGATTCTACTATTGCTAGTATTTCGCCTCTCTTGGCCGAACAGAATTTGAATGATGCGGTGGACGCCCTGGCTCAATTGGAACATGGGGAACGTGCCTTGCAGGGAATGCCCCAAAAGGAGGAACGTCAAGCGGCGATTGCCAAGATTCGTACCCAAGTTCAAGTCATGTTGCAACCCCAACTCAATCATGCCTTGCAAAATATGAGTTCTCGTTTGGGACCTTTGCAACAATGTGTGGCTTTGTATTCCAAACTAGACAAGATGGATTCCTTGCAAGAAGAATACGTCAAGAACCGTCCAAGCGAGATTCACAAGGCATGGTTTGGATTTTCTCCTGCTATGGATACGGGATCGATAGAATCCTCCAATGGAACTGACTCAGGATTCAGTACCTGGTTGCCATCTTGGTACGAGAAGGTCCTTTCGTTGCTGACAGAAGAACGACGACAGTCGTCCACGGTATTTGGTGCAGAAATGGCACCCGAAGTCTTGGTATTGGTACGTGTTCACACTGCTACAATCGAATATTCGTTCTGTTTATTTGTTTGTTTCCTCAGCTCTAACATCTTGCTCCTCTTCCAATATGATATTTAGGTATTGAAAGAATGCTTCCGACCCATTCTTCCATCCTTTGAAAGTCGGTTGAAGAGTACTTGCTCCCCTGATCCTTACGCCATGAAGGGAGGGGCTTTTGAATCCATTTGCACTGCCTACGAATCCACGTTGCGATTCCTATCGCTTGCCTACGAACTCATTGCCGCTGCCTCTTTGGATGTGGCCGAATCAGGTAACCAAACCACAAATGGGGCTGGACTATTTGTGGATATCAAGGAGGTCTCTCTACAAGTTGCTGCTCCTTTTGCCAAATACATGCAATCCTTTGATGAACTAGAGGCAAAGCATTCTCAAATGGCAACCAAACTTGTGTCCAAGGACATTCAACAGTGCGTTGGCAATGTGTCGGTCAACAGTGGACTGGAAGCCCTGCAAGATGCCACTGAGCGTCTCAAGGGATTGGCACCCTTTATTTTCCCTCTGGCCAATGGTGCGCTGGATCGCTTCGAACTCATGAACGGTGGATTTCTGGTCGGCCAAGCCTTGGCGGCGGTGGACAAGATTTTGACTGATCACGTCGGAGAGATGGTCATTTCCATCCGCACCTTGTCGGCGGCGATGACCTCCGACAATGACAAGCTGGCGGATCTTTTCGACGAACAATACGTCCTTTGCGCCATGGAACTCTTGAAAATTGCAGGAAAGTTCAAGCGCGATTTGGGTAGCTTTGAAGAGGGAACTCGGAAGCGTTTGTCCATCATCGCGGGAAGACTCGAAGACCATTCCAAACTCAAGTTGGAAGTAGAAGAAGCCAAAATGAGTCGAACGAAAAAGGCATCAGCCTTTACACTGCCGGACTCGTTGTCAGTGGTCGAAATCGATGCGGTCCTGTCAGAAGAGTTCTGTGGGGATCAAGAAAATCCCGATGAAGGGACAATTGCGGCTGTCTCGATGCTCAAACGCCTCTCGACTGTTCCAGAGGACGACCAATCAGTTTTGTATCCCAAAACGGAAGATTCCATTCAACGGCTTGCTAATAGTTGCCATTCGTTCATTTTTTATGTGTGCTCATCGGTGCCCAAGAAGCAACTCCGAGGCATGTCCGATATGCCCGCTTGGTCGGAAATGTCAGAAGCCAACCCCATGGATTCCTACGGAACACTTCCCCAACAATATGTCACATTGATTGGAGAGCACATGTTGGCATTGGTCCAAGCCTTTGAACCATTTGCTGACGATCCAGAGACACTCTCACTGGCAAATGAAGTGATGGGCAAGGTCCGAGACGTGGCGGTGCAGCCATGGGACGAATTTGTGGCTACGGCTGGAGTGATTAGTTCTTCCGAGTCAATTATCAATACGTTGATGGTCGGAACTGACATTACCGGCTTAGTCTTGCAAAACTCAGCGTTAACAGAAGAGGATGCTGCCTTTGAAGAGGGAATCAGCGATGCCGAAAAGGCGAGCGCCATATTCTGCAACGTGTGGTTGGATGCAATTGGTTTGGCGGTGACTGGAAAGATGCTGGAGAAGATTATGAGATTCTCGCAACTGACGCCCAAGGGATGCGAGCACCTGTCAGCAGACTTTAACTACCTCATCAATGTCTTTTCAGCGCTGGGCGTTGCTGGGCACCCACATCCTTTCATTAGCCACATTGCAGCGTTGGTCATGTTGAGTGACAGTGAGCTGAAGGAACAAATTGATTCTCGAAACCGTGGCGATCCTATCGAAGGAGCATTGCGAGCCGTAGAAGTTAGAATTGCTCTCTTGCGGGGCATTTCGGTGGACTAGATTAAGGACCGAGCTAAACAATTATAAACTAGCCAGCGGTGGTTTGAAAGGCAACTTCTATTGTATGGTGTTCCTGAATTCAATTAGCATGGAAAATATGGATGTATCGAATGAATCTGTATCTCGCGACGGCAAAGCAAACAAAAAAGGGTAACAACTTGTGTAGGCTCCAAGACATCTAAGAATCCTCATATCAGAGATACAGCTAATTCACTGTTCTTGCCGCCCTTGAAATACATGAGATGCTTTGATTTCACTCATCCCGCAGATTACCGGTCTACAATGTGAAACTTTCCAATGTGCTACTACCACGAAATTCTTCCACTTTCCCATTCACTTGGAAACGTTGCGTTTCCACTCATTAGGAAGGTGAGGTAGCCTTACCGAATACTTGTAGTCATGTTTGGAATTTTTATCCATGCTTGGCACGGAAAGGAGGCGTCTCAGTACGTATTCTGGTGCTGACGACTTGAGCTGGTGAAGGACAAAACTATCGACTAGTCCCCTTTTACTGCATTCCTTGAAGGCAAAAACCAAGCTTCGGTCGCGTATGGAGTCTGGGACTTGTAAACGACCGCACGCTTTGAAGAACCATCCAAAAAACAAGCTGGAAGGATGGATGTCCTTTGATTCTACAACTTCTTTGAACACTTTCACGGCAATATTGAATGCCATAAGCTCGGTGGAAGCATCTGCCTTTGTGAATGCGCACGTATTAATGACCTGCGAATACGGACGAGCATCGGAAATCGAGTATAGCTTGCCATCAACATATCTTTGTTTCATACGGTTGAAAACTCGATATGCTTCTTCCGCCTTATTTTGGCTGTCAGATTTCGACCAAGCCAAGAGCACCAAATAATAGCTCTTCACACTTGGTATCATTTCGCTTTTCCCCGAGTCACAAATTTCCTCCATTTTGCGCAGCAGTTCATCTGCTCGCTTTCCAGCATTCCCGTCTCCAGTACATGACCACGCATATAAGGCGCTATTCAATGTGGTTGTTTTTAATTGCACATCGGCGCCATATTGCTCACGCAGCTTTTCTATCGTTCGTAACAAGCGCTCAGCACACTCCCCCGCATCTGGATGATTGTGCTGGGCGTACGTATCAATCACAGCCTCCAAAGCAAAAGTGTTGGGAGCCAGATATTTCTGCCCCCCTTTGAACAATGAAATCATCCTAGACAAAAGATATTCAGCTCGATAGGGAGCATCCAAGAGCTCGCGTTTGCGCCCATAATAGGCGATGATATTTGTAAATGATCGATTGTCAGGCACCACCGAAGGATTCTCCTCACTGAATTCAAGAAACCTTTCGAGCACACTTTCGGCACGACGACCAGCGTCCTTGAGACTACTCCGGGTGAACGCTCGAATCGCTGCATTAAAAGAAAAAGAATCGGGAAGGTCAAGTTCTCCCTCGCGATGGCTAGAAAGCATGTGATAAAGGAGGTCCTCTGCCTTTTCTGCTTCATCCGCCTTGATGAAGCACTCCATAATCGCATTGTACGTTCGGACTGTAGGCTTGGCTTTTTCGTCGCCGGCTGCATATCGTTTCATCATGTAAGACAAAATTTGTAAGCATCTGTTGGCAGAATCTTTGTGGTTCGACTTTGCCCACCCTACTATCACAATTGTGAACAGCACCGAGTCAGGTGGATCGTCCAGCTTGCCCTTTTCATACATTTCATTCATTCGCCACAATATTTCATCTGATCGTTTGGCAGACTCAAAATTTCCTATCCTCTGGTACGCATTCATTACTGCAGCAAAGCTATATGCATCTGGTTTGCATTGACAAATACCTCGTTCATGTAAGTCGAACATGTGATTCAAGATTTTTTCGGCTCGTTGTGGAGCATCAGCAACATTGGATCGTGCAACCCCAAGCAGCACCGCATTCCAAGTTCGAATATTTGGAGTGATATGTATGTGACCTTCTTCAACATACTTTTGCATCCGATCCACAATTTTTAGCAGTCTTGTGGCAGCATCTTTTGCCCGAGACTTGGACAATGCAAAAACGACCACGTTAAACGACTCGAAGTCAAGGGTTACAGAAGCGGGTGCTGCACTAGAGACCTCTTTTCGCTTTTCCTCTTCTTCAATCGCCCGGCGTTCCATTTTGATCAAAATCCTTTCACCAAGATCAGCACCTAAACTGGAATCATGGCACCTTGTGCACGCCAAAATCGCAAGTGAGTAGCTCAATCGCGTTAGCTCCACATCCCAACCACCATTTTCCGGAGACTTCTCCATATTTAGAAAGAATTCATAAGCTTTCTTTGCTGACTCAATGCTAGGTGTCCGACTGTAAGCACTTAGCACGGAGTTGTAAGAGACAACATTTGGTTTCGCATATGCATCTCCTTCATTGTAAGCGTCCAGCATTCGGTGCAGGACTCCTAGCGTTTTATTTGGTGCATCTCTTTTGCCCGATCGGGCGTAGACATTTTGTAATGCAGCATAAGTGAATACATTTGGTTTCACATTGATTGTGTCCATCATTTGAAAGAGCTCTTCCGCCCGTTGCGTTGCGTTTGGAAGGCCAGATCGAGAATAGGCATCAATTACGGTGCTGAAAGAAAAAGGATCTGGGCGTATTCCATTGTCTCCCCATGCTAAAATTTGCTCCAGAACCCTTTCAGCTGAGATGGGGGCAGCACTCGGATTCGTGCATTTCACCCAGGCATTCATCAAGGTGTTGAAGCTCATCGTCGTTGGTGCCAATTTTTCATTGCCAGTCTCGTTGTACATAGCTATCATCCCATCGTGGATTGTTTGTGCCCGCTCTGCGGCTCCATTCGCGCCACTTTTACCCCATGCGTCAATTGCCTAAGAGGTTAAAATCAACGTTAGCAAATCAGCTCTTTCTTGTCACCGCCGTGCAAATCAAAGGTACAACAATATACTCACAATCGTATACATGCGAGCAGTGACATAGGCGTCAGGATTGTTGGCCCGCATATCATCAACGACGCGTTTTAGTAGTTGTTCCACAGTTAAGCAGGCTTTGACTGAACATCGTTTCACCCAAGCTGACATGATGCCACTGATGGAGGAAATATCTTCTGGTGTCAGTGAGCCGAGAGGTAGCCTTTCTAGGTCCAAAACAGTTGCTGTTGCCTGTTCCAACCACTCTTCATTCCTTGTGTAGGATCCGAGATATGGATCATCTTCTTCGTTTCCATCTTTCTCGTCATCATCGTCAATTTCCACGATAGTGTGTTCATCATCATCATCGTCTTCAGCGGAGTTTTCTTCTCCATCTTCAGTGCAGTTGCTATTTTCTTTGTCATCTTCTAATGTATCAACCGTCGATGCCACGAGAAATGATGGTTCACGAAAATATCCATGTGAAACACAAACCTGTGGCCTGTGTATTCGATACTCTGAAACGAAAGCATGCGAAATGTTTGCTGATAAGCACTGAAAAACAAACAAAAGCAGGCCAATTCTATGGGCACATCTTCTTGTTTCCATGCTCTTTTCTGCTTTTTTTGTATGAATATGTATGTATCTATTGTATTCTAGTCATTGATGATGCAACTTTGTTTGTTTCCTCTTTGATTTCCTTTCTAGATCTTGTTGTTGACAACGAGGGAAAGAATGATTTGGGTGTCAGGAAAAGAAAGTTAAAGAGTTGGAAAATGTTCGTTCGTACACGTGTATGTGCGAGGGGACAGACAGACAACTTACGTCTGCAAGTCGCCACCACAAAGGTAACGGTCAAATCAAAATTTGAATCCGAAGGAAAACCATACCTACAGTACAGTTACAGTATACAGATGAACCTTCAGAATGACTGTGGCAATAGATGATCAAGAACAAGAAAATTCGTCGTCCAATTCCTTGACTCCCCTCCAGAATGAATGCTTTAAGCTTTACAAAGAAAAGCAGTACAAAAGCTGCGAAATATTAGCCAGAATGGAGCTCTCGTTGGCAGAACAAGAAGGTCGTGATGCCACCATCGCTTGGACCTTGTTGGGAGATTGTGCACATTCGACTCAGCAATACAGTCGAGCTATTTCGTGTTATCGGCGGATTCAGATGTGGTACGGTTCTCACAAGTATCGACTGAAGGAAGCCCAGTGTCTCCAAGCACTTGGCAATGTGGTTGAAGCCTACTCAGTTTTGGAAGTGATTCCACGCGAACAGAGATCCGTGACAATTCACATGACTTTGGGGAACTTGTACTTGGCCAGCGGCCGCACAACATCAGCTCGACAGTGCTTCTTGGATAGTCTAGTTTTGAATCCCTATACATTAGAAGCCATTGAGCGACTTGCTATTCTCGGAACGGAGAAGTCACGAGTGGTGGACGCTGTCACAGAGGGTTTGAAACAAAAAGGAAACGGTCCCTCTCTTATTCCAATTATGGATCTTGTTTCTGCGCAATTTGCAAAACACCGTCACAACACCACTGCCTCACTACAGATATTTACGAAACTAGAAAGACAGTTCCCAAACAATGTGTACCTTCTCCTGAAGATTGCGACCTTGTTGGTAAGCACCAGTTCAGTTCGTTACATGTCATGCACTCGTGTCTCGATAAAAGCGATCAAATTCTCATCAATTTTTCAAACACCATTGTAGCATCAGACAAATGATGAAGAGGGAGCTGCCAGAATGTTCGCCAAGGTGAGACAGTTGGAGCATACCAACGTTGATGCCATGGATCAGTACGGACAAATACTGGCACGCCAAAACATGGTTGACGATCTGAACCAACTGGCTTCAAATCTTCTAGAAATTGATGACAAAAGACCAGAAGCCTGGACTTCGTTAGCTCTATACCATGAAAGCCGAAACGATCACGAGAAAGCGTTGGCGTTTGTCGAAAAGGCAATTGCGATGGATCAACGACACGCGTTTGCGCATCGCCTTCGAGGAGCAATTTTGTTAGCAGAAAATCGTCCTGATCATGCTGCTGTATCCTTCTTTCGAGCAAATGAAATTGTGAGGGATGTCACGAGTTACGAAGGACTCGTGGATTCGTACCTATCTGCTGGAAAGTATAAAGAGGCTATTTGCGCGGCGAAGGAAGCCATTTCGGCAGCACCCAGAGACCCTCGAGCAGTAGCCTTGGTGGGCCTTGCACTTGCCCAAGGTCAAATGCGAGCTGACAATGGTGATGGTATGGATAAAGCCAAACGAGCACTACGCAAGGCGTTGGCTCTGGACCCAAGTGCCTTTCGACCACTCTTAACGCTGGTATCAATTCATGCGCGTGAAAAAGATTTTAATACTTGCATCGAATTGCTCAAGGATGGCATTGAAGGATTGAGTAGTTGCAACACAAGTACGGTACGAGGACAAGACTTGCTCCAAAGTCGATTGGGAGAAATGTACATGTTGAATGATCAATATCAAGAAGCCATAACTTGCTTCCACACTGCACTGTCTTCAAATCCACACAATGCCGAAGTGAAGCGACTGATGGACAAGCTGGAGCACACTGTTCGCGGGGAAGGCCAACATCGTAGCGAAGATATGGTGGATGAAACACCAGAACGCCACGGACGGTCCTACTAGTCATTTTTGGGTCTAGCAAATTGATATGATCAAACTTACACCAAAATAGGAAGACCTTTTGGCATCACCCTTATTTGAAATTAATTATTGTACATTTTATGGTTCGGTCTCTACTGTACGGTACCGGTATTGGTGCCCCACTATGATGAACGACGACGCGTAGTCTTGCGTCCTCGTGCATTTGCGTCTTCTTCCAGCCGGAACATGGCATTCAATTCCTTGAGCGTCGTTTTCTTGCCCTCGATACTCTCAGTCTTGCGCAAATGTTTTATGGGCCCATGGAGCAACTTATTAACAATTCCTCTTGACAATCTTTCAACAGCCTCGAGTTCCTTGGCACTCAAATTGGCGTTAGACAATTTGCGTGTGCACTTGTCCAATTCTTCTTCACGGAACAAGTTAGCTCTCTCCTGCAGTTGGTTAATGGTGGGAACGGCAGAGAGTGACTCGCGCCAGGCAATGAATTGGGCAGATTCTTCTTTCAAAAGGTGTTCGGCTTCGATCATTTCCTTTTGGCGCATGGCGGTATTCTTCGCAACAACGGCCTTCAAGTCATCAACATTGTAAGCAACAACGTTCTTGAGCTGTAAAAGGAGAATAGAAGACAAGGAGCGAGTGTGTGAATGAGTGCGAATAGATAAATAAATAAATAAATTGATGAATGTAGTCCACATCAATGAAAGAACCCTTCATTCACCACCACTTTACTTACTTCATTACAATCTTCACCAACGTTGCGTGGGACAGCAATGTCCACCAACATGAGTGGTCTTCCGCTAGCTAATCCATTAGCTTCCATCTTTTGGGCATCAATGACATAGTCCACGGCCGAAGTGGCCGTGTAGACGATATCACTTCGCGAAACAACATCCCACAAGTCGTCCATGAGTTTGATTTCAATGTCAACGTCGGGGAATTGTTCTTGAAGTTCTTGGGGTCTTCCCATGGATCGGTTGACAATGGTGATCTTTTCCAAGCCTCTGGAAGCCAAGTGAGTTACCAACAGACGAGTCATTTTACCGGCTCCAATCACAGCCAAACGAGCTTCGGAAAAGGGCAAGTTCAGGTCCTTTTTGGACATGGCCTCGGACAATTCGGCAGCAGCGCTAGAGATGGAAACGGATCCCTTGGAAATGGCAGTCTCGGAACGAACTCGCTTTCCTGCACTAACAGCACCATTGAGCATTCTAGCCAAAACCTTGCCACCAGAACCGTCTTCTTCAATCGAATGCAAATGGCATTGACGGACTTGTGACAAGATTTGTCCCTCTCCCACCACCAAGGAATCCAAACCTCCAGAGACGCGCATGATATGCCAGACGGCGTCATCCCCCGAAAGCATAAACAAGTTTTTGCGAAGTACTGAAACGGGAAGATCTGACCGTTCCGCCAAGTATTTGGTGACACTGGCCATGGCAGCTCGTGGATCCGTAGCCGAGTAGTAGACCTCAAATCTATTGCATGTACTCAACACAGCGGCTTCGGCGACATCACTAGAACTGCAGAGTTCCGCAGAAGCAGCATTCCAGTCGGCTTCGGCAATGGCTAGCTTTTCTCTCACCTCAACCTCAGCGTGGTGAATGGACAAACCGACGCAATGAACTTGCAATCCTTTGGAGGCGGCTTCCAAACGTTCCTAATAATGATAATTCATTGGTAAAAAGAGGGATATAAGACACACAGTTCCATACAATGTCGAGTACAAACTGCCAACGGGGAACCTTGCACCTACCTCTCTTGTCTTGCGAGGTTTGACTTCTCCATTGGTCGCAACGTCCGAAGTAGCCACCATGTTCAGGGACGAGGACACTTGTGCATTCTGCTGTCTTGCTGCTAGAGAAGCAGAAGGAGCAAAGGAAGTTGTAGATTGCAGGCTTGCCAAAGCCAATACTCCTGCTAATATCCTGGATTGAAACTTCATTTTGTATCAGGCAGCAGAGTGTTGGATACTGTACAGTATCGTGTTTATTCGAATCCAACAAAAGGGCAAAGAGGAACGAAGAATTGACCGTCGAAGAAATTGACGTCGATCGAACCGACTTCGTGATGATCCACTTCAGCTTACGCGGGGAAGATGAGAAAATGTCCGGTAATTCGGAGCTTTATGTACAATTTAGCTACGGTAAACTGTACCTTTCATATCCCAGCGCGAGTTGAAGTTCCAATTGCTCTGGTATGTCAGTCGGCCGAGAAAAGCTGCCTTTTTGTCTGTCGGCAAAAAGACGTCACAAATTTCTACTTC
Source organism: Cylindrotheca closterium (assembly GCA_933822405.4). NCBI lineage: Eukaryota > Bacillariophyta > Bacillariophyceae > Bacillariales > Bacillariaceae > Cylindrotheca > Cylindrotheca closterium. The sequence goes on along the minus strand of CAKOGP040001869.1, from coordinate 271,580 downwards.
AACAACCGGGTTATTTTGGATCGGAAAGATCAAATACTGGTACTGGTATTGTGAAGCTTGTCATAAAAGAGCAACTTTGGCCAAATGAGTCACCCCTACTGTAACTATCAAGAACCGAATGAATCAACTCGGCGGTTGCCCTCTGGTTTTCACAATCTACCCGGTCTCGTCACGGCAATGGCCGGTCTCACAGGAATTCCCTATCCACTACATTTATAGTTTGATGGCTGCGAACCGTCCGTCGGAAGAAAGCGTCCTGACCTCCCAGTCAGTGCCTGCGTTGTAGAATGATGGATTGATTCGATCATGGGGGAATCTTTCTGGCTTGCACTACCCCTCTCTCCACCACTACAACAAGAACCCCATCTGGAAAGGCCCAACCAAGCATCCCTCCTTGATACAAACCAATCTTTTTCTTTGGCTGACTTACGTGTATGCTACCTACTACTTTGAAAGCTGCAGTATCAAGGGCAAGAATCTTCATCCGACGACTGTTGGAAATTTCGGAACTCTCAAATTCAACAATACACCTGTTCACGCCATCGCTCCAGGTCTATGTGGTTGGAAAGACGTATCATTGGATGGTAGTAGGCTGGCTGGCTGACTTTCTTGTGATATCGTGGATGATGATGATTGATTCCGTTTGTGTTCAATAGTGCGAGGAGTAGCACAGGACAACGATGGAATGCCGAAAAGTTCCCGATTGGCTCAAGATTGGAAAAGGCGGTGGAAATCACAACCAAAAGCGGTAGAAACTACAGTACTACGTGGATCACTAATGCTTTCAAAGCAAACTAATACTGTACAACGAGTCAAGGTGTCCAAGTACTGCATAGTTTCCTCGTAGCAGCCAGAATGTTGCATCCAACCCATCATATTTTGAAGATGGTTCCCCCCACTTATATCTCTTGGTCTGTATGAACGGACCTTCGCTGCTCTTTCAACAACACGAGGGAATAGATTCAATGGCAAAGACACTGGATTTTGACAAAGGTATCGTCGCCCTGCCCGATTCAGCTTAGGGCCAAACATCGATTTTTTCACCAAATGAATATCCTTTTGCTTGCTGAAATACCTGAGGATATCAAGTCGTTCTAGACTCGTATTCTGCACAGAAGACTGGAGAAATCGCTCAATATCTCGTCGTTCCATTAAACCAAGACTTGCGAAGCACAAGTTTCTAAGTGCTTTCATCCGAGGAAGCTTTTCTGCAAATGATATGGCGTCAGTCACACCAGTTTCATTATTCCTTACGACCAGCGTCTCCAAGTGGCAGGTGTCTCCAAGTAGCAAAAAGTCTAACGACTCCAAGCCAAGCCTAGCATGGAAGAGTTCTAGCGTCGTTAGATATCTGAAGTTGGGTAGAATCGCAGTCAGATAGGACCCTCTGAGATCCATTTCGTTAAGCTCAAGACTTCTCAACGACATGTTGGGCTTTCTGAGCTTGCCAAGATTGAAGCCAAAATCGCTTTCCAAACCACCCAAAGACCCACACAATTTAACACTTTCCAACTTGCAAAGATCACTTTGAAACCACCTAAAAAATCTCTATATGTTGCGAGGGCACCATGCTTCAATTGATGTCAAGTTCAAATCATGAGATGTTGGGTGATTCTTGAGAGAAAGAAATAGCCGTGGCAAGAATGTTGTAGGATCCCTTCCTTTCAGAAGAAGATAAAGACGCTTCAATGTCCTATTTCCCTCGAAACCTTCAGCGAGAGCTTCACCGACACCCTGGATTAATAGGTCTCCTTGGATTGAGAGTTTCTTTAGACTCTTAGTTAGTGAAAAGCCCTGAGACAACACTGAAACCTGTGGCTGGGTAATGGAGTCTCAATATGTGTGCGAAAGCCAAACGTCTCGAACCAACGAACTCTAAATTGCAGAAGTGGGACAAGAAAAGGATGCGACATCATGCGTGGAGCCCTCAAGTTGAAATCTATCTACTTTGCCAAAACTCGCGACTAGGAGCATAACCGATTGAACCTCTTGTTATCCTGTCGCAGTAGATCCAGTAGTCGTTGGTACATTTCGGAGTCAGCACTAATCCTACCATGGATATCAAAGTGATTGTACTCTACTGGGATGACCCAGCCGTCTCGGCCCCATCTCCATGCAGTGTCTTAGTAAAAAAGTCATCGATGTAAAATTAAACACAAAAACGACGGTCGGAAACCTCGCTAGAGCTATCTTCAAATGGCTCGCCGTCGCTGTCTGTTTCCTCATCGGATGCTTCGCGTTCAGAGAAACTATCATCATGCCAGTCAAATCATCATCTTCCATTTTTCAGAATGGAATGATGCAATCCAACTGAATGAGAGATGAGGAAAGATACCGTCAAAGTTGTGATGTTTGTGTGTTCAGTGTTCAGTGTCCAGTGTTCCATTTTAGCCCAATGTCTGCCTGTCGTAAGGATGAGATCTATTCCAAATGATGGACCTGTACCGGTATACTCTTGGATGGACTATAGTGCTTTATGAATCAGATTCCGAATTCTGGATTCTGTATGCGATGATTCATACATTCATACATCATCATTGATCTCTTCTTTCTGATTCATCAAACAAACCCATCATCTCGTTTCAATCAACTTATCACAGAATCAATACGAAACAAACAGTAACATGGGACAAGGACAATCGATAGATATATCGCCCACTAAATCATTTGAAACAAACCAGAAAAAAGAGGCATCGCAAGAGAGTAGCAGTGAGAATGTCGGAGACGAAGCTCTGTTTCCCGATCCAACCGGCCATGAATATGACGAAATCGACAAGCTGCAGGCAGAATTGCCCTCAATTATTGATGAAGAATCCAGACAGCAAGTGGACGATTACATAGAAGCTTGCAACAATGGAAAGGGTCCCATGGCGGCCTGCTACGCCACTGGTGAATTCTTGAGTATGTTCGAACGAAAGCACCAAGAAGCCTTTGATTTATTTGAAAATGTTTGTTTCCGACCCCTCTGTGACAAGAGTCCAAGCGCTGCTGAAGTCGACGAAGGTAAGGCTTATGGCCCTGGCTGCTTCAACTTGGCGAAGATGCTCATGACAGGCAAGGGAGGTGTTCCAGTTGATCGAAAACGAGCCTACAATGTCTTTGACCGTGCCTGCCGGGCGGGACACGGAGGTGCCTGTCACATTCAAGCAAAAATGCTGCTGAGTCCACCCGGCTCCCTAGGCAAGAAAATTCCACACGATCCCTATAAAGCCATGGACTTGTACCAACAGGTTTGTGACACTGGCGATTCGATATCGTGCTTTACCCTAGCGACCATGCTGTTGCGGGGTGATAAGATTAATCGAATGGCCAAGAATGCGTCTCCTAAAGAACTTACGGGAGAAGAACCTGTAGCAAAACGAACCAATGAAGATGACCGAACCCGATCAGCTAAAGACAAAGACTACATTGAACGAGATCCCAAGCGGGCTGAGCAGTTATTGCTGTCGGCGTGTGCGACCGGTGCTCATCCTCCTAGTTGTTTCAACTTGGCAGTCATGTACTCGAATGGAGATGATGGCGTTCCCAAAGACCCAGCCAAGGCAGAAGAATTCAAACGAAAAACGGAGGAAATGATCCAACGCTTCGGTGGATTTGGAGGAAACTAGGCTGACAGATATACATTAGAGAGCAGATAAAGTATGAAGGCACAAATTTAAAGATCAGCGTAATGTAGTCGAGTGACCTTGTCGGTGACAAGTTCAAACACTATTGGTTGAAAGCCCAAATCTACAAGTACTACTGTAGCTTTCAATATTTCCGCCTGTCCGTCATGCCGTTTGGATCCAATCATCAACACGATATCCAAAATTCACAGACATCAGACATCAACCAAACCATGAAGCTGTCAATCACACTTCTTGCACTAGCACTATGCCTTCCGACTATCACTGGACTCGCATGTCCGGCACCCCTCCGCCTCCAAAAGCTACTCGAGGCAGAAATGGGTGGAACTCGCGAGAGTGAAATGCCCCTTCTCTTGCCTTGTTGTTACGATGGTTTGACAGCCCGATTGGTTACTCGCGCTGGCTTTGATGCCACTTTCATGACTGGATTTGGAGTTTCCGCCGTCAATGGATATCCGGATACTCAGCTTATCTCGTATGGTGAAATGCAGTCGGCGACTGCTACCGTAGCTGAAGGCTTGTCTAGTGCCGCATTGGAAATGGGCCGAGATCCCATTCCTTGCATTGCCGATGGGGATACTGGCTATGGAAATGCTGTCAATGTCAAGAGAACCGTCTTTGGATATGCTAGATCAGGTATGGCAGGAATTATGATCGAAGACCAGGTGGCTCCCAAGCGCTGTGGTCATGTAGTGGGCAAGTCTGTTGTTGGCTTTGACGAGGCGGTGGCTAGGGTAAAGGCAGCCTGCGACGCTCGAGACGAGTACAATGGCCAGTTTGGAGAAGGCATGGCTCCACTCATTCTTGCCCGGACGGATGCTTTGAAATCTGATGGTTTTGAAGCCGCCATTGAACGATGTTTGGCCTTTCGGGAAGCAGGCTGTGACATGACCTTTTTAGAAGCACCAGAATCGATTGAACAAATGAAAGAGTACTGTGAACGAGTGGAAGGCCCTAAGTTGGCCAATATGTTGGAACAGGGATCGACACCAATATTATCTCCACTAGAGCTAAAGAAGTTGGGTTACACCATGGCTGCCTATCGTGAGTATTGATGATGATGACGAATGACAGAGGATTTTGGTGTAGTCTTTGATCTTCCATTGAAATACTGAAGCTAATCATTTTCATTTCTCATTTTTCCGCAGCATTGACACTTTTGTCCGCGTCCATCAAGGCAATGACTGATTCCTTGGAGAGAATAAAGAATGGAACCCCTACGGATGATGTCATTGTGTCCTTTGTCGAAACCAAGGTACAGTACTACCCTACCAGTGAAACGACCATCTGGCAAATTTGTTTGTCTGGCATGTGCTCACATTGTTTCCCTTGAATGTGTTCAACTACTACTATAATCAGGATGCTGTTGGATTTTCTAGCTACGCCTCCGAGGAGCAACGCTACAAAACTGATTAGTTTGTAGTGTCCTTTGTTGCCACTTCTTCTCAAAGCAACTTCAAACTCCTAGTAGGACCTAGTAGGACCTACGTGCTACTCTAGAGATGGTGGATTACAACCAAAGATTTCTAGACCAACACATGCAATATATGAATCAACCATGCAAGATA
>CAKOGP040001869.1:206815-266110 GCA_933822405.4 Cylindrotheca closterium | reverse complement strand
GCCTCAGGATCATCATCGTCACACAATAAAATAAGCCTTGCAGGACCCAAAATTTTCGTCCAAGTTGAGAGATGTGGGTCCGTTGGACTAAAACGATTGGCGAAGCTGGCCAATGATCATTTTCAGTTCTGGATATAACGAGATCGCATTTGACGCATTACTTAATGATTTAGGCCATAGCCGGAGAGCAGGTATTGTTCTGCGCTGCGCAGCAGAAGTTGGAGCAAGGAGCTCAAGAGAGGCGGAGGCTTTGGAAAAAAATCATCGATCAACGCCCTCGCACTTGGGGACAGCGAGTGGTATAGATAACATGATCCGGGGTTCGTTACTATCGTGCTTACCGAAAGGTTTCTTCAAATGGCCATTATCACAAGATGATTCAATGGACGACAGTTCGTATACATCTGAGTTTGAACAGAATGGTAGAAAACGCAGACGCAGAAGCAGCAACTCCCTCAGTGGAGGCAATAGGACGCCCGCGCTGGTAACACCAACCACGCGTCGCTATTCCTTTGATGTGCCTTCCGATGAGGAATCTGCTTCTGGCGACAGGCCTTTGAAGAAATTCAGAGGAAACAGCAAAATAGTATCTGTTCCCCGGAGCATATCCAATTCCCTACAAACACAGCAACAGAATTCTCCCTTTTTGAGCACTGTTCCGGAGGATGCAATTGTTCATTGTCTTTCCTTCCTGGGATCCGTTGAGGACCGAAGTTCACTGCAACTCACCTGCAAAATCTTTAGAGACCTCTCCAATGCGGATACCATGCTGGCTCAAGTCAGTGTGTCTGGTAATGTGGAGACTGGAAAGTTGGGAATCATTCGAGATACTGATTCTCCTGCCACTGCTGCGGCAGCTTTGGCCCCGTTTGCTCGGGCTGGTAACCTAGAGGCCCTCTACATGTAAGTAAAAAGCTGATGGAATTGATTTGTGTGCTTGTGATGCGGGAGTATCAAGATCATCGTGTGTTTAACACGCTACAGGATCTATCTTCCAATTTTCCATTTCAATCGTATTTTGCTGACGTCTTCTGTTTTTTTGTTTTTCAACCTTTTACAGGCTGGGGATTGTAAAGTGCTATTGCTATCAAGATTTGAGAAATGGAATTCTGATGCTCAAAATAGCATCATCGCATGGGTTTGTAAGATCGTCTTACACACTGGGAATAATACTGCGTGACGCTCTTCCAGAGCAGGCAACGCAATTTATGAAGTTGGCTGCATCCACCGGCTATCTTCCTGCCTTGCAGGAACTTTTGTCTGTTAGAGAAATGAAGGAGCGATTCGGGGAACCTAATGCTGATGCGCTACGCCGCCATCTCGATCCAGCATGCCTTAACAGACTACTGCTTAGAGATTATGTGGACTCTGCAGAACTTCGGGGATTCAATACAAGCCATTGTTGGAACCCATTATGCGGGAAATGGGCATACAAGGCTACGAATCCAACCTCTGCGGTGCGAATGAGAAGACCCACGAGGTTTGGACAACAAGACATTCAGCAAAATGTCAATGACGATGGGTTTGCCGCGTCGTTGAGTCGGCGACCCAATATTGCCCTGGGAGACGGCAATGAACAAAACAATAACAATAATGACGGGGCTGCTTCCGGTGGTGATATGAATGCACCACCCGATAACTCCAAGCCCTGTGTGACCATATCACCCAAAAAGAGCCCTCAGGCATTGGCCTGGGAAGAGGCGGGTGTCAAAGTCGATCGAGTCGCACGCATGAAAATGTGCAGCAGATGTTGCCGAGCAAAATACTGTAGCAAGCTTTGCCAAGTATATGACTGGAGATCCAGTCAGCACAAGCAGGAGTGCCAGTTTTTGTAACTGGGGCACTCAATAATCGTGGAGCATTCAACAATCGTGGTTGGTGCTCGCACATCTGTTTATGGGGAACATTTACTTGATGGAACACCAGCAAGGTCCTTTTTACTGCCTGAAAGGACCTTGTTTTATAAAATGAAATATATTGATATATATCTATATGCTGGACTGCAGCATTGTGTAATTTGGGGTCAAAGGCGGACCCACTTGTGTCGTGGGTCGGGCTTTGGTTCCTACTAGAGAAGAATGAGCGAAAGGGTACCTCTATTAATTCATAAGACGCATATGAAATCTTTGTATACAGTCCTTTTGTATTGTTGTATTGCACAGGTAAGGGGCATTAAACCATTTCATTGAAAGAGAATGCAAAGCGATCTCTACCACTATACGAGTATGATGATAGTTTCGAATTCGACACAGAAACGAAGAAAAAGTGACACTGCTAGCGATAATGATCTATCAGTTACGCTGACACTGCATCAACTATGAAACTAGATCGGACCCGCTTCAATTCACTACTGGCAAGCTTCCAAATCTTGGTGGAGTCACACTCGACCACGATGCAATACAGCTTATCCTCAACTATGGTAGCAGACAACAAAAAAATGTTGTCGTACGGACAGAATCCCAGGCCCAAGTTTTCTGCCGAGTTGCTGCAAGAGTCCGGCTACATCAAAGGGTTGAATAAGAAGTTGAGTTGGTTATCGATCAAAGCTAGGAGACTATCGAACATGTGCATGGTATACTTACAGCAGCAGCCATATCCCATTCGTAGTACGCTTGGTCGTTTCGATAATCGATTTTTCCTGATATAATATCAGCCTTATACAGTCGTTCCAAGGTGTCCTTGGGAGCACCGATGGACTTTGCAACTCCAACGAGAGAAGCCTTCTTCAATCTATCAATGTCTGCATCTCCTTCGGCTTGGAAGACGGTAACTCGTTTGCAAGCCTTGGCATTGGTTCCCTCGCTTCGATCGAAATATATGACATCCCCATCCTTTCCGTCAGACCATTTGAAGGGGTACTTGTACTTCAACTTTACTTGTTTGCCAGATTGGGTAGTGCCAATGTTTTGGCCGTCTTCACTCAAGGAAAGATCCTTCGAGAAATCCCATGAGAATTCGACAGTGCGTTCCTTGGCTTCAGTTTCGACACCTTCTTTGGGTGATCCATCCGGATTGAACATTTGCGATGTCAAGTCACCCTCTTCAGCGTTGACAGGGGAGGAAAGAATGGCGGGCAAGAGAAGAACTGCTGGAATGGCGATGACTTCTCTCCGGGAGGCAGACAAAGTGGTTTCACTTGTTCTTTGTATTCTAGTAATATGATGAAACGAAAAGCCACTGGATTGACTTGCACTTAGTGCAAGCACGCACAGGGGAGTAGTCGTTCTCATGTTGAATGTATTGGCTTTTGCTTTTGTGATGTTGATGGAATGTATTGGCTTTTGTTTTGAAGCCACTGACGTGCAAACTGTCAAAGAAAGATATGGGCTAACATAGTTTTATTATGTTTTCGCAACGAAGAAGGAATCATCATCCGTCCACAAAATTATAGCACGACACTCCATCCTTCTGGGCCTTCAATTTTGCCGTATTGAATGCCAGTGATCTCATCCCAGACTCTTTGCGTAACACTACCCACCGCCGGAATTTCAATATCTTCACCGTTGTATTTGATGCAGGAAATAGGCGTTACTACAGCTGCAGTACCTGCACCGAAGGCTTCTATCAGCCGACCATCATTTGCAGCTTCTTGAATCTCGGCCATCTCGGGAAATCTTTCTGATACGTCCACGTCACCCCAAGTCATGGCCAAATGAAGGATGCTATCCCGAGTGACACCTGGCAAAATATCACCTCGTGTCAATGGAGGAGTGACCAATTCTGGCTTCCCTGTTACCTTGTCTTTTATCAGAAAGAACAAGTTCATAGATCCAACTTCTGTCACTTCACGATTCTCCCCAAATAACCACAAGACTTGTGAATAGCCAGACTCTGTCGCTTCAGCGGCTGGCTTCATGGTTGGAGCATAGTTGCCTCCAACCTTGGAATTCCCCGTTCCTCCTGGCCAGGCGCGGACGTAGCTGGTATCCGCCGTCAAACGAATAGGATCAAAGCCACTCTTGTAGTAGGGACCGACGGGACTGGTAATGACGTACATGAGAAGGCTGGTAGGGGATGCCTGTGATTTGAATGTGTGGAAGGACATTAGAGGAGAAAGAAAATGAATGCCATGCCAACGTCTCCTAATGGCATTTGATAAAAGTACAATCTAGTAGCATAGATACTTACTAAACCCAAGAATGGATGCGTTGCAATACATGTGGGCCGTATGTACAGTGAATATCCTTCCCCCGACGGAATCCATTTCTCATCAATTTTGACGAGTTCCGCAATGCACTTTTCCAATTCTTTCCGGTCAAAGTCTGCCCCAGGCATGTGCAAACGATCCATGGAATTTGATAGGCGTTCCATGTTCTTGTTGGGGCGGAACAATCGAAGCGATTCATCACCGTCGAGGGACTTGTATGCCTTCATTCCTTCAAAGCATTGGAGCCCGTAATGGAGACTTGTAGCTGCTGGGCTGATACTAAGATTTTGGTACGGTGCAATCTTTGGGGTACCCCACCCATTAGTTGTTTCCCATTCAATCATTAGCATGTGATCCGACATGGTGGTGCCAAATAAAAGCTCCTCTTTGGTCGGTCGACTGTCAAATCGCGAGGTGTCCTTGGTCAATTCCACCGTCAATTGGGAGGAGGATATCCATCGCCTACTTAATTTCTCGTAGAAACCTTTTACACCGTTTCGTAGAGGCCGAACAAACATAGTAATAGTGACGCGTTAGGAAAGAACAGAAAGTTTCTGTTGTTCTTTCGCCGAAGGACAAGGGGTGCTAAAGTGTTGAGTTGTTGTTGGTTCGTTCTGTTGTTGCACCTTCAAATGACTGATTTGACTCAATCTGAGTCATGAGTTTGTCGGGACTGACGATTGATCATTCTTCATTTCCAACACCATCAACTACAAACACCTTAGCCTGCTTCATGAGGGTCAAAGTTTCCACCGCTTTTGTGAGCCTGGCAACGACAGCAAATAGAAGATCAGCGATATTGCGCGCCTCTTCTACATTTTCCCGAGATGAAACTGCGTTCAAGCCCTTCTTTCGATTATACTACAATGATGTCTACGAGGTCAACCTTCCTCCCAGACACCGGTTTCCAATGAAGAAATATGCCCAAGTGAGGCACAAACTACAGGGATTGATAAACGAGTTGAGTGAAGAACAACAGAATCTGATTGATTGTGGTGAGTCTCTCATTTCGCGACGTCTTGAATTGTCACTGGGTGGGCACCAAATCTCATCGATCCCTTTTGACTAGAATTTTGTGTGTCCCCTTTGGCCACCTTTGACGAGCTTGCTACAACACATTCTATGGAATACATCAATCGATTTCTGACGGGGGATCAGACAAAAGAAGAACAAAGGAATGTTGGTTTTCCCTGGTCCCAACAAGGAGTGGATCGGGCAACCAGTTCGGTCGGTGGGACTCTGGCGGCAGCCCGTGATGTTTGTCAACTCTGGCAAGATCAACAGCATCTAACCGACAGACCTGCACCTTGGGCAGCGCACGTTGCAGGAGGAACCCATCACGCATTTTATGATCGAGGGGAAGGGTTTTCTGTCTTTTCTGACATGGCCGTGGCTGCCAATGTGATATTGCGAGAATACCCTAGTACCATTCGAAAGGTCCTCATGGTGGACTTGGACGTTCATCAAGGCAATGGAAACGCTGTGCTCTTCGAAAAGGATCCAAACGTTTTTACATTTTCGTTACATTGCGTGGGAAACTACTTTTCCAAGAAGGAAGACTCGGACTTGGACATTGAGCTGCCAATTGAATGCAACGATCAGACCTACTTGATGACGCTCAATCATTGGCTGAATCAAATCTACAACGAAAACAAAAAGTCAGATGAAAAGTTTGATTTGATATTCTTTCAATCAGGAGTAGACGTGTTGGAGGTGGACCGACTTGGGCGGATGAGTTTGTCGCAGGAAGCAGTGAGTCGACGCAACAACTTGATGTACGAGTTCTCACATAAAATGAAAGTTCCTCTGGTAATCTGTATGGGGGGAGGTTATCCTCGAGCAGATGATTGGGCACCGATTATTGAGGCTCATGCCAACGTGTACTTTCAAGCCCATCAATATCTTTCGAAACTTCAATCATCACAGTAAATATGGAAAACTCTGATTCTATCTGAACATGTTGAGATTGTTGCCGCAAGAGACCTGTTCTCTTATACTGTTGATGCTTGCGTAGTGGCAAATGTCTCACCGGCATTTTGCGACTTTGGAGGAGAAATGCAGCCTTGATGGTTGACACTGCCCACTGTTCGCAAAGACGAGTAAGTCACCAATATTCTTCAAGCAAATCGTCGCAGCAACAGAGTCTTTGACAATTCCATAACAGAATAGATGGACCGACTTCAAAATATAAAACTCCACTATTTTTACTTTAACAACTACTGTTTACAAATGTATTACTCGTTCTTGGGAACCATCTGTTGACCCATTCCGTAGCTATGCGCATTCCCAAATCCAACAATGTTCTCGGCATCGGCAATGTCGATTGCGGTTCCAGTCAACTGGGCACGTCGTCGGAGCAACTTCTCCAGCTCTAGACGATCAGACTCGGCACCCACCAACAATGTTGTCACCTTGGTTTCCATTTCGTCATACGCATTCGTTTGCTTCACTGTTTTCGTCTCCCATCGTTCATTTCGTCGAATGTTCTCCTCACATTTCGCAATTGACATATCAATATCATTTAACAAGTGCTTCAGCATACTTTCTTCATCGCTACGTTTACGATCATTCGATACGTTGCTAATAGCTCGACCAAATGCAACTGTATCCAAAGTTTCCTTTGCATGCTCGGGATCTTGAGCTGCACAAAGGATGACGCAACTTTTGCTGTTGCCGCCAAGTCCCTCAGATAGCAACATAGTTAGCTTCGAGTCAAGATATGGGACATGGCTTTTCTTGCCTCTAGTAGTCGAGTTCAAAGCTGCTGTACATCGCTTAAGTGCCAGCAAACCAAGATTGATGTTTACTGCTTCTTTTGTTCGTTGAGCATTAGTGTTAGCTTTGCTCTTTTTCAGATTTTCACTTCCTCCAAGATCCAGCAAGAATAGCCTGCTGGTGACCACCTGGCCTAAGGTATGGGCTCTTTGTTTTAGGGTCAAGATCAACAGAGTATGAGCTCGAGACGAGCGCTCGTTCATTGCCGTCGAAGCAGTACGTTTTTGTAGTTCTCCTTGATTTAGCAACTTAACTGTGTCTTCAAAAGAAGCGACACTTTTTTCGGCTTCACCATCGAGAACATACCGTTGTGCGGCAACTTTGCTATGGCCACAAGGTGCTCGCTCTCTTAACAGATCTGAGACACTTTCGCCATAGATTTCAATGTAGCTCATGGAAACAGAGGCATCAATTTCTATCCTCACATTCGCCTGTCGATATTCCAATGCTTGGAAGACTTCGTAGCATGCACGCGGAATAATTCCCCATTGGCTAGAATTCTGATCAAATGACATTAACTCGTTTGATGGATCATGGGGTCCAAACATTGTATGACTCTTACCCGACCCAGTTTGGCCATATGCCAAGCAGGTCGAATTGAAGCCATTGACAAAGTTTGTGACCAGGGGTCGTGCGCAAGTTTCATAGGTCATATCCTGAGACGAAAGATCTGGTAACACATGATCAAAGGAAAACTCTCGTAATCCTTTGGTATGATCAACTACAAATACACGATTATTTTCGTGGTCGATGGAATGAACCCCACCAATGAGACTTGGCAAACCGGCAACTTCTTCTTGCGGTGTAATTTCTTTGCCATCTGCTTCTTCATTGCAAGATTTTTCTTGTTGCCATTGCGCTGTGAACCAATCTCCTTGCATTTGTAGCACACGCAGTGCTTCTCGATTTGATTTCAGATTTTGGCTCATTCGAATGAGTGCCAATCTTTGGTGAAGTGGCAATACAATTTTCTCTGCAGGAGCGGCTTGATGTTCGCTGGGCTCGTCAAGCACTGGTTTCAAACGCATACAAGCAAGAATCTTGTTGGATTCGCTATCTGATTTACTATTCTTGTGGGCACTCCAGAGATTTCTTTGTGGATAAGACTCCAGATAGATATCTTTCCAGGTCTGCTTCAGGCCCAAAGTAGGAGGAGAGTAGATTCCATGTACAATATGAAGGCATTGGAGACGCCATCGAAACGAGACTTCACTAGTCAATAAATCCAAGAAACGCTTGGAAAGAAAGAGGACTTCATTCCGACTTGTCCTATCGTCACAAAACGATAGAATTGAAAAGAGGAGACTCTAACAATAGAAAGAAATGATGAGGGGATTTTTTAGAAGAATTAATTACACAAGGCTATCAGTGGATTCGATATAACCACATACCTCGTCTTCAAGAACAAGCGTTGTAATGCTGCTTGTCGACATTTTGTGGATCCTTTGTTGCTTGATGCAACAGAAGATAGCTGTTGCACTATTTTCGAATTTGATATTCCGCAGGCACACTGTTCGATCTCTTTGACTACATTGTGTTACAGACGGACGAAGGCCGAACGGCCTTCGACTGTCAAAAGTTGTTGTCAATGAGCCAAGGCAATGCTGCCCAGTTTATCGACTGATATTGAATTCACCCACTTGTGTTGCGGTAATTCAATTTTTCTCTCCCAAACCTCACCCGCCCTGTTGGGCACCGCCTCCATTTTTACAATATCGGCGGTGACTGGTAGGAAAGCAGATCTCAGCAATACTGTACCGCACAGATTTCTGAGATTGGTCGAACGAATCGAGTCTATTCCTCGATCAGTTCGACCCGCTTCACACCACAACCCACCAGGAACGGCAGGGAAAATCAATATTTACTCCCAAGCATTGTATGCTAAATTTCTATTTCCCGGCCGTTCCAGCTACACACCAAGACAAAAACCCTACGAACACACACACTGAGGACGGCAGTAGGCTATCTACTGTAAAATCGCGAACAATCGATCATCTATCCACGACATATTCACAAATGACTGATTGATTCGACAGAGAAGAGTCGAGGGAGTCACATGAATCCGGGTTGCAGTACTTGCTCAACTTTAGATCCCAAAAATCATAATATGATCGAAGTGGTGATGTATGGATTGATTGATTCATTGATTCATTGATTCATTGATTGATTGATTGATTGATTGATTGATTGATTGATTGATCCATTCATTCCTTCGTTGTTCAGAACCAGTCTATCGGTACAACATGGTGAAATCAAAATCAAAAGCCAACAGAAAGCCGAAAACAAACTCAGATGCTGAGATTGTTGCGGCAATGGAGTACGTCGATACGGCGCACTTCCTGCTGAACAACTATGGGCGCTATGGATTGGCCGAACGGGTTTGCTATCACTTTGATCTCATCGAGGCACTGGGGACATCTAAAACAAAGTCCAATCAGTCAACAGGTGATCACGTTCTCAGTTCTGCATTTTCCGGGGTAACAGGACTGCTGGACTTTTCACCGGTGGGGACTTCCAATAAGATGCAGAAACGTCAAAGGCGAGCCATTCGAAATCAAACCCAGAAGTTCAATGAAGATGCCAAGCGACTCCGGAACACAAGCGATACTTGTTGCTATCAGCCAAGACAGTTGCCATTAAGAGTACACCCAACTTCTAGGGTATACTTTGCCTACGAAGTGACACGGATTGCCTTTTGTTTGGATGCTTCTCCTAGTTTGACAAATACATGTGGGGTTTCCGGAGGGTCCAAGGTTGACTGTTGCCCATTGGACCGCCTTCCTCAGATGGCCAAAACGTTTTTCACAGCACTAGTAAAGGAAGTGGAATCTACGCTGATAACAGATGGAGGTCACTGGACGCCGGAAGTAGCTGTGTCTGTGATTGCAGTCTACCCATTGGGAAAAAAGGTAGAGACTGATTTGCTGGTGCGTGATTTTCGAGTGAAGGACTTGCAGTCAGCGGAGATGCTTGTCAAGAAAATAGATCACTGGATCCATCACGAGGTCGAGTATGGTATATCCGAACGAATGTGTCGGGAGAACCCAGCCAGCACATTTTGTGTTCCAATGTATTCGTCGTCCATGAGAGACATATTGGACACAGGGGATTACGCACTAAGTGTCTTGTCTTCCGAGGCACGACCCTTGATTGTTGTTGCCACAGACTGTCGATCTGTATCCTGTGAAGGAATTGTCGATGTCTACCTTGACATAGATCGAGTGGATGTTCCAGTGATCGTTTTGGACTTGTCGTCTCCGGAGACTCATGCAATGGCCGGCAAGAAAGCGTCTATGAAAAAGAAGGAACTGAACTTTCTAACTTATGACCCTGCAAATCCATCAGCTTTTCCGCTGCATCTGTCTGATGATTCTGAAGCTTTGTTTGGGATTTGTAGAGCCACAGGCGGAGCTTTTCTGGATTCGAACATTCTACAAGACGCTTCGGAACGAATAGTGGGTGTTGATACGGAGTTTGGCAGCATTGCTCCTAACGCATCTCGGCCAAAATACAGCAAGATGAACCGCGTTCAGTGGCTTACACTATTCTCATTGTCCCCATTATCTCCTACATATGCATCAGGCGCGAGATTGCCACCGCCGCCTTACTTACAGAAGCACTTGACTTTGAATCAAGCCGATGAAATAGTGGCACAAGAAATTCAACCTACCAATGCCGGAATCACAAGACATGAAACCCTTGCTGGTCATCCTTTCAAACTCGGTGACCAAAAGCAACCCACCAGCAAACGAACTTATGCAAACTCTAGGACTACTTTCTCTACATATGTCGTCTACCCAATCAGAATCAAAGCTTTGTTACTGGTGAGGATCAAAGAAGGTTATCGAGCGAAGCAATACGGAAGTAGCACAGCCGATGCAAATAAGGTTGTTATTCAATTCAAGCTCCCACTGCAACTTGGTACAGTCTTGCATTATGAGTTATCTTACACAGCATCATCCAGCAAGAATCCAATTGTGGGTTCAGCCCATATCAAAATCGTAGTGTCTGGAAATACGAAGTTTATTCAGTCAGTGAAGAATGACTTTCTGCGACATGGTACAGTGCAAGAAACCAGACCATTTACAACGGCACAGCGAGCGAGTGCAAGGTTGTGCCAGGTAATCAGGCGGATCCGTCTCGAAGACTTGAAAGCGTCATCTTTATGTCCTCCACTGCAGTGGTCGAGTCAACTTGGATCTATGGATTCCCCATTTGTGAAACGGTTGGGTGCATTGACCGAAGAGCAACGACGACGTCACTTTCAACGTGACGAGTTCGACGTTCTTTTCACAGGGAGGATGCCATATGCAGTGAGCGATGATTTTTTCAGTGACTTTATTGCAACTGATAATGGTGAACAAGAGCTATTCGATCACCTTGCACAATGGTCAACGCAAATTGTATCCCCTAGAACCCATTATGTCAAGCAGCTATTCAAAAACAAAAGCACCTACTGTGTTGTTGGACTGAAGCCCTCAATGATTGCATCACGAATTTACTCCTTGACAATCGAATACTACGGTGGGATTGATCCCAATGATAGGTTGGAGACTCTCGAATCTTTGAAGACCTCTATTGATGATCTGAAGGATGTAATGGTCCTGCGTAAACAGCTTGGACCATATTTAGCTGGGATTACCAACACTCGCTTCTGGTATCTTGGCAAGATTGAAATTGAATTCCATCACGCTAGATGGGAGCTCGTGATCGACCCTGAACTCTTACCATTGCTTATGAAAAGACGCTTGGAGATTGGACAATTCCTTCTTTTGCACTCGACCCCGACCCGCGCCATGTTTGGAAAGCTTGCTGAACAAGAGGCCATCACCGGAGCTGCAGGTGATTTGGTCCAATATCAAATCGCCATCATGACAGATAGGGTGGTGGTAGACTTGCATATGGAAAGTGAGAGTGCTATATTTACTCCATTTCGCCCGTCGCAGAGTAAAGCGAACCGATTCGACAGTATGGTCCAAAGGATCCGACAGCGTGACCAACAATGTGGTAGAGCTCTCAGAAGCCGGACAAATCTATTGATGGCTCTCCAATCTCCAGGTTTGGAGCGACAAGAAGATGTTTCAATGAGGGAAAGCCATCGCGAAAGCGCTAAGAGAATCATGGCTTACTCCTCCGCAGTGTCGAGTAAACTTCGTTTCTTCCACCATTCAATGTATTTCTCGAACGATTTGTTGTGCAAGATGGTTTCAGATTTCCTCCTTTCGAAGCCACTCGGACTGCGGGTACAGAAATTGGACATTGGCACTGATGAATTGATGATCGACGAAGGGCGGGGGTTATGGTACGTTGTTCAATTCGATAGAGAAACAATGAGTTTGCTACATCTCTCGTTGGATGACAAGGTAGAGGAGACAGAAGATGGTGTTCAGACATTTCGTACATTGACTTTCTTTACAAGCAGTATCAGTGCTCTTTACAGCAAACGCGACGATATGGGCGATGATGACTCCATCGACAGTCACATTAGCGAATATCTTTGTGTCACGGACTTTGCGGATCACATCGAAGCGCCCATCAGCAAGGTATTCTCATCAGCAGGCTATCTTTCAATGAGATCTAAGGATCACCAATCCATAGATTTCTTTCAACCAGTTGACTTGGGAAAGGTTATGGAACCATGTGAGTTTGTGGACGTCGCAAGCGTTGTCACAGCAGCAGCATCGAACTATAGCTTTGACGATGAGGCAAGCGTTGTCACAACAAAAGCATCGAATCAAAAGGAGGACGATGGCCTACGGGAATATGATAGGTCCAAACTGTACCAAATGATAAGTTCAATTTTGAGCCCTATTCCAGGTAACGAAGAATGCATGTTCTATTGCGGAGAAGGCCAGGTTGAAGATGACCAAGATCTACGTTCACATGATTCTGAATCGCAATCCGCTGCCTCTGTGGGCAGCTTAGATCTTCACGACTCTAGCAACAGTGTTAACAATGGGGAAGATGAATTTGACGAGACTGAAGTACCAAACTTGGACGATGGTTCAATAGGAGTTACAAATGGAAATAATGACTCGGTGGCTTTCGAGAAAAGCCTTTTAGCACCCATATTCGTGAGGTTTCTTCTTGATGGCGAAAATGCGTCTCTTGAGGATCTTCATCAAATTCCCAAAAACACACGGCTCACTGCACAAATGTCCATATTCAAAGGCGAACTGTCGAAACAAGGAAACTCTCAGAACGCTGGTCTTCGACTTCTTCCGAGGTCTCATCACGGTGCTGCGTTGGAAATCAGTTCTCTACTGAAGTCTTATGTCGCGGAACAAACACTTGAGAATCTTCGGGAACAAGGTGCATTGATTTCACTGGAGGGCCTCCAAATGGTGAAAAAATGCCTCGAGAGAATCCAGACAGTGGCATCTTCATCGATCGATATTTTCTTCTATGTATCGAAGACTGATCAAATGGTTCAAGCATCTGCTCCAGCTGGTAGAGAACTTGAAGTAGAAGAAGGTTTTGTGCTCCTTGATGCTGAATTGCGGAAGAGCGAAGAGTTTTCTTTTC
Organism: Cylindrotheca closterium; assembly: GCA_933822405.4. Classification (NCBI taxonomy): domain Eukaryota; phylum Bacillariophyta; class Bacillariophyceae; order Bacillariales; family Bacillariaceae; genus Cylindrotheca; species Cylindrotheca closterium. The sequence goes on along the minus strand of CAKOGP040001869.1, from coordinate 252,663 downwards.
GTCCTCTTGTTGGAGGAGGCTTTGTCGTAGTTGGCAGTTCTGGATTCATTGACTTTTGGTCCTTCGTGCAAGTTGGCAAAGAAGATGGTATTCTCATTCAAACATACCATCCAGGCGGCAGCAAGAGAGCCAACGAGATGATGACAAAGATCCATGGATTCATTGGAGGCTGCATTCATCGCGTAAATCAAACGTTACTCTTAGAAAGGTAAGCATCCATACCCCAGTTGTACTGTCACACAATGTTCAATGAAGGTAATTTAAATTTGAATGTGTCATGCATAGGTTGCATCGATCTCGAACAGCGAGTGTCTTGATGATTCCCAACGATCAAGACAGCGACTCGATCTCCAACTTGATAATTCCTAACGATCAAGACAGCGACTCGATCTCCAACGCGTCGAGTAATTTGGTGGAGGAAGAGATTTTCCTGTCAGGTTGCTTTGAATGCCCCGTAGTATTCAAAAGCGACTTTGAGTTGTACACGCGATGCGCTGCAAGTCCTTTCCAAGTAGCTCAAAGGTTGGAAGGTGATGTACTCCATAGTTTTGCAGTTTCAAATCGGCGAAGCTTGTTTGTCTACAAAGATGAAAGCGACGCCATCTTTTACATGCGTCTGAAAGCCGAGGAAGCGATTGATGACAACGGCAGTGTTACATTGCTTGTCTATGGCGTGAACCCCCCAGGCCCATCTGTCACGAGGCAGTTAAGAACATTGCTTCAACGAAGAATTCTTCTCATTGGAGTGGATATGCTCGCATCTATTCTTACAAAGAATCCTCACTTCTTGTGGATGCGCACAGACCTTAAATTTTTGAATTCATTTGAAGAAGATTGGGCAAGTCTTGAAAAAGAAGTTCCCGTCGTTTCGGATCAATCGTACATTTACGAGTTTCCAGCTGGAGCGAATGACCCTTGTATGGTTCTCCTGATGTTCCGACAGAATATTTGCGGGTCATCATTTTTCCACCGTTTAAACGACTTTGGATTGAGTTCGACTGGGCATGTCTCGATTTCCTCTGTTATGGACGAGGGGGGTGCAGTACTGAGCTGGAACAGCCATGGCTTTACGCTGTATTACAACAACGCTCCATCAAAACTTGATCCGTCTTTCCAAGGTGTAAGCACGTTGACAGGAAAAGGAGAAATGCTTTGTCGTGAAGCAGGTGCGGGAATTGCGATGGTCGAAGTATCATTGGTTAGAGCTGATGGCACCCCTGTTGATGAAACAGTGTTCGCGGTACCGGTTAATAGGAATGGCAATGCTGCAACGACTGAACCAGTTGAATCTTTGAGGTTTTGCAAACTCGAGGCAAAACGAACGGATGAAGAAGCGGGTAACATTTGCGTTCAGATTCGTATCACGGGATCCACGATCAGGAAGGAATACCTTCATCAACTTGTCGCTTTGACGCTTGACCAAGCTCTTCTTGGATGGTATCTCGAACAGTTACTCGAAAAAACGGTACAGTTGAATGTAAGGGAGAGCCTGCTGTCGAGTAAAGCCTGGAACGGCGATACAAGAGAAACACAGATGCCCGAGCTTACAAGGCTCACTGATATCCTTGAGTGCTGGCATACACTGCCACATCCAGCAATAAAGAAAGTGGAATGCCAAGGGGTTATTCGCGCTTCATCGGTTGCAACCACAACACTCGAGGTACTCGAGAAGGCCGTGCTGCCTCTACTGACGATCGACATGTCACCGCCATTCGGGAATCAAGTTTCTTCTTTGCGAATACTGCGCCTATCAAGATCAGGTGCACCGAGAATGGTCAATTTGGCTTGGGACAATTCGCGGCGTGAAGCAGTTGTTCTAGAATCGACTGACTCGCCTGGAAAGGATGTCATAAAAGATTCTCCGATCGACTGTCCTGAATACAAATGCTTCTTCTGGTTGACAGAAGAAGAGCGCAAAAAAATGGATCGCAGTCTACAGGTGTATGAAGGGATCATGATACACGATGGTATAAGCGAAAGGAACCCGACCATAGAGACACTTGAAGAAGTGAAAGGTAGATTTCCAGGATCATTTCAAAGGTCTCTTGCTTTTGTTCTTTCCATAAAGCGGAATCGCCGAAGTTTTTGGGCCTACAACTTCAACCCACATGTTCTCGCGAAGTAAGCCCCAAAGTATTTTATCCTGGCTTGCATTCGACATCTTACAATCCTTTGTGCACTTTTGTCCGTGGCAGTCTTTCAGAACGATTGAATGAATTAGAAATGAAATTTCTTCGTGACGTCGGGGATTCCGTTGGTCTCCTTCAAAAACGCTGCTTACATTTGCTCGCACCATCTTTGGGCTTTAACAGACCAAGAGCAATGAGCATCAGGCGCCAGGAAGCTGAAACCGCCCAATTGACACATCGCGAACGATCCAACAACTCAGGCAGTGCAGCGAAAATGGATCGACCACCGAGAAGCAAGCGGACCCGACGGCAAGTTTCGCTCATGCGACCAAAGCTGATCGGAAAATCTGTTGAAGGAGCTGCAGTTCATGCGGTCGCAGCCTCTAGGAAGCGTGCAAGTTCCAACCATCAATTCAAAAATGTAGCTGGTAAACGACCACCCGTGCCTAGACTCACGAGGCAGACATCGAAAAATGGTGACGTTGGAAGCTCAACGAAAACCGAAGTTGATGCCCAGACGACTAAGTCGCATCGAAAGGATCAAACACAAATGAGTGAAGAATTGGTTCGGGTAAGCCAGGACTACTCAATGATATGCATGGTGAAGAACTTTCAAATTCAACGGCTCAGCACACTCCAGAGCAAAGCGTTGATCAAATTGGCAACGGTATGGTGGCCCATCAAGAACAAGGAGACCATTCCGAAGGATGTTGGACAATTCTTGTTTCGGAAGGCCGCATTTGCGTGGAGTGATTCGAGACCATTTCCGCCAATACCGAATGGAACAGGCAAATTTTTCATTCCGCTGTTTGCAAGGTATCTTGCAGCTTTGAATCCTGGATTGCAGATCGTCCCAATCAGGTTGAATGGAAGTGTCTCGAAGGAATATGACTCGATCTTACTTTCTTCCGAAGTGAAGAATGTTCGAGGATGTAAGGCGTTTGTGGCAGTGCTATTATCTAGAGTCACGATTGACGGAAAGGATATCATTCGATCTGAAGGAGCGGTGATTAACCTGCCGAGACGTTCCCGGGAGGCACAATTGAAAAAAGGCGGTGGGACTCTGCGGAGTTCAATGTTCATTGAAAAAGATTCAGCGGGAATGGCCAAGCTTGGTCATGAGTTGCATGTAAGTTTTGACCAAGTGTTGATCCCTTGATGTCCTCATGGACTTGGAAGTCTCTAACCATTTTGTGTTGCATTTCAATAGCAACGTTTGTGCCTCGATCGCAACCTCTTTGATTTCAATGCCTCCATGATGGAACGCACTGTGCGGCTCCAAGAAACAACATTTGAATTGAAAGACATTGTTCCCACAATGCGCCGCATGATGTCGAAGTTTTCTTTGGAACGGCAAAAACGGTACGTACTAGAACATCTAGCACTAGTAGTCTTACTCGGACTTTTGTTTCCTTTTTGCTCACGCATTACACGTCACGTAGCATCCCTAAACTCAACTACCGAGTGTTTGAAGCGGCCGTCATTCTTAAGAACTACAACGACAAATTCATTAGCAAATTTAATGGAGAAGAGTTATTTCAAAGGCTGTATGCCGAAGCCGAAGACATGGATATGATTCGATGTGAACAAGGGCTTTGTTTCAAGAAGGGTATTAGTGTCCGTGGTTCTCATTGTAAGTGCAGTGTCTGCATGTGTCTGCATGTTCACGTTGCGTGCCAGTGCGATGGAATAACTCACAGTTCATTCATGCTCCAGGCGTCTGTTTCTTGACGTCCAATGAAACGGAACTGAGTAAAATGCAACTTGTTTTGCTGTGTCGGACCCAAGGTCGTGATTTGGCCGATTTCATGTTCCGGGAAGGATCGAATGTAGCCATTCGTATTCTGGACAATATCGTCTTGGAATCTTCGGGGATGGCCTTCAAAGCACTGCGGACGGCTGCTCGAGATCTATTGAAGGATTCATTGTGGCGGTTGCTGTCTTCGCCAACACAACTGCAAGAGCCGGCACCAATATCTATGCAAGCGGAAATTCAAGAACTCTTGGCCCTGACCCATGCAAGAAGGCTCCGCGAGGTGCAAGATCGACTACTAGGACACCGCAAAAATAGCAACAGCAGCAAATTCAAAAGCAGCTTGATGAATCCTTCGGTCTTGTTGGATGTCAATTGGGATTCTCTGTGCGATGCCATGCATCATGATCCAGCGTTTGCGCCACATTGGGTTTTGGACGACGATTCCTTGATGTCGTCTCACTGGTCGCAGTCGGGCCTCTTGTCGCCAATCCAATCAAGCTTGAAGATCACCTCGCACCTATTTTATCTTTCGTCGGCGGACCTGTTCTTGCTCTTTGGCATTAACCATCTGAAGAGGACGATTGAAATGGTTAGTCTTGTGGAAAAGGATGATTCGGTAGCTCCCGAACGGCGCCAAATTGCTATCCAGCAACTCTACAACTTTTTGCTTCACTTCATGTGGCAAAGTTTGTAGTTGCAAATTAAAGAAGAGCCACTTTCATACCAAGACGAACCGATGTACCTTTTGTCCCACTTGGGAAGCGATTTTCGTCTGTTTTTCTTGATTCATCGGACTAAAATCGATTCCCAGATCGACCAGATTTCACTCTCACAAATCAACACAAAATCCGAAAGGAACGAAAATTGCACCAGCGCTCCCAGCAAGTACAACAACAAGAGCAGCGACCACACCGAACAAGTCTAAACATACCTTAGAAAAGGCGATTCGAAGTTTGCAGGACAAAGTTGTTTATAACAGTCTCGAACTCACACTTTTCGTTCTTTAGTGTCATTTTTCACACCAACAATCAAGATGCAGTTTCATTCTCCAACCAACACCCAACCACAACACACGAGGAAGGTCACTCCCTCTCCCAAGCTCCAAAAGCTGCAATTCGAGAGCAACGACGCGTTCGATAGTCCTACCAAGTCCAAGTTTGAAGAAAGCATCAAGAATTGCAAAACGGTGAAGGAATTCGGAAGACTGATAAAAGCGAATGGGAAGATCTTGAAATCTCCCCATTACCTTCGCGCTGCTCTCAGAAAGCTAGGTGAATTCAAAACGGAGATGAACTCTCGTGATGTCGCCATTCTGCTCCACGTCTTCTCGAAGTCCAACTTCGCATCAAAAGTGGTCGATTTGTATCGAGCTATTCTTACTTTGCTGTCCGACCAAGCATTGGTCACCCTACACGAGGCCAGTGCCAAAGACGTTTCCATGACACTGCATGCTCTTGTCAAACGCCATGTTGGTAACGCGGAACTCTTTCGCAAGGCAGCCGAGCATGGTGTTACCGTGATTGAAGATTTCAATCCCGAAGGTCTTTCCAACATGCTATTGGCATTGGCAAAAACTAATTCCTACTCGTTCGAATTTTTTGATCGAGCCGCAAAGATCGCAGCCTCCACAATGCAAAATAAAGATTTCAATTCGCAATCACTCTGCTTCGTTGTGGATGCCTTCACTCGTACCAATCATTACGACAGGGAGCTATTTTTGGCCATTGAGAGAAAAGCAATTCCATTCTTGGATACCTTTCGACCCCAGGATATGAACCTACTCATTGGTGCCTTTGCCAACTCGGAACATGATTGCAAAGACCTCTTTGATGCAGCCTCCAAGACAATCATGCATAAAGTCGAATACTTCAACACTATGAGCCTTTGTCACTTTGCCAACAGTTTTGCAAAGTGCGGATACAAGAACCCAGATCTTTTGGATACCATTGCTGAAAAAGAGATTCTGTTCTTGCACACTTTAGACGCCTGGCCCATGTCAGAATTGCTCTCGGTATTTGTAAACGTGGACTATGTACATGAGGCCTTGTTTCAAGCAGCAAAATCAGCCGTTGTTCACAGAATGCCGTCTTATGAGCCGAATGAATTGATCACGATCACATGCGCATTTAGTAAGGTCGAGAGCTTTGACATGGCTGATGTATTTACAGCTGCTGCAGAAGCTGCAGAATTAATCCTGGATACTTTCCAGCCCCAAGAGGTTGCCAATTTGTTGGAGATCTTTTCGACAATAGAATCCTTTTCCGAGTCTAGCGATCATCTCTTTTGCATGATTGCATCTCTTGTCCTTTCCAATCCTTACGAGATTGATCGTTGGGACTCCCGAAACTTGGTTGATGTGGCAGTGGCCTTTGCCAAGGGGGGAGTCACAAACACCAATCTTTTGGAAGTGATTGGGCGGACCATCATGGAGCGTGGCGATCTCTTTCCACCGTATGGTACCAGACGCAAAACAATCCAGCGCTTGCTCGCTGCATTTGTCGGATACGAGACTCCATCGGCCGTTGTGGTAATGGAACTCGTGTTTCGTGAGTTCGCGAGCTTAGACAAGAGCCAGATTGAATTTTCCTTTGTCATGCAGATCGCCAAGGCCTTGCCCTATGGTCAACGCAACGGAATTCTTCCCTATGGAATCTTCAAGCAAATCTCAGATATTGCGTTGGCAGAAGGCAACGAAGCGGAGGTCTCGTCTCTTTTCCGGTGCTATGCCCAGTTGGGCTTTGAAGGACTTTTGGTATCCTCTAAGCGCGGCGGAAGCGAAGGTAATACGGATCAGGAGTAGTAGATTATGAGTAATCAGCATTACTAGAAATTGACAACTTACTAGAAAGCAGGACATCCTGAAAGTTCAATATATTTTTCGATTTAAGTGTACAGTTCCATTACTTTCGGGCAAGGGTACCAATACCGGTACACGTGTACTGGTACTGTATCGCGGGAGTCAATCGCGCGAAACAAACGCGCAGAAACTGACAACCAAGAAACCATCCAACAATTTTGACAACAGAGCAAACATAGGCAAAATATCAACAAAATGGTATTTTTCTGCTGCGACGGTTGTGGGGAAACATTCAAAAAGAGCAAAGTCGATACACATGCTGCAAGATGTCGGCAGTGTGCTTCCGTGAGTTGTGTTGACTGCAGCGTTTCCTTCTTTGGCGGTAAGTTTAATGTGTTTTTGTGAATTGGGCGATCTTTCTTTTCCCATGACGACAAAACTCTTGATAGCTCGACTTGGCATATTGTCATTGGGAGTATCACCAAATGTTTTAATTAAACTCTGAGGAATAAATTGGTATTTTCTGTTCACTATTTTCCCGAATGTCAATTACCTTACTTTTTTTGTTGTCGCTACTCTATCTTTTGTCATCAATCCAGATGACTACCGAGCACACACCTCATGCATCAGCGAAGCCGAGCGTTACGAGGGCAAATTGTACAAACCTAAAAAGCGAAATCCTCAAGAGGAATGGATGGACATCGTGGAAACTTGCGCCCAATCAGCACCCGCCCATCTCAAAAACTATCTGGAAACCATGACAGACTTGGACAATATCCCGCGGAAAGAGAAGCAATTTCGCAACTTCACCATGAATTCATTGAATCTAAGAGGCCGAGGAGAAGCCATTGTAGGAGAAGTCTGGAATTTGCTTAAGGCGGAACGCGAAAAGCGAACAGCGGCCAAGCAAGAGCAGGAGGCGAAGAAGAAGCACGAAGTAGAACTTCGGAAAAAGGAAGATGGAGAGAAAAACCGAAGAGAAACGAAACAGACAGCAGTCGCAGATAATAGCGACGATGACAGCGCTGGCGACAATGAAGACACCAAAAAGTCAAAGGGGCAAAGTAAAGAACCGCCATCAACTTCGAGTGAATCCGTTGACAAGAAAAAGGTGAAAAAGCTGATGAAAAAGGCACTCAAGAAAGCGCCAGATCGAAAGATGAAGCTGAAATCCCTTCGAAAGCAGCTGGAAACCGAGATGGGCTTGTCGAAAAAGTCAAAGAAAATGTTGAAAGAACTCTTGTTGCAGGTTCCCAAAAGCAAGAAGAGCAATATCCTCATTGACGGAAAGATGATCAGCATGGAGTAAATCGAATTAGGATACCATACTGGTGAGCTGATTTGTATCAATAGATGCCCCTAAAGCTGTAAAATACATTGCCAATTTTTACTTAATCGCTGTTATCATCAGAAGAACCGTACCCCCCAAGAAGTCCACCCAATCCACCCCCTTGGTTGCTCTTTTCGGCTTTCTCTTGCTTCGGTTCTCCTTTTTTCTCCTCTGGTTGCTCTTTCCGTTTGGATTCAAGAGCCTTGGGCTTATTGGTTGGTTCAGCAGTAGCACCCTTTCGTTTCCTTTTCTTGATTACAATCATGGGTCCTTTCTTAACTACTGGGGCGGCTGCTTTGGAAGGTTCAGCTTCCACTGGTTTCATCTTTTTCTCTAGTGGCACTATTGATCCATCACTTTCGTCGTCGTCGTCATCGTCATCGTCATCGTCCAAGGTAGACTCCTGTTTTTGCACTCGTGCTGCTCGAAACATAGCAATTTCATCTTGAGTTTGTTGCTGAATTTCTCGTTGTTTTTCCAATTTTCGTTTCTCCAAGGAATCCAAATAAGCCACATCGTCTTCGTCCAAGGCACAAGTCCCTCTCATCATTTGCAACTGCATTTCTTCCTGTTTGGCATCTTCCTCTTCTTGGTTTTTCCGTAATTGTTCGAAGAGTGGCTTGTGTTCGTTCCGCTTGTTGACGGCCTCCTTTTCTTTGCTTTCAATTTGAACCTCGTCATAACCTCCATCGGATCGTCCCGTTTGGACGGCGGAGGAAACAAAGGAAAGACTCATAATGTTGTGTTGCAACTTGTGCTGTCGGTGTATCCACCTTTCCTTCTTTTGCTGCCCATCAGTTGAAGTCGCATCTATCGATTTCTGGTTCAATAAATCGACCTATGCGACTAAATCGGTTCAATTCTTTCGACTATATGTCACGTGACTCAAAACGCGACTGAAGAAGGCTGGTCGCAATGACGATTACTGATACGACAACAACAAACAATCCAAAAGCCGTCGACGAATCCGCATCCTTCACTGTACAACACAAACAACAATACCAACATACCAAGAAACTCACAACGGCAGAAAAAGACAAAAGGAACCAATCATGGAAGACGCCAATTCATCTTCCGACACAACCATTTTAATCACAACGCAACATCACACCAAGCTCGACGATTACTCTTCGATAGATCAGGAACAATCATCATCTGTTCCTCAGCGTCCAATTCCCAAAGAACTGATGGAAGTGGAAGAAGTGGACATGAATGACGAATTGATGGACCCTTTTGAATGGGCGACGCGAAAACTAATCCCCATTCCTAAACAATACTATTGGGAAGATAGTGATAATTCGGAAGAAGCACCAGTGGATCCCAAGGTGTTGCCTCTCAAGTTGAAGCTATGGCATCGATCAGTTGCTGCTGGGGGATCGGCACTTCGTATGGTGGATAAAATGGGCAAACCAGTAGCAGGCTTTTTGGGGTTGTCTTCGTCTCGATTTGATTATGTCACATCGACCATGAGTGAGCGCGACTGGGAAAGTTCCAGACAAATCGTATCTGAGCGGAGGAAACACCGACAAGAAGACCAATTGGAGGATGGTGATGAAGACTAATAATCAAACTTTCGAAATCCAAAATGGAAGTAGGAGTGTAAAATGTAATTTATGATTGACAGACCTCCCTGAATAGCAGTAATATCATCAAAGTTGAAAAACCAGTGCGAATGAGCTCGCTGTCGCCTTCGATGACGTTGTTGACCTTCCATTGTTTGGCAAGCTGGCAGGATCCTAGTCTCAACTATATTTCTGGTTTGCTATGCAACATCTTCCTTCCGCTTCCGAGCTGCCTCAGAATGTTGACACATTCGACTGCACGGTATCACGAGTCAGTCAGTCAATTATCATTGCATCGCCACAATTTCTTCTACAGTAGCCGCCAAAACATCGATTATCACCAGGATTCATTCATTCTTTGCAAGTGGTTGGTTGTCTATCAAAACCAGCACATTCATAGTGTCCTTTTATATATCATTTATTCACCATGGGTCATTCCAGAAATTTGCACGCCATCATTGAAAATATTTTTTCCTTTCAAAACGACGACTTTTGGATCGAAGCCTCGTCCATGCAAGCAACTTTTGGAGATGGATCTTCCATGGAACTCGACACGATATCCGTCAATGCCACGACGCCCATAGGCATGGAAATTCTGCTGACATCCTCTGAAATTGAGCATCCCGAAAAGCGCAGTATTAGGCTGGTTTTGATACGGCCCGACCAAGATTGGAGGCAAACTGCAGCATATGCGTGGAAATTGGACAATGCCTGGATGGCAGACCAGCTCTCACCCTCGTCTCCTTCTTATTCATATTTGCATTGGAATGTCGAATCGTATGTCGATTCGAGCATCCAAGTTCCTCAGTACAACAAGGTGTGGCACTGCGATGAATTGGAATTTCACTTTAGACCAATCGGTAAGGGTTCTTCCTCTGGAATTTATTCGCATGCTCAGATACAACCCACATTGACGCTTACCGAGGTCAAAATTGGAGCCTTGATGTCCAAAAGTCCCGACGATTCTAAAATATATATTCCAGCAGAGTGCGAAGGACGCGAGGTGTGCAATTTCGTGGATGGCAAGGTTGAGTCGTCTAGCAGTTTTCACGATCTGATGGAAAACAAGGACAGCCAAATGATGCTTGGGGGAACCATTAGTTTGATTCTTGTTGGTCTATTGATTGTTTTCACAGGCCAGTATCGCCGAAAGACTGGACAATCGGAAGATTATGAACCGATTCAAGGGGTAGAAATGAAAGATTCTGACGGAATTGTAGACGAATACAGTGACGAAGAGGATGGCAGCCACTAAGAATCACTCTCAGTGATATCAGAAGATGATTAGGAAGAAGAAACGCAATAACGATTGAAGAACAGGCTGACAGGCATAACCAGAACAAAACTTTTGTTATTGCTCATTGCTCGTCATTGCTCTGGAAACGTGATCAAAAGTGATCGCTACTTGTTATAGGTAGTCCTAAGACTACCCGTAATTGTACTGTACCAATATATTTTTTAAAAGTCAAGTCTGCTAGTTAACCCTGCAATAGTGTATTCAATAACCACATCCTCGCCATTCGTAATGTTTCGTGATCTTCAGCTGTCGACTTGTTTGATTAGAAGAAAATTCTGCATGACCCGGGCGTTTAGCCCACTACTCGTACCGGTACCTGCTACCTACAGTAATATAATGAGAACTCGTGGCGCGCTCATGATGTCTGTCTGGAGAGTGAGTGATTTCCCCCCGCATCCAACCAAGAACCTATTTCACCTACGTTATTGATGACCCCGTATCTTCGAACCGACAAGGATATACAAAGAACCAGGCAGGCAGCAGTCATAGACAATGAAATTTCGAATACCGAAAGAAGTATTTTCCAAGCTTTTCGCAGAGACGCAACCCAAAGTCTTGAAAGGTCCAAACACTGGTGAGTGAAACAGAACCATGCTACAAAACAGGCAATTGGAACCGAGATAAAAGCTCAATATCGTATGTCTCCTTCTATACTTTTATTTATCAGAAAAAAATGAAAGCAAGCTTTCTCTTGACCGCAAACAAGAAAGCGACCAAAAAGCCCCAACGATGAAAGACTCGACGCAAAATTCTCCAAAGTCCATCGACGGCATCATTCAACCCAAAGCCGCAAACGATGGCACATATTTCTCGCCCGAGCTACCGAATCTCGTGATCACGGACGAAGATACCTTTGACCAAGCCATGGGTAAATGCAAGTTCCAACTTGAACAACAGCTTATGAAAGACGAATTGGACCATCCAGTTACCGTAGAAATCTTCATGGCAATGGGACGCCTCTTTCGAAAACATGGAAGACTGGACGGAGCGTCAGCAATGCATCAGAAGGATCTTGAAATGAGCTTGCGAACTATGGGATCGGACTATGTATATACAGCCAGTGCCTGTTTTAAGATGGGGCTTGTTTTGGAAGAGCAAGGCGAGTTGGAGAAAGCACTAGCACTGTACCAAAAGGCGTTGGACAATGACCCGAAGGTTCCTGACCATGAGTTGACAGCGGATATTTGCAATAGCATGGGAACTGTTTTAGAAAAGCAAGGCCAACCAATGAGAGCAATGGGGCTATACAAAAGAGCGCTGGATATTCGGTTGAAGGCCTTTGGACCCGATGATAGCAGAACAGAAGAAACTTACAACAAAATGACAAATGTTTTGCACAATCAAGGTAGACTTGGAAAAGCGGTTTCAATGTCCCAAAAGGCAGCAAAGCGTGAGAAGAAAGGTAAACTAAAAGAGGCAATGGAGCTTTACCAGAATACTCTGGGAATTCGATTGGAGATTCTTGGAAAGAACCATTTGGATACAGCAAAAATGTACGCCAGCATTGCAGTTCTATTGGAGAAACAAGGCAAACTGGAGGAGGCGATTACAATGCATGGAAATGCATTAGACATTCGATTGCTACTTCGACCTGACCATGAAGATACAGCAAGGACGTACAACGCTATGGCAAACATCAACCATGTGCAAGGCAAGCTGGATACTGCATTGGCACTGTACAAAAATTGCCTGAATATTGAATTGAAAACCCTTGGTAAGGATCACAGAAGAACCGGAAACACGTGCACCAAAATTGCACGAATCCTTGACAACCAAGGCGAAAAAGAAGAGGCTTTGAAGATGTACCAACTTGCAGCCGATATTCAACTGAGGACCGGACCTGATCATTACGTAACAGCAGTCACCTTGTCCATCACGGCAGATCTCCTGAAAGACCTAGCGAAATTCGACGAAGCGGTGGCAACCTACCAGAAGGGGCTAGACATCTACTTGAAGACTGTTGGAGTAGAACATAGTGATACAGCAGATACCTACAAAAATATGGCAACTATTCTACGAAAGCAAGGCAAACTAGAGGAAGCGATGGTGCACCACAACAAGGCGCTAGATATTCAAGTTAAGGTTTTTGGACCTGAACATCGAGATTTGGCACAAGCCTACACCAAAATGGCATCTATACGTTTCGATCAAGGCCAGCTAGAGGAAGCGTTGACCCTATATCACAAGGCACTCAACATTCGATTGGCTACAATTGGACCTCATCATCTAGAGACAGCTAAAACCTTCAGTAACATTGCTGTCGTCCTTCAGAATCAGGGAAAATTGGAGGAAGCGACGGAACTATACAGAAGGGTGCTCGACATTCGATCGAAAGCGCTTGGACCGAACCATCAAGTAACTGCAATGACCTACACGAACATTGCATCTCTCCTCCAGAATCAGGGAAAATTGGAGGAAGCAATGGTAGTGCACGACGAGGTGTTATCCATTCGATTGCAGACGCTAGGACCAGAGCATGCAGCTACAGCACAGACATATAGCAGCATGGCATTTATACGAGACAGTGAAATGGAGTCAGAGGAAGCATTGACTCTATATCACAAGGCGCTGGAGATTCGATTGAAGACTCTTGGAAAATTTCATCCGTTGACGGCAAATACGTACAAAAATATTGCCAATGTCTTCCATCGACAGAACAAATTGGATGAAGCAATGACACAGTACCAGGAGGCTCTGGAGATTCGATTGAAGGCACTTCAACCAGATCATCTCGACACAGCAAGTACTTACAGTGAAATGGGATTTACACTGTCCAAGCAGGGGAAGTTCGAGGAGGCAATGGAAATGTGCCAGAAGGCATTGCAAATACAACTGAGAGTTTGTGGATCAGGCCATGAGGATACAGCTCACACTTACCAAAGCATTAGTCAGATTTTCTTTATGCAAGGCAAGCTTGAAGAAGCGACCACTCATGGTCAGAATGCTCTTGATACCTTTTTGGCACTCTTTGGCCGTGATCACCCGTATACTGTCGAGGCTAACGAGCTTATGCAATCGATAGAATCAATGTCGAAGGAAAACAGCCTGAAGCAGATCAAGGTTCCAGCATCGAGGAACCAGTATATTCATGCCTAGGATAGAGCTACCAATTTTATTATATACCCATAACAAGTTCATGTCGTCTGGATTTGTCTTTGTATTTCGGGCCCTAGGAGGCCCTCGTCCACATCAGGGGCGAAGAGACGTACAGAAAGAAGCAAATCGTGTAGCTGTATCGATGTAGTTGTACAATATCTTGAGCCATGTTGCAAAGTCTACTTTCGATAACTGTGTTGGTCATTCCACTAGATCGCTTGTGAGGTTTACTATTATGTCATCTACGAAGGAAACCAGCACTCACAATGGTAATGACAAAAGAAGAGGAAAAAGTTTACGCAAAACACCAAGTTTTTCTATTTCTCTAAAAAATGATCAATGGTCGTCCCATCCATCATTTAATAGGTGGTTGTCGAATAGGCAGGAGGAGCATTATATACCGGACGAGCATCATTGGCACTGGGATAAGAGGAATAATCATTCGTGGCGGCAGCCGAAGTGGGAACAAAAGAGGCATTGTTGTTGTTGTTGTTGTTATTGAAACCCGTGGCAAATCCATCGTCATGTTCCTGACCGTTTGGAAGGGACACTGGACGCACCGTATCATTGGCTGGAATAGCAGTTGTAGTGGGGACAGCACCTGGAGGAGTGTACGAGGTTGTTTGGTTGTTGGAAGCATATGCTGTTGTTGAACCACCATACGTCTTGTTTTCTTCCGCTTCGGCAAACTCCACTGTAAAGCATGACCCAGGTCCCATGCCCGGTGGAACGACAATTTCATTCAATCGACCACTCGGTGCTTGGACCTGGATCGTTTGTCCTGGTTCCACACCGGGAGGCAATGTCACCTGCACATATTCGGGACTATTATTAGGCTTGGCATGGCCCACTGGCACGGCTCCTACTTGAGGACCGCCTTGTTGCAAGACCAAGGCATTTCCACCACCGTAACTAACAAAATGAGACATCGCTTGACCATCTTTGTTATATTCATTGGCAGCAGGTTGGTGAGGGGCTTGCGCTGGCATGCGATTTCCCGGATATTGCGCCATGCTAGACGAAGAACAACCCATGATGATGATTCTTTGCTGCGGCTTGTCTGTGTTAGTTTCTTTGATTGATTGAAATTGCGAATTCGAGAGTGATTCAGTTTGATTACTTGGAACGATGAGATATGGAACTGATGGCAGGAGAGGTGGTATTAATGCGCTATTGTCCCTTTAGTTCTGTGGTCGCTTATTATTGATTGTGCTTTCAGTCTGGTCACTTCGATTGATTGATTGATTCATTCATTCGTTGTTCGTTGCTTCGTTCGTTGCTTCGTTCGTTGCTTCGTTCGTTGCTTCGTTGTTCGTCGTTGCGTTGCGTTAGCGTCCGTTACTTTTTATCTTGCGGGATTGAAATAAATTGGATTGGATTAGATTGAGGATTGATTGATTGATTGATTCATTCGATCAAATAAATTCTGACTAACCATTTTCGTCATCACAACATCGGTCAGTCGTCTGCAGTGCAAACGTTTATCAGGAACATGGAACGATCAATGTTTCTACACTTTGCTGTCGTTGCCCAACCACCAAACAATCACATCCCCAATCTATCACATCATCTGTACGTAGCTTGACTGAATCATGTGGGGCCTCACCAAACAAGTCACAACGGCATTGCTGGCCTCAAGTTCCCCACCGTCGGTGAACCAAATGGGCCAAGACTTTCGAAGTTTATATTCCATTCTGGGAGAGCAAGCATCCGTCTACCAACAATTATCACCCACGCTTCGGATATCCCATGTCACTCCACCACAAGAAGAGAATCAAGACTGGACCGATGTCTTGGACTTGGATGCCGAACTCATGATGCAGTTTGAAAAGGATGACGACAGCGACAATCTATTTTTGGAAGTGGCCAACAAACATGGAGCAGACAAACCTTTAGCTCTCTATCTTCCTGGATTGGACGGCTTTGGAATCTCTGCGGCTACTTGGCAGTTTAATGACCTGGCTAGAACTTTTGATCTGTGGCGTCTTTCCATTGCCATTGAAGATCGATCCTCCTTTAGCACTGTGGTTTCATCCGTTTCCAAAATGGTAGAAAAACTAAGTGCAAGTACTGGACGACCCATTTATTTGATTGGCGAAAGTTTTGGGGGACTCTTGGCACCAGCTATTACATTAAATGTGCAAAATAAGGCGGAACGTGAAGGACGTGACAATCCGATTGGTGGGTTGGTCATGGTGAACCCTGCCACTTCCTTTGATCAAACCTCCTGGGATGTCCTGGCACCAATACTAAGCAGCATTGGATTCTTGACATCCCCTGCTGAAGGAAGAAGTCTTCCTTTTGGAGGCCTATTGCCATCGCCCTATGCGATCATTGGAGGCTTGACCTTGTCGGCCCTAATTCCTAGCTCGGAACAATTTCAACGGATTGTGGATCTCTTTCAAGAAAATATTGCCTCGAGTATCTCCAATCCATCCAGTATTTTCGATCTGATCCAAGACATGCTCAAATCGTTTGAATTGACGGAAGAAACATTGCCCCCTGGTTTACTCGACCACAGAATCAAGAACTGGCTGTTTGTCGGATCGGACATCGTCCTTCCCAGACTAAAGGACATTAATGTCCCTGCACTGGTAGTAGTCGGCAACGAAGACAAGCTTATCGATTCACGCGGTGAAGTCAAGCGCTTACAGGAGAAGCTGCCTCAAGTGGAGACCTTGGTCGTTCGGAATGCAGGGCATTTTGTCTTGGACGAATACGTCAACTTGACCGAAGCAATCTTGTATTCCAAACTAGATCCCTTGGATTTTAGGAAGACGAAGAAAAAGTTTGACCCAATTTTGGATTGGAAGATGCCGGAACAAGAAGTTATCGACGAGGCCCGAGAAACGATGATCAAACCTCTGGAAACTGCCTTTAGTCCGGTGTACATGAGTACAGATACCAATGGCAAACGTTCCTTTGGCCTTGCCAATATTCCAAAAGACGATGGCCCTATCCTCTTTGTGGCCAATCATCAACTGTGTAAGTTCCATGACAATGATCTAGTACTATGGTGATAATCTCTATCTTGTACAGTACGCTAATCTGACACTGTTGGTTTGGTTTTGTTATTTTTGCAGTGGGTTTAGATCTTAATTTGCTGTTTTCCAAATTGATCGAAAATGACATTGTTGTAAGAGGCTTGGCCCATCCCATTGTATTCCAGTCCGCCCCTGGCTCCTCAAGTCGAGTCGACGAACTGGGTGGACGCACCCCTGGTCTACAACGCAAAACCTCTGGTTCTGGTCCCAACCCTTCCAACTTTCAAACCTATGGAGCCGTCATGGTTACACCTCGCAACTTTTATAAAGTAATGCAGTCAGGGCAGAATGCTCTCTTATTTCCAGGAGGAGTTCGTGAAGTCTTTCACGGCCGCGACGAAGCCTACCAACTCTTTTGGCCAAAAAAGGTAGACTTTGTCCGGACGGCGGCCCGATTCAACGCTACCATTGTTCCCATTAGTGCAGTAGGTATGGCCGATAGTATCAATACGATATTGGATCCGTCGGAAGTTGGAAATTTGCCAATAATTGGCGAACGAGCCATGGCTTTTGCTGCAAATGTGACGGCTGCCCGATTCGATGCGGCAAATGAGGATGAGGTCTTTCTGCCACCTATCGTAGCGCCTGGATTGCCGTCGCGGAACTATTTCATTTTTGGAAAGCCACTTTCAACAAAGGACCTGGATCCATCCGATAAAGCATCCTGCCAAGACGCCTACCAATTGGTACAAGACGAAATGAAGCGAGGGTTTGACGATATCCTTTCAGCAAGAGAAAAAGACTCATTCAAGGAGGCACCAACTAGATTGGCGTATGAGCGATTCACCGGAACCAAGGCCCCAACGTTTGACATTTCAGAAGTCAACCGGGTGTGAACACCGAACACCTCAGCTAGAACAAAGAACTATCAATTTTTAACGTCTAGTTTAGGACCTCTCTCACTAGCAACGACTCTTTTTCAAGGAAAAGTCAGCACAGTACTATTGTCGAAGTTGTGAGCGCCAGATGCTGATGTCATACTCTCTCAAATCAGGCCCGGCGCTCAAATTAATAGCGTTCGAACTGTTCTTTTCGATGTGTCAAAATGCCAAATGACATCGAAAGCAATTGTCGAATAGGCCCAATGATATAATAACCAAGTGAACCAGTGTTTGAACTAGTATCAACGTCATCGAAATAGGCCCAAGGACATAAACACCAAGTGAAAAGGAGTCTTGACAATCTGGCACAGTACGAGGTACTAAGTACCTCCTGGCAGCTCCGGTACTAGAAACGGGCTGGAAAAGGGTGAACGGAATTCTTTATTCGAATTCGAATGGAAAAGTCTGGATGGAGAACATATATCATTTAATGGTTTTTGGTCATAGAATGACTTCTACCGATTCTTTTTCTCAGTTCCCTCTCAGATTTTTCGTTTGAAACTGATATTCGTCGTCAATAGCTCGCATAAAACCAGAATAGAGACAAATTCACAAAAACTCGCACAAGGACATACATACCCTTACAGATAATCATCATGCCCCTTCTCGTCCAAAGAACGTACAGTTCCTCAAACAAGGAACTGAGAACGGCAGATCCTGCTCACACCCAAGCCAAGAAAGCAGCTTCAACACAGAGATCATCATTGTTGTTGTCATTCAATGATCATGTCCAGGTCCAAGAAATCCCCCATCGTCTTGAGTTGAGTCAAGAAGTGATCCAGGCAACTTGGTATAACCAAGAAGAATGCCAAGCCATCAAGAATGATGCCGTGCAGGTAATCAAGAGAATGATGCTAAATACCTTGCAAAAGGATGATGACGTCCGAGGACTTGAGCACCGAGCTCCCGAAGCCGCCAAACAACGAAAGCTAAACAAACGCATCGGGTTCCAGACCGTCTGGGATACACAAGAAGAACAATGGGAAGATGGCATCACCGATGATGAAGTCATCGCCATCAAATACCAAATGCAAACATTCAAGAGCCGGGAAGCAGCCCTTGAAGTTGGCCTTCAAGACGAAAAGGATGCCAAAAGGTTGCTGGCAAAGAAAAGCTTTCTACAAAAGCTAAAACGATGAACATATCCCACAATAGAAATCGTCCTCTGATCAAGGACACCTTGAACATAAATTCTGTAACACTACTATATAAGATCATCCATTTTGACGCCCAAACATTTGAATTGTTTCAGTTTGCCTATACTATACCACAACTTTTCGGTCGTATGAAAGTATATATTGAATTGTCGGCAAACAAGACGATCGTTGTCACAAGTGAATATCCAAGCAATCGTGACATTTTTTTTTATCGTGCGTCGCGCGGTTTCCGAACCCCAAATGTCAATCTAAGTTCCTGGGAGGTACCGGTGTTATGCTTGATACTGTTATTCTCTGTTTGGCCTTCATCCTCTCTCATGGCATACCAGTACTCAAGCAAGTGTAAAAAAGAGTTGAACACCATTCGTGTACAGTAATATTGATATTTACAGTGCAGTTTAGGATTCTTGTTTCTCCATGCTGAAACTGGAACCTTCTATTAAGAATTCCTTGACCACTTCAAACTCCAAGTCGTGTAGTTCCCCACAGATGATGAGCGAGTGCAATGGTTCGCCCATATCCACCTGTGATAGTTCTTTTAAAGTTCCAGCCACCATCTTTTGTGTCTCTTGTCCCATTCGTGCCAATCCAATGCAAAGTGTACTTTCCACATTGTACGCTTCCTCCTCGGTTGTTTCTTCCGCTTCAATCAATTGTTCTGCCGCCGTACTGACCGACATGAATCTGGGAGGAAGAAATTTTGTCTTTCCCTTCATCATGGCGTCGAAATCTGGTTCTTTTACCTGCGTTGCATAATTTGTGAGAACCTGCTGAAAATGCTATACTACTGCCACATCGGACCACAATATTATTGTGCCCTCAAATTGTGCCTCACCTTGATATCGAGCAGACACAACGTGTGCATACCGCCCAGCCGATTGTACTTGATCTTGGGATAAAACGAAGTAGGCCTCCAGTTTTCCCGAAAGAATGGAATGCTCACTGTTTGTCCAAAATTGTACAATTGCAACCCACACGACCCAGCCGCCCCCATGATGCTAGCATTGTGTACCACTTCGACCTTGACGCCGACTTCTCTCGCTCTCAGAATCAAATCCGTGTGTGTTGTGGCGCATACAGGATCCCCTACTACCAAAAAGGAGACATTCTTGTCCTTGGCGGGTTCAATGATCAAGTCGTCCGCGTCGTTCTCACACATGCCACGGTCGGCGATGGTAACGGGCTTGCCATAGAATTCTTCAAGACGTTCCTTTGGGACGCCGCCTAATATCGAAGTGTAGGCTTCGAGAAAAATGTGATCACAAGATTTGACAATCTCCAAACCGCGAACCGTAATATCCTGTGATTTTCAGTGGCGATGATGATGATGGAAGGAGTGTAGATCGGGGTAGAAAGAATCATTTAGAGGGTTTTTTCAGAACATGTGTGCACTGTTGAAGCTTTTGGAAAGTAGCGATGTCACGCTGCTCCTTTCTTCTTACTTTTTCATTTCCTAGACCCAAGCCGACAACGTAAAGCACCATGTTGAGTGCTTTGATTTCTGTGTTTCGATGTTCACAAATTTGAATGATGTTGGGTTCGTCTGTCATGATACGGTGACTGACTCTCCAATGTGTCCACTTTGAACTTTGAAGTTTGGAGTGCGAAGATTCCAAATTCCTGTTTAGCAGGCCAAATGATGGCCAAATTTTCGGAAGCAAGACTCACCCGAAGACTGCCCCCTAAAATAACTAAAACCTGAACACTGTAAGAATCATCATCATCATCATCATCATCATCATCATCAGCGACACCACATTCCAAAAAAAAGCAAGCATCATCATGTCTACTTGCTTTTGCTGTGGCAGCTCCAAGCGAAAGAAACAGGAGAAACGTAATAATCCACGAAAGGCTCCTACCGCTCCAAAGAAGACTGCCATACATAATCGTCACGTCGTTCACAACAACAACAACAACAACAACAACAACAGTGATGACGATGCACAGGCAGTCAAGTATTGGAGACAAAAGCAAACGCCGCACGATGGCTTGAACAATACTTATGAAATATCGAAACATCCACCGCTGCATCCAGAGAACGGCAATATCTTGCATCCTTCGGTAACGACGCCGACAAAGGCACCACGCGCTTCGAGGAGCGAAGAACAAGGATCGACCTTTGAACGATTCCAACCGACTATCCAGTGTGGTGGATTGGTCACGTCGTTGTCACAAGATGATGAAAAAAGGCAACAGGGACAAAATTTACAGATTGTGTCACAGAATGAGTCTTTTGATAGCGGTATTGGTGGACTGGATCCTTATTCTACTCCAACGCGGCCCACCGTCATGTCCAATGAAGAGAAACGACTGTTGCAACTGGATCCTTTTACTTGTCTGGATACATCGCTATTACCCGGTGATGACGAATTCAATGCATGTAGTGATACAGACTTCAAAAAGGAAAAAGGAAGGCGACAGGGACAAAGATCACAAATCGTATCCAGCGGAATGGACGAGAATGGGTCTGTCGATAGTGGTATTGGAGTGGAGCCTTACTCTACTCCAACGAAGCCCAACGTTTTGTCCAATGAAGAGAAAGAATTGTTGCAACTGGATCCTTTTACTTGTCTAGATGCATCGGCAATTCCCGGTGATGACGACTTTAACGCATGTAGTGATAAAGAATTCAATGCATTTGGAACTCCGGCAACCCAAGCTACTGCTCCTCTCTCTCCCATGGAAGAGGAGGAGGATCATCTTTCGGATATGGGTAGTGATGTGAGTTTTGATACCAAAGAACGATACTTGAAGGCCTGTCGCATGCTTAAGGATGGCCTAGTCAACAAACGTCTACATAAGAGTGACCAAGAATTTATACTGGCGCTACTACGAGATGCAGAGGCTGCGGGTATCGGGGAAGGGTCTGGAATGGACACCAAACAGATATCAGCACTAGAAACGGCGGCTTCTAGACTCGAGTCATTGCCAAATACCACAGCCCAGTCGGCTCCTCCTACGAAGGCAACCAAAACGAAAAGGAAAAAAGGTGGTCTGCTATCTTGTGGGCCAAAGAAAATTGAAGAGGTCCAAGAGCCATCGGAATCGGCCTTTCCGGAAGTGCCTATAATACCGAAACAACGACAAGACAAGGGTCTAGTGCGATTTGATGGATGGGCGGCTGCCAATGCGGACATTGAATATCCTTTTCAAATATTAGGAGCAGAACAGCAAGAGGAATTGGAACCTCGAGTGCTGACTCCCCGCATAATGGAAGCCATGCGTGGCTTTTTTCCTTTCCGGGTTTCCGAGTCTAACTTTTGGTTGAAATTTAGTTTGGTGCGGGATGGGGCTTCTCTTGCGACACTGCTGGAATCCATCAAAGCATCCACTTATACAATCATTGCAGTAGAAACTACTCACGGGGAAGTCTTTGGGAGTTTTAATGGGACGCCATGGAAGAGGCACACGAAATGGTTTGGGAGTGGGGAAGCCTTTTTGTGGCGGTTAAAAAAGTCACGCATGACGACGGAGGAGCAAGCCCAGGAAGCCGACTTTGAAAACGAGATGGAAGTATTTCCGTTTACAGGATATGATGACA
The DNA here is from genome assembly GCA_933822405.4 of Cylindrotheca closterium. Lineage (NCBI taxonomy): Eukaryota > Bacillariophyta > Bacillariophyceae > Bacillariales > Bacillariaceae > Cylindrotheca > Cylindrotheca closterium. Next base: position 230,073 of record CAKOGP040001869.1, on the reverse strand, counting down.
TGGTCCAATATTGCACCTCCCGGACAATTGCTGTAGGAGGGGGAGATTGGTTGGATCATGAGTTTCCGTTTGAGAATGAGCCGCGGGGGATTGGATTTATGCTCGATGGAGATTTGGCTGGTGGTGAAACCAATTCTAGTGCAACCTTTGCCAATCCTAGACTGTGCAAAAAGACTACCTTGAGTAACGAGTTTGCGATACAGAACATGGAGGTCTGGACGCTGACGCCCTTTGACAACGAAGAAGAGGCGGCCCAGTTGGAAATGCACAAGCTCTTTCTCGATTACAATGCTCGAAAGGGTGTAGTTTGACGAAGCAATTATGAGTGATTGAACGAAATAAGGTTTCAGGTATTAATAGTGTTTTTCTTTAAATTTTAAAAAATGTATGCGGTTGTGTTCAGAAGGAGTAATTGTCAGTTTAGTCGGAGGAGTCAGTCACTCTGTGATCAAACTGCAAATTGCAATAGTACCATAAATCAATCCAAATCAAAACGTCAAACCATCAACTTCAACAGTCGATTATGAATCGCCACTCGCTAAGAAGCTTTTTGGCTCTCCTTCTATTCAGTTTACTGCATCAGTCGGCTTGCCAACAAACGTTTCAACAAAAACCCTGGCTTCGACGAGCTGCAAGACCCCATTTCAGAACCACTCCCCAGCCAAGGAGCGGACGAACAACGTATGGAGTCCCAAGAACATCTGCAGGCCCAAGACAAACGACTCTTACATCCCGCTATCTTGATTATGACGATTGGGCAACCGACAAGAAAGCACGGTTGTGGGATGTCAAACTGAATAACCGCCGACCAAACAGGTACTCATGGACCTCCAAGATTGTCTTTGCAAACGTGGCCATGTATGCCTTGCAAGTTTGGAAACCATCCGTCACAAGCTTGGGAGTAAAACTTTCGGACCGGATCTTGAGGGGAGAAGAACTCTATAGACTTATCAGCCCAGTCTTTCTTCATGGATCAGTCTACCATCTCTTTACAAATATGTATAGTCTACAAAGACTTGGTAATTTCGCAGAGCAGATGTTTGGTCCTGGACGATTCTTAACGGGCTACTTGGCAGCTGGTGCAGCTGGTAATTTGCTATCCGCTATAAATTCGCCTAACCCAGCTTTGGGTGCCTCTGGTGCTGTCTTTGGAGTCATGGTATGTTGGCAGCCCATCAATTTTAAGCTACTGTGTGACAAGACTCACTTATTTATTTTCTTATATTAGGCTGGATTTTGGGTGTTTCTGAATCGCCACGATTGGCTCTTGGGACAGCAAGGCGACGCATTCTCCGGCGCCATCATGCAAACCTTTCTTATGAACTTGGCGATTGGATATTTCAATCCAATGGTGGACAATTGGGGGCATTTGGGTGGTGCTTTGGGAGGAGCTGCCATGGCATATTACTTCGGACCACGTCTATTCCTAACAGAATTGCCAGATGGAAATCGATCCATAGTGGACAGACCAATCATACGACTTCCTAGGGCCATTGAATCAATACCTGGAAGAACTGGAAATATGTTGACCAGGATGACACGGAGAATGCAAATCTGGCGATTCAAGGCAGACCTGCCAGCCAAGCCTTGGAGGCCAAAGCGCAAAAACGGTGCTCCGTTAGACTATCAACGGCGCATGAACACCCCAAATCAGTCAATCAGGCCAGAGGATTAGACATCGTTAAGTTGCTCAAACACCTAACAGAAAAGAAGCATCGATTCCAGCTGCATACATTATTGGTCCATTGTACTTTTATGTTTCATAGGATTAGTAGCATTTGTGTGTCTGTAGCGCACTTAGTCCTTGGAGCGAATCCGGACGGATATGGAGCGATTGGATTCTCCCAATGGAAGTTCCCATTCTCCACCTCTGACATCACGACACCCCAGCCTTGTGCGGATGCGGTACCTTCCAGTTTGAAACAGGTGACACTGGACTTTCACAAAGAAGGATCCATTTGGTGACAAGTCAGCAGTTGTTGTCATTTGGATTGGCTTCTTGATTGTTGCAACTTTTTCTTTGTCATTGCCTTCTGGCTCTAGTTCGTCTTCGTCAACCTGACCACAAGGTGTAATAGTATGCCACAGAACGATGACAAAGAAAGGAAGATTAGACCTTTTCAATAGGTCAGCTGGAATGGATCCGCTGACATTGAAAGTAACCAATGAACCTAAAGGTACCTCGAGTTCCTCGTCAAAAAGATAGTCCGAGTCAGTGTGATCCGAATCGGGGTCGCCTGATAAGCACACAGACGAACGAGGAATAGACTTGGTGCAAAAGAAATCTCTTGGAAATGGGCATGGGGCTCGAAGTAGGTGATCAATAATTCCAATCACTGCAGCGGCCCGGACCTTGGCGTCGACAGATGGAGTTATCTCTTTCACAACTGCATCATCCAATTTTACCATCAGGAGGGTCAGAGGATGGGACTCTGCACCCTTGTTGGCCATCCGTTTCTGGCTTTCGGCAGCTTCAGCTGCTTCCGGTACCACTTTCGAAAAGGCTTGTCTCACTGCATCAGCAAGAAAGCGACTGAGGGCATGAAAGGTGCGGATGGAACTCCGCGACTGCTGATCCACGAATAGTCCGTACTGTCTGTAAAGAGTCAAGTACTTTACCGCTAGGCTGTCGAAATGGCGCATGCAGTTCCGAAGGTGCAGATTGGCACGAGTGTTCTTTTTGGGGCCGATATTCGTGAGTCGCATTTCACATGCCAGCTGCCGTATTGTGACAAGCATGTCGAGGAATTCAAGCCTTAGGCTGATGAAGGACGTTTGGAATGCAAAGGTGTTGCTCTTTGAATCGAGCAACGATGGTGCTTCATATAACAGCGACAGTGCTGACCGGAGTTCCGCCGTCGAATGGGGGATGCCCTTCGCACCATTGTTCGCCAACAGCGATTCCGATGATGCAATCTTCTCCAACACCGAAAACCACACGAAGCTTTGTTCCGATATTTGACACAAACACAACCGTCGGTATAGTGTCTTTGCAATCCCAAAATTCCCAGTCACCATCGCATGCCGTGCGAGGAGGTAGTGACCCCATCTAACCGCCAAATCATTTCCAAAAGATTCGACGACTTTCTTCTCTGTGTCGTCGCCTGGTAAGTCAAAGAGTTGGGCATTGCGGCAGGCCATCACCGCAGCTGCAATGTGCAGTGCCACTGAATCTCCGGGTTGTTGTGTATCCAATAGCTCCAACAGTTTTTCCAAGTGACGAGTCGCAGCGTTCGGGCTTGCGGTAGCAATCAATGGGACCAATCGATAAAGTGCCATTAGCTTCCTTCTTTCCCCATCTATTTTCCAAGTGTCCTGCTGTTCACTAGATAATAGAAGTAATAGCATTGCGTCAGCATAGCTTGCCGATTTGTTTGCAAAGGTTGAAATGAATCCCTCAATCGGAACATGAAACTTGGAAGAGTCCGTTGCACTGAATACCAAATCCAAAGCCATCCTGGTGCTCTCAAAAATTGCCCCAGCATAGTCATCCGACATTTCTTCTGGACCATATGCAAATGCTAACACCAGAAGATTCGAAGCCTCTCTAGCGACTGCCGGGTCTGGATGATGAATCAGTTGAATTCCACAAGTGACAAGCATGTCTCGCGGCTCACTTTCACCCGATTCCTCAGCTTCTTCGCCTCCCTCACCACCCTTCTTATCGGCATCCGTGAAAGGGAGTAAATAGTAAAAGATAGATGTCGCTGTCAACAAGAGCGACGCCAAGACTCTAGGCGGATCATTTGTAGTTTGTTTCGCTTCTGTGGCTCTACTTTCTTCTTTTGTGTCCTCTATTTTGTCTTCCTCTGATCCCTTTACCTTGGCATCTTCCATTTTTTCGTCGTCGTCGTCGTCCTCCTCGTCATCATCATCTTGTGTCCAACACTCCAGCAACCACTCGATTGCTTCCGTCAAGGATCCCAACGCATGTTGCAAGAATTCTTGTTCCGCATGTTTCCGTGATTGGCAGTACCAGCTCAAAAAACGTTCCAACAAATGACCTCTGGCTTGATGCGGGCAGAATTTTGGATGCCCAGTAATTGTATGTGCATTTGGGTCATTCCAGCTTCCCAAGCAGTCAAACATGAAAGAAAAGGAGGTAGCGCTGCGGAAGTCAATATTATCCCCGAGAGGTTGGTCACCATCATCCTTGCCGTGGTGGTCTAACATGTAGTTCGTCTTGTCTTCGACCAATCGATGTAATAAGCGGTTCCATTCTTCCGTAAGCATGGCCAACTTGCGAGTCTGGACCGATACTGCAACGAGTCCGCACTGAGCCCAATGAGCATCGTAGGGACTCATGGCCGCCAGCCCAAAGGCATACAGGGAGGCTCGCAAATGAGGAATGGCACCATCAAAGAGAGCAGATGCAGCATTCAGATGATTCCCACCAACTGCCTTTCTCCGAGTGGAAGAGTGAATCGATGGCACCACAAGGCAGTCCGTGACAATTTGGACCAACAGCAATCGATGTCGGTATTGCAACTGAAAACTGCTGGCTGCAATATTGGTCATGAGCAGTTGGGTGCACTCCCATATCTTTTGCTTCTTCTTTTTGGTCTCAATGTCGCGCTTTTGTTGGGGAGTGGGGGCGGAATCCGCTTCCTTGCCGTTTTCCTCCTCTTCCTCCTCTTCGTCTTTTTCCTCATCATCTTCTATTTCCAGTACGACATCTTTGACTGACTGTTCCGTAGGATGAGGGTGAATAGCCATGGCCAAGATATGAAGCAGATCAACTTGTTGTGTGTGAGCGGGTCGGTTCTTTAGAAAGGGGACCAAGGCATGTTTCAGAAAGGAATCCAATATCAGTTCCATGGGATCGTGGCAAATGGAATGCAACTCTCCGCATTCATGGGCATTGTATACATGCGATGACCGTTGCAACCGTTCCGATAGGGTCATTCGATCAATAACAGCGCTTTGAATCGCTTTAGCAGCATCTTTTTGGTCTTCTTGCTGTTGAGGCTGAGAAGGATTCGACACCACTAGATTCGGATGTGGTTGTTCCGATGTTTTTGCACCTGCAGTCTGATGCTGCTGTTGGTGGGTTTGATGCGAACCTTCTTTTTGATTATTATTAAAGGTGGTAAGAGAAGATTGGTTTTGTAACAAAAAGAATTCATTTCCTGTGGAATGTGGCAAGAAAAATCCCAACAAGAGTATTGATGCAAGTTTAGACACTCGGCCATGTTCCCTCGTGGTCATGTAGGGCAGCAAAGAAGCAGCTTCTGTGAGTATAGTCTCCCATGTTCTCATGGCCCTATCATCGCAGTCGTCATCTATTCGGTGGTTCGTTTTATCAGAGATCCTTTCGACACGCTGACGTTTGAATCGGAAGGCCGATGATGTTGGTTGGTTGGCACCATTCTTCTCCGCGGGAAAATTGGCATTGTAGACGGAGCGCCGACAAGCTTGCTGGAGCTCCTTGATAACCTTGGAGACTTCCTCTCTCGTCATCACCAAAACGAGTTTTCCCTCTCAATTGTGGCCACACTCTAGAGGCCAAGATTTGCTTGTTTACTTGATGGTCACTGTTGTACGATATCGAGAGGTTGGGGGATCTCCCAATTATTGGGGGAGGTGAATTAATCCTCTCAATATTTAGGGAACGATATTTGGGGGATATCTTTCAAATTGTATTATAGTTCCCTGGTACCTGGTACTGTACTATAGTACTGTAGGATCGATTTTAATAGATTGATTCATTGGATTCTTTCTAACGGTATAGTACGTAAGCTTTTTTCAAACTGTTGATTGATTGGCTTGACACTGTGACGATCCAACAACTTCCTTTGGTTGCATCTCAAAGTCGTTACTTATACTTTCAAAAACCAACTAGAAAGGTCACACATTGAATCAGTAGAAGTCCAGGAAGCGAATCAAAGCAATCCAAGAGGAATAATTCATTCAGATCTTCTTTTCTAACCGCATCTCATCATCAGCACTTTCAACTTTTCAATTCTTGTCATCAACATGAAATTCTCCACCACAGCTGCGGCAAATCTTGTTGTTCTGCTGGTAATTAGCTATTGCCATCAAAATGTCGCCGCCTTTACACCATCTGTGAGAATGACAGCAGGATTATCACACTTCCAATCCAAACACCAACGCGAACCATTATCCATCAAGCTGATGGCCAAGAAAACAAAGTTGCTTGAAAGGGAGGAAACAGAAGCAGCGGTTGAAAAATACATTGATTTTATTAGCAGTGATAGCGAATCCTCTTCTGTTGCCCCTGCAGTTGCCTCCGGTGCCATGTTGGCTGCCACAGGAGCCTTTTCCACTTGGATGATTACCTCCAATCTACCTGTTGCGAATGCTGTGACAATGCCTAAGGAACTTTCTGCCTCCTTTGATCCCAGCAACTTCGTTCCCGTCTGTGGTGCTTCGGATAACTTTTATCGTCTCCTACAGGGAACTGCTGAAGCCGTGGTGGGAACGGACAATTTCAAGGAGTACGGACCTCTGATTGCGTCTGGATTGTTGCGAGTGCGATTGGAATTGTGCGTCGTCGAATCTTTCTTCAACGAAGCCGTTGGTCCCTTTATTCGGGAAAATGGATTGAGCTGGGTGCTCCCCTTGCATGAGACAGTCGAAACCTTTTTGGCCGGAACCGTCTTTGCCATTGCCACTACCTTCATTTTGGTTGGATCCACCAAGATTCTGACCGTGATTTTCACCTACGCCGATTTCTTTGTGGGAGCTCCTATGCGAATCCTTGGTGGCTTTTCCTTTGATCGAGCTCGAGGACGCCCCGTCATTTTTGATATTGGATGTAAGTACGATAGAGTGCACGACTTGCATGTCGTGGTATTTATGTCTATCAAGCTGATCAATTTCCTACCCCAACTTCTTCTATTGTATCCCACAGTCGGTCCATTCAAGACCCGTCTCATCGGACCCAAGGACTTGGAAGTTGATGAAAATGCCGGCAAATTTGACTTCGCAGTAGACATGTCCAAAACTGAACTGAAGAACCTACCTGGCATAGTCTTCGCCGGAAGTGTCAAGGCTGCCGGGCAATCGGTTGGATTGGTGCGAGAACTGCTGGATGCCATTGACTTGTTTGTGGGCAAGTCTTTGATTTTGTGGGCGACTGCCTACATTGGTTTCAAATTCATACACTTTAAGGTCTTTCCTGACTTTCCCTTTTGAACACGACATAAGAAAAGAAGATACAGAAGGATGGGAAAAATAAGGGAAGGAAGAAAATATTATTCTTACTGCGTTAAAAGGAAAAGAAAACCCGATCTGTAGAAAAAAAACGCAGGGACCGCTCATGACAATAATCCAATGACTGATTGGAGACACGAATACCCGATTTATATGATTCTTTACCGCAGCAGTGTCAACTGTAACAATGAACAATGATTTCTCTACCCACTACTGCCGATACCAGCAGATTTTCTTGCTCTACTCTCAATATGCTAGCGTGTGTGTCGGGTCAGTACTGTACATCGACGATTTCATGAACTTGTGCTGTGGTTGAAGGTGGATCTCGCAAGATTCAACCCCCAAATCTTTCGTTTGCCAGTGCTGGATAACTCCGACAGTCTGATTATCATTTGGCCTGCTCATTTCGGTCTTGTTTCAGCAATCGTCATCCATGGGGTTGCGGCGTGTTGTTCTGAACTAGCCTTTTTGTCCGATGGTGAACTCAAAATGGTCTCGGTGGGAATCTGTAATTCGTGGAGTTCCTCATCGCCATTGGAGTGCTGCCAATACCGACCCCATTCCTCGATTTGTATGGAAATAGAAATATCATCCTGCCCTTCTAGTTCAGCTGCTTGCTTCGTCCAAGCTACCAGGAATACCAACTTTTTGCGAACCTTTCGCAGAGTCTGAATCTGTTGTTCGATTTGATACTCTGGACCTTTCTCTTTTCGCTGCTTCTTACAATCCTGCACTGCGGCTTGAATCATGTCAATAGCTTCAACCAGAGACCGTGCCACAGAGCGGCGGGAGGAAAATATCAAGGAGCAATCTTCTACCAAGACATTCCAGTTTGTGTTGCATTCATCCTTGGCTTTGGTGGAAGCCGCAGTGCATTTAATCAACACCTCTTCCAAGCTACTATATTGGTGCCTTCCCTGCTGGTACAGAACTTCAGAGTGTGATAGAAAAGTTGTCACTGCTTCGGAAGCGGGGGAGTCCTGTGAGTTTGATATTACACTTTTAGGAGCGATGATATTTGACAGTCCATGAAAGAGACGAAGTGTCCAGCAGTAGGAATACACAATATCCAGAACATGGAAGAGCAATTGCGGATTTGGTTTCTTGGAAAGTTGATTGAAGTTGGGTATTTTCAAAAGGCGTTCATCCAACGTCTTGGTTGGTTGGACATTGCTGACCGCAATAATTTCTTCACCACTCTCCTCCATGCCGTCACTGTTTCCATTCCCAAATTCTCGTCGCCACCATGGGTGCCATTCTTGCAGGGCCAAGTTTTGCAGATTACCATTTTGTAAGTCTCGTTCAAAAGCAGCCCGCAACGAAGGTGACATGGAAGACAACAACTTTTCTAACGAGTGCTTTGCGTTGGTTTCCCGTTTGGAATCATCCTCATTTCCGTCGTGCTCTTCGTTCATTGTCATGACCATCGAAAGAAGCTCTTTCAATTCTTTCAAGTCTACGTCATCTTCTTCTTCCTTTTCTACTCCTGCTTCTTCGTCTGCACGTTGCTGCTGATATTGCCGATTCAACATGCGAAGGGTGCCTTCTTCATGTTCCTTGGTTTCCAGCTGCAAAATGGACTGGGCACGATTCTCATAAAAGGCTTCGGTGCTCGATGATGGCAACTGCTGGAAACATGCGACCGAGCAGTATGTAATCTGACTCCGTGGGCACATATATCGCGACTGCTTGTTCTTACAAATGCCACAGATTACTGTTTTGCTTGCCTGTGCTTGATCCAGATTCTCAACTTCCAACTGAATTGGTTCAGAGTCCACAGTGGTTCGTTCGAATCGGTGGTTGAATCGAGATGGCGCTAAAACGATTGGTACAGTTGACGACCCTGGGGCACTACTGCCGATCATATTGATAGAGAAACTGGTGAAAGTAAGTACTAGTACTGTAGGACTAGGAGATGATGATACTGTCAATTTTTGGTTTCTATAATTAGAGACTATCAAAGTATCTGAATGAATCCTTACAACAAACAGACGCCTACAGCACGGATGTGGAACCAGGAACCTCAAACCAGGAGAATGAAATAGGTGGGACTTGAGTGTGAACTGACTAGAATCGGATTGATGAATAGTGCAGATGACGCTCCGTTGTTTCTCATCGAGAACTTTCCACAATGTTCGACCTTTCCGGCTGTATGGTGGCCTCTGTAATGTACAGCACATTCTGTTACGTACTACTACCCCGACTGGAATTCGGATCAATAGTACGCCAAACGACTCTACCAGGGTACCAGGTACCAGGTACAAGGTACATTTGTTTTGCATTTCTGGGATCGCAAATTGAGCCAAGAAGGAAGCTTGATCCGAAATCGACCTCTCCAACCCAGCACCTGATCGCACAGATGTCCGAAGCGACAGCTTTGGTTATTTGTGTAGAAAGCGGAAGCAATCGTTCGCTTGACGGTTTTGAAAAGCGGTTCGTCAACCACTAAAAAACGTAGTAACCGTAAACGCTTCTGTATTTCTCAAGAACTTTCGACCTCTCTGCTGTACCGGTGGCATCAGTTGCCACGTGAGCAACTCTTGTGTGTTCAGTACCGGAACGGCCGGAAAAATCAATATTTACTCCCAAGCATTGTATGCTAAATTTCTATTTCCCGGCCGTTCCAGTATTGTACACGTACTGTACAGTTCTGTTGGCGCACATGGAGTATCAATGGGCATCAAACGACCGTCCGATCATGTAAGTTTGTCTTTTTCAGCGGGATTGCGCTACCCTACTCTGGTGAGAATTTAGGAGTTTGTGGCTGTGAGGTCTTTGATGCGAATTATCGCGCCTGCCACGACCGTTCCCAGAAGCGCGTTTCCCTCCTCACTTTTTTTTGCATTCCAATTCGTCTCCCACAATTCACCAAACACAAAAAGTTGAACAATACAACCAACTAAACAAAACAGCAACAACAACAACAACAATGAAGACACAAACCATGAACCTCACACAACCAAAGGTCACTCCTGGTACTATCGATGAAGACGATGTCTACAGAAATAGATTTGCTCGTCCTGGTAAGCCACTTGAATCAAACATCATCATTGAAAGTGGTGCACTTCGTAAGCTGGAGACTCGAGGGCGAGAGTTCGTCCCAGCGCTGTGTCACGAAGCTAAGAACTACCTCGTCGTTGACGAGATAGTCGACGAGGTCTACGGTGATAAGGTACTCCAAGGTTTCCGCGACGCAGGATTGGATGTGTACAAGATCGTCACTCCCGCCGATGCCGTCGACGAGAGTGGAAATCCCAGTGCTGAACGCCACAAGACGCTTGCTGTGTTCTCTAACTGTGTGAATGAGATCCTGGAATCCGGTATTTCCAAGAACTCTTGCATTATCTCCTTGGGTGGTGGAGTTGTGAATAATTTGTGTGGTTTCATCGCCTCGTCTCTCTACCGTGGTATCACATTGGTTCACATCACAACGTCCATGATGGGAATGACTGATGCCGCCATCGACTTCAAGCAAGCCGTGAACCATCAGCTGGGGAAGAATCTGCTTGGATCATACTACCCTGCCACCAATATTGTTATTGATCCTGAGGTCTTGGAAACCCTGTCGAAAAGACACATCCTAAATGGTATCTCTGAGGCTCTGAAGCACGCCCTGTGTCAGTCCAGGAATATGACTGAGGCCATTGTCGATCCATTGGACAATGATATCCACCAAGCCCTCCGCAATTCTGAGTACCTCGAGATGGTCTGCCGCGAGTGTATTGACCACAAGGTCCCGACTCTGACCCATTACCATGAGTCAGACTTCAATGAGATGGTTCCGCAATATGGGCATGCCATTGCCCACGCTGTCGAGCATTTGTCCTTTCACTCTAAGGGTGTAAGTCCACTGTTGCACGGTGAGGCTGTCGCCATTGGAATGTGTGTGACTGCCGAGGTCAGCCATATTCTGGGAGTGTGTGACGAGAGCACAGTTGACGAGCACTACAGCTATGTCTCAAGAGCTGGCCTTCCTGTTTACGTCCCTGACGGAATTGGAATCGAGGGTATCCAGAACAAGCTGTGCTATGATAAGCACTACGTCAAGAAGCCCACTATGGGTCTGCTGGCGGAGATTGGCAAAATGCACTGTAATCGTGACGGTTCGTTTTCTGTGGAAGTTGACAACGAAGTCATCAATCAAGCGTTGGTAAATCACATGAAGAGAAGAGACGAGGCTGACAGATGTAGTGACTTGTACACTATTGAGGCCAGTAACACGCTCAAGACCGGCCACCCATCCTCAGCCGGGTTCACTGTCGCATCGGATGGTTCCGATTCTAATCCAGCATCTGATCGCTCACACAGTCGCAGCGATAGCATGGAAAGTGGAAGCGATCGTTCGAGTAGTCCTGCTACGTTCGATTGGGACCCAATGACTGCCAAGACATTCGGAACTCGGCAACAAGGAATCAGTAACTGCTATTGCAACCCATGGGAATGCCAATGTTGAGCAGCTAATGATTTTTCCATCTTACAAAAGATAGCACCATCATATATAGAATATACATTCCAATTTAGTAAAGGTATAAACAATAACCTTATCGAATATTCTTCAGTCGATCACCTATGTGTTCAGTACAGTGCTAAGTATTGTTTTTATCATCGATACCTCTCGACTGCTGCATGTGTCAAACTTACCGTATGAATATTCGAACGTGAATACACATTTCCACCGTTTGTTTCGAAAACGAGGCTATCAAAGTACCCGACTACGCATCCAACCACTCTTGATCCAACCGAACTCACAAGGTCTGTACCATTTACGAGGGACAGTACCTGGTACTGTACCTTGCCCCAATTTCTCTAATCGTCGCATTGGGGTGCATTCGAAATGTTTGACCTTCCGGTAGTATCCTACCAGGTACTAGTCACGTGCTCGTCTCTGTTGTGTATAACACATTTCTGTAGGTATGTCCCACTATAGTTGGATCGCACTGGAATTTGCTCCATGTACAAGAGTACTTGTATGTCAAACGACCCTACATATAACCAACTATATTTGTCTTGCATTTCTGCTGGACTCTCAAATCCAGTGAGAATTTAGCCAAAAAGGAACCTCTTGATACGAAATCGACCACTCCAATCCAGCATCTGATCGCTCACATGCCCCATAGCGACAGCTTGGATGGTGAAATCGTTCGCTACATTCGAAGGGGGCGCAATGACTGGGGCAAAGACTTTCGGAACTCAACAAGGAGTAAGTGTTCGCTACTGCTGCAACCCATGGGATTGCAAGTGTTGAGGAGCACAACGATTGATTATACCATACACAAGACACCAAATAGAGTGCAAATTTCATATTACTAGTAGTAAGCTTATAAATATTGGTATACAACTAGATGCATCTGTTTTGTCATCTCTCGTCGGCTTAGTAGTGACCGAGTACCACATCAGACTGTAACATCCTCCTTGCCTGTAGGCACCAACCCTTTTACTCTAGTGTTTTTGGCTACGGTTGGTGGCACATCTTGCCATTTTCTGAGTGTTGGCTACCAGGTAATAAGCGGTCCACATTCAGAACCAATAGTCGGTTCTTGACATTTCTCATGTTGCCAACGAAACATCTGACTGCTGCTTTCATTTAGGGGATGGACCTGAGTCATCAAAGTTGTGGGAACCACTAGAAAACATACTAACCGTACTAAACGCTTCTGAATTTACCATCAAGAACTTTCGACCTCTCTGCTGTACGTGTACTGGTGGCATCGCTCAGTAGCAGTTGCCACGTGAGCAATTCTTGTGTATTCAGAACTCGAGTATAGTTCTGTCGGCGCACATTGAGTATCAACGGGCATCAAACGACCGTCCGATCGTGTAATTTTGTCTTTTTCAGCGGGATTGCGCTACCCTACTCTGGTGAGAATTTAGGAGTTTGTGGCTGTGAGGTCTTTGATGCGAATTATCGCGCCTGCCACGACCGTTCCCAGAAGCGCGTTTCCCTCCTCACTTTTTTTTGCATTCCAATCCGTCTCTCACAATTCACCAAACACAAAAAGTTGAACAATACAACCAACTAAACAAAACAGCAACAACAACAACAACAATGAAGACACAAACCATGAACCTCACACAACCAAAGGTCACTCCTGGTACTATCGATGAAGACGATGTCTACAGAAATAGATTTGCTCGTCCTGGTAAGCCACTTGAATCAAACATCATCATTGAAAGTGGTGCACTTCGTAAGCTGGAGACTCGAGGGCGAGAGTTCGTCCCAGCGCTGTGTCACGAAGCTAAGAACTACCTCGTCGTTGACGAGATAGTCGACGAGGTCTACGGTGATAAGGTACTCCAAGGTTTCCGCGACGCAGGATTGGATGTGTACAAGATCGTCACTCCCGCCGATGCCGTCGACGAGAGTGGAAATCCCAGTGCTGAACGCCACAAGACGCTTGCTGTGTTCTCTAACTGTGTGAATGAGATCCTGGAATCCGGTATTTCCAAGAACTCTTGCATTATCTCCTTGGGTGGTGGAGTTGTGAATAATTTGTGTGGTTTCATCGCCTCGTCTCTCTACCGTGGTATCACATTGGTTCACATCACAACGTCCATGATGGGAATGACTGATGCCGCCATCGACTTCAAGCAAGCCGTGAACCATCAGCTGGGGAAGAATCTGCTTGGATCATACTACCCTGCCACCAATATTGTTATTGATCCTGAGGTCTTGGAAACCCTGTCGAAAAGACACATCCTAAATGGTATCTCTGAGGCTCTGAAGCACGCCCTGTGTCAGTCCAGGAATATGACTGAGGCCATTGTCGATCCATTGGACAATGATATCCACCAAGCCCTCCGCAATTCTGAGTACCTCGAGATGGTCTGCCGCGAGTGTATTGACCACAAGGTCCCGACTCTGACCCATTACCATGAGTCAGACTTCAATGAGATGGTTCCGCAATATGGGCATGCCATTGCCCACGCTGTCGAGCATTTGTCCTTTCACTCTAAGGGTGTAAGTCCACTGTTGCACGGTGAGGCTGTCGCCATTGGAATGTGTGTGACTGCCGAGGTCAGCCATATTCTGGGAGTGTGTGACGAGAGCACAGTTGACGAGCACTACAGCTATGTCTCAAGAGCTGGCCTTCCTGTTTACGTCCCTGACGGAATTGGAATCGAGGGTATCCAGAACAAGCTGTGCTATGATAAGCACTACGTCAAGAAGCCCACTATGGGTCTGCTGGCGGAGATTGGCAAAATGCACTGTAATCGTGACGGTTCGTTTTCTGTGGAAGTTGACAACGAAGTCATCAATCAAGCGTTGGTAAATCACATGAAGAGAAGAGACGAGGCTGACAGATGTAGTGACTTGTACACTATTGAGGCCAGTAACACGCTCAAGACCGGCCACCCATCCTCAGCCGGGTTCACTGTCGCATCGGATGGTTCCGATTCTAATCCAGCATCTGATCGCTCACACAGTCGCAGCGATAGCATGGAAAGTGGAAGCGATCGTTCGAGTAGTCCTGCTACGTTCGATTGGGACCCAATGACTGCCAAGACATTCGGAACTCGGCAACAAGGAATCAGTAACTGCTATTGCAACCCATGGGAATGCCAATGTTGAGCAGCTAATGATTTTTCCATCTTACAAAAGATAGCACCATCATATATAGAATATACATTCCAATTTAGTAAAGGTATAAACAATAACCTTATCGAATATTCTTCAGTCGATCACCTATGTGTTCAGTACAGTGCTAAGTATTGTTTTTATCATCGATACCTCTCGACTGCTGCATGTGTCAAACTTACCGTATGAATATTCGAACGTGAATACACATTTCCACCGTTTGTTTCGAAAACGAGGCTATCAAAGTACCCGACTACGCATCCAACCACTCTTGATCCAACCGAACTCACAAGGTCTGTACCATTTACGAGGGACAGTACCTGGTACTGTACCTTGCCCCAATTTCTCTAATCGTCGCATTGGGGTGCATTCGAAATGTTTGACCTTCCGGTAGTATCCTACCAGGTACTAGTCACGTGCTCGTCTCTGTTGTGTATAACACATTTCTGTAGGTATGTCCCACTATAGTTGGATCGCACTGGAATTTGCTCCATGTACAAGAGTACTTGTATGTCAAACGACCCTACATATAACCAACTATATTTGTCTTGCATTTCTGCTGGACTCTCAAATCCAGTGAGAATTTAGCCAAAAAGGAACCTCTTGATACGAAATCGACCACTCCAATCCAGCATCTGATCGCTCACATGCCCCATAGCGACAGCTTGGATGGTGAAATCGTTCGCTACATTCGAAGGGGGCGCAATGACTGGGGCAAAGACTTTCGGAACTCAACAAGGAGTAAGTGTTCGCTACTGCTGCAACCCATGGGATTGCAAGTGTTGAGGAGCACAACGATTGATTATACCATACACAAGACACCAAATAGAGTGCAAATTTCATATTACTAGTAGTAAGCTTATAAATATTGGTATACAACTAGATGCATCTGTTTTGTCATCTCTCGTCGGCTTAGTAGTGACCGAGTACCACATCAGACTGTAACATCCTCCTTGCCTGTAGGCACCAACCCTTTTACTCTAGTGTTTTTGGCTACGGTTGGTGGCACATCTTGCCATTTTCTGAGTGTTGGCTACCAGGTAATAAGCGGTCCACATTCAGAACCAATAGTCGGTTCTTGACATTTCTCATGTTGCCAACGAAACATCTGACTGCTGCTTTCATTTAGGGGATGGACCTGAGTCATCAAAGTTGTGGGAACCACTAGAAAACATACTAACCGTACTAAACGCTTCTGAATTTACCATCAAGAACTTTCGACCTCTCTGCTGTACGTGTACTGGTGGCATCGCTCAGTAGCAGTTGCCACGTGAGCAATTCTTGTGTATTCAGAACTCGAGTATAGTTCTGTCGGCGCACATTGAGTATCAACGGGCATCAAACGACCGTCCGATCGTGTAATTTTGTCTTTTTCAGCGGGATTGCGCTACCCTACTCTGGTGAGAATTTAGGAGTTTGTGGCTGTGAGGTCTTTGATGCGAATTATCGCGCCTGCCACGACCGTTCCCAGAAGCGCGTTTCCCTCCTCACTTTTTTTTGCATTCCAATCCGTCTCTCACAATTCACCAAACACAAAAAGTTGAACAATACAACCAACTAAACAAAACAGCAACAACAACAACAACAATGAAGACACAAACCATGAACCTCACACAACCAAAGGTCACTCCTGGTACTATCGATGAAGACGATGTCTACAGAAATAGATTTGCTCGTCCTGGTAAGCCACTTGAATCAAACATCATCATTGAAAGTGGTGCACTTCGTAAGCTGGAGACTCGAGGGCGAGAGTTCGTCCCAGCGCTGTGTCACGAAGCTAAGAACTACCTCGTCGTTGACGAGATAGTCGACGAGGTCTACGGTGATAAGGTACTCCAAGGTTTCCGCGACGCAGGATTGGATGTGTACAAGATCGTCACTCCCGCCGATGCCGTCGACGAGAGTGGAAATCCCAGTGCTGAACGCCACAAGACGCTTGCTGTGTTCTCTAACTGTGTGAATGAGATCCTGGAATCCGGTATTTCCAAGAACTCTTGCATTATCTCCTTGGGTGGTGGAGTTGTGAATAATTTGTGTGGTTTCATCGCCTCGTCTCTCTACCGTGGTATCACATTGGTTCACATCACAACGTCCATGATGGGAATGACTGATGCCGCCATCGACTTCAAGCAAGCCGTGAACCATCAGCTGGGGAAGAATCTGCTTGGATCATACTACCCTGCCACCAATATTGTTATTGATCCTGAGGTCTTGGAAACCCTGTCGAAAAGACACATCCTAAATGGTATCTCTGAGGCTCTGAAGCACGCCCTGTGTCAGTCCAGGAATATGACTGAGGCCATTGTCGATCCATTGGACAATGATATCCACCAAGCCCTCCGCAATTCTGAGTACCTCGAGATGGTCTGCCGCGAGTGTATTGACCACAAGGTCCCGACTCTGACCCATTACCATGAGTCAGACTTCAATGAGATGGTTCCGCAATATGGGCATGCCATTGCCCACGCTGTCGAGCATTTGTCCTTTCACTCTAAGGGTGTAAGTCCACTGTTGCACGGTGAGGCTGTCGCCATTGGAATGTGTGTGACTGCCGAGGTCAGCCATATTCTGGGAGTGTGTGACGAGAGCACAGTTGACGAGCACTACAGCTATGTCTCAAGAGCTGGCCTTCCTGTTTACGTCCCTGACGGAATTGGAATCGAGGGTATCCAGAACAAGCTGTGCTATGATAAGCACTACGTCAAGAAGCCCACTATGGGTCTGCTGGCGGAGATTGGCAAAATGCACTGTAATCGTGACGGTTCGTTTTCTGTGGAAGTTGACAACGAAGTCATCAATCAAGCGTTGGTAAATCACATGAAGAGAAGAGACGAGGCTGACAGATGTAGTGACTTGTACACTATTGAGGCCAGTAACACGCTCAAGACCGGCCACCCATCCTCAGCCGGGTTCACTGTCGCATCGGATGGTTCCGATTCTAATCCAGCATCTGATCGCTCACACAGTCGCAGCGATAGCATGGAAAGTGGAAGCGATCGTTCGAGTAGTCCTGCTACGTTCGATTGGGACCCAATGACTGCCAAGACATTCGGAACTCGGCAACAAGGAATCAGTAACTGCTATTGCAACCCATGGGAATGCCAATGTTGAGCAGCTAATGATTTTTCCATCTTACAAAAGATAGCACCATCATATATAGAATATACATTCCAATTTAGTAAAGGTATAAACAATAACCTTATCGAATATTCTTCAGTCGATCACCTATGTGTTCAGTACAGTGCTAAGTATTGTTTTTATCATCGATACCTCTCGACTGCTGCATGTGTCAAACTTACCGTATGAATATTCGAACGTGAATACACATTTCCACCGTTTGTTTCGAAAACGAGGCTATCAAAGTACCCGACTACGCATCCAACCACTCTTGATCCAACCGAACTCACAAGGTCTGTACCATTTACGAGGGACAGTACCTGGTACTGTACCTTGCCCCAATTTCTCTAATCGTCGCATTGGGGTGCATTCGAAATGTTTGACCTTCCGGTAGTATCCTACCAGGTACTAGTCACGTGCTCGTCTCTGTTGTGTATAACACATTTCTGTAGGTATGTCCCACTATAGTTGGATCGCACTGGAATTTGCTCCATGTACAAGAGTACTTGTATGTCAAACGACCCTACATATAACCAACTATATTTGTCTTGCATTTCTGCTGGACTCTCAAATCCAGTGAGAATTTAGCCAAAAAGGAACCTCTTGATACGAAATCGACCACTCCAATCCAGCATCTGATCGCTCACATGCCCCATAGCGACAGCTTGGATGGTGAAATCGTTCGCTACATTCGAAGGGGGCGCAATGACTGGGGCAAAGACTTTCGGAACTCAACAAGGAGTAAGTGTTCGCTACTGCTGCAACCCATGGGATTGCAAGTGTTGAGGAGCACAACGATTGATTATACCATACACAAGACACCAAATAGAGTGCAAATTTCATATTACTAGTAGTAAGCTTATAAATATTGGTATACAACTAGATGCATCTGTTTTGTCATCTCTCGTCGGCTTAGTAGTGACCGAGTACCACATCAGACTGTAACATCCTCCTTGCCTGTAGGCACCAACCCTTTTACTCTAGTGTTTTTGGCTACGGTTGGTGGCACATCTTGCCATTTTCTGAGTGTTGGCTACCAGGTACTAAGCGGTCCACATTCAGAACCAATAGTCGGTTCTTGACATTTCTCATGTTGCCAACGAAACATCTGACTGCTGCTTTCATTTAGGGGATGGACCTGAGTCATCATTCATCACGGTTTTGAAAAGCGTTTCGTCTTGTTCTACAGAAGTTGTGGGAACCGCTAGAAAACATACTAACCGTACTAAACGCTTCTGAATTTACCATCAAGAACTTTGGTTTTTATTTTATGCTGGTGGAGCAGTTTATACTAGATCCCCCGGGGAGAAAAGAAGGGGAGAAAGGAAGAAGAAAGGAAAAGGAAGGAAAAGGAAGGAAAAAACGATGAGAGAAGAAAAGAGGAGAAAGCAATAGGATTGCAATGAAGGGGCTATACAACACAGTGCTGGTTTCACACGTGGCGTCGCAAGATGGCATACGCTATGATCCTGGCGTCGCACCGCGATTATTGGTGTCTCGAATACTTCAAGAACAAAGTGATGTCAGTGTGAAGACGGCAGCCCGATCTGGTGTCGACAACAAACCATTTGGAAGCAAGGTGAATGAAGGCATGAATACTGCTCGACTCTAGCAGCTGGTACTATTGCTATGATACTATTGAAACGCTTACTTATGCGAGGCTTGCGAGAACCAGCCAGTAGTGGATTCGGTAGATAATCGGCGGTGTCCTCAATGGACTCAACATTTTGGGAACCAAGCAAGATGAGTAAGGGCCACCACAAAGCCCGATTTCATCGCAAAGGGTGTTCCAGGATTGAAGACATGCAATAATCAACCGGTTTTGAGTAAGATTCACAGGCGAAAACATAGATAGAAACAGTGCATGGTTCCTTGCTGGCCAAAGCCGCGATAGGAAAGTCTGATACAGTATAGTCATAGATGATGCTTTCAGATTCGGGTATTGTATATTCTACTCTGATGGCAATACAATCAACCTTTTTGCACCAGTTTGAGACAATGACTTGATTCCAAAGGTGAAGAGACTACTACTATCAAGTAGTACTACTAGTAGTCGTACCTACCTATACCGGTATCAGCAGTTGATTTCACTCTGCCATCAGAGAAGTCTGAACGATACTCCACAATACATATTAGTGCTCTATCTGAAAGATTGAAAAATCAGTTTCTATCGTTGGATCTATCTATTACCTCATGTAGTACCAGTCAATTTCAGTTGGTGCCAACCTACCATCCCATTCTTCAGGTTAGCTCAAAGTCATCCTAGGGGATCTACAGCGCTTCCTCATGATCGAGGGCTAAGGTTGGTCCTTAAGACAAGGTCTTTAGTCGTTTGATAAGGCAAAGAAAAACTGCTAGGGCCGCATGGAGCTTGGACCTAACATCCCCCCTAACATCATTTGAAGTCTGTGGAGAGTACTAATTTAGTGTGGAACTGAGTTCGTCGAATCAATCCATCATTAGTGATAGAGAGCTGTGATTGGCTCATAGCACTAATAATAGACTCATATTTAGTGAATCGACTAACTCTCATTGGCTAAAAATTCGCTAAAAACCTCAGTGGCAGTTGCCACGTGAGCAATTCTTGTGTATTCAGAACTCGAGTATTACTGTACAGTTCTGTCGGCGCACATGGAGTATCAATGGGCATCAAACGACCGTCCGATCGTGTAATTTTGTCTTTTTCAGCGGGATTGCTCTACCCTACTCTGGTGAGAATTTAGGAGTTTGTGGCTGTGAGGTCTTTGATGCGAATTATCGCGCCTGCCACGACCGTTCCCAGAAGCGCGTTTCCCTCCTCACTTTTTTTTGCATTCCAATCCGTCTCTCACAATTCACCAAACACAAAAAGTTGAACAATACAACCAACTAAACAAAACAACAACAACAACAATGAAGACACAAACCATGAACCTCACACAACCAAAGGTCACTCCTGGTACTATCGATGAAGACGATGTCTACAGAAATAGATTTGCTCGTCCTGGTAAGCCACTTGAATCAAACATCATCATTGAAAGTGGTGCACTTCGTAAGCTGGAGACTCGAGGGCGAGAGTTCGTCCCAGCGCTGTGTCACGAAGCTAAGAACTACCTCGTCGTTGACGAGATAGTCGACGAGGTCTACGGTGATAAGGTACTCCAAGGTTTCCGCGACGCAGGATTGGATGTGTACAAGATCGTCACTCCCGCCGATGCCGTCGACGAGAGTGGAAATCCCAGTGCTGAACGCCACAAGACGCTTGCTGTGTTCTCTAACTGTGTGAATGAGATCCTGGAATCCGGTATTTCCAAGAACTCTTGCATTATCTCCTTGGGTGGTGGAGTTGTGAATAATTTGTGTGGTTTCATCGCCTCGTCTCTCTACCGTGGTATCACATTGGTTCACATCACAACGTCCATGATGGGAATGACTGATGCCGCCATCGACTTCAAGCAAGCCGTGAACCATCAGCTGGGGAAGAATCTGCTTGGATCATACTACCCTGCCACCAATATTGTTATTGATCCTGAGGTCTTGGAAACCCTGTCGAAAAGACACATCCTAAATGGTATCTCTGAGGCTCTGAAGCACGCCCTGTGTCAGTCCAGGAATATGACTGAGGCCATTGTCGATCCATTGGACAATGATATCCACCAAGCCCTCCGCAATTCTGAGTACCTCGAGATGGTCTGCCGCGAGTGTATTGACCACAAGGTCCCGACTCTGACCCATTACCATGAGTCAGACTTCAATGAGATGGTTCCGCAATATGGGCATGCCATTGCCCACGCTGTCGAGCATTTGTCCTTTCACTCTAAGGGTGTAAGTCCACTGTTGCACGGTGAGGCTGTCGCCATTGGAATGTGTGTGACTGCCGAGGTCAGCCATATTCTGGGAGTGTGTGACGAGAGCACAGTTGACGAGCACTACAGCTATGTCTCAAGAGCTGGCCTTCCTGTTTACGTCCCTGACGGAATTGGAATCGAGGGTATCCAGAACAAGCTGTGCTATGATAAGCACTACGTCAAGAAGCCCACTATGGGTCTGCTGGCGGAGATTGGCAAAATGCACTGTAATCGTGACGGTTCGTTTTCTGTGGAAGTTGACAACGAAGTCATCAATCAAGCGTTGGTAAATCACATGAAGAGAAGAGACGAGGCTGACAGATGTAGTGACTTGTACACTATTGAGGCCAGTAACACGCTCAAGACCGGCCACCCATCCTCAGCCGGGTTCACTGTCGCATCGGATGGTTCCGATTCTAATCCAGCATCTGATCGCTCACACAGTCGCAGCGATAGCATGGAAAGTGGAAGCGATCGTTCGAGTAGTCCTGCTACGTTCGATTGGGACCCAATGACTGCCAAGACATTCGGAACTCGGCAACAAGGAATCAGTAACTGCTATTGCAACCCATGGGAATGCCAATGTTGAGCAGCTAATGATTTTTCCATCTTACGAAAAAAGATAGCACCAAATAGAATGTACTATTAAATTATATTTCACATGAAGAATCTGGTACTAGGTTTGTTTTCCCGCATCCTGTACAACTCAAGCATCACGCTTGCGTTGTCCAGATCAATATGTGTTGAAAATTGCTGCAACCATTAGAATAATGGCGTCTTCTTCCTGATCTATAGTATCTGTTGAAAATTGTTGTTGAAGGCAACCATTAGAATAATCATGTATTGTACGGTGCCTATAGAGCGAGTACCTTGCTACTAGGTACAGTATTGCGATTCGAAGACAAAACCGCGTACAATTACCTATTTTACAGGTAGCCTTAGGTCCCCGTTGCTGCCAACCACTCTTCCACGACTGCTGTGTGAGTCATCATTGTTTTTTTAAAAAGCGCTCCGTCATCAGTCGTCATCGACGAAAACATGGTTGTGGGACTCAAAAGGTTGAGTGTCTGCAGCAAACGCTTCACTAATTGCAGGGATCTCTGGCGGTTCAATTGAAATTACATTTGAATCAATTCTCATCGAGAACTTTCTAAGCAATTAGCTTCGCCAATGACGTTTTCCACGTGCAATCTTTCGTACTTTCTACATATCCTTTCTGTACGGTAGTTTCGTACAGTAGAATATTACTTGTGGCAAGCGCTATAAACGACGCTTTCCTGTCCTCTTGTCTATAAATTTGGGTTAACTCTTCCCAAATCGACTGAGAATTTGTGGCTGTGGGCCGTAAACTAAACCTCTTGATGAAAAATCGCGCCCGCCACGACCGTTCCCAGAAGCGCGTTTCCCTCCTCACTTTTTTTTGCATTCCAATTCATCTCTCACAATTCACCAAACACAAAAAGTTGAACAATACAACCAACTAAACAAAACAACAACAACAACAATGAAGACACAAACCATGAACCTCACACAACCAAAGGTCACTCCTGGTACTATCGATG